>JAJJWW010017486.1:0-99052 GCA_023531295.1 Papaver armeniacum
CTTGGATCACCTCTTTGGGTGATTTGAGATGGGGATTCATCCGATCCTCCACAAACAAGAGTCTTAACATATGCTAAAAAAGTTTTGGGTAAAAAACAGCTTCCAACAACATCATTGGACTTGAAAACGTTGCCAAACCCTACTTTGAGAGATGGCAAACCTGCTATTGTATTACCTGAATCGTTTTATGAGGAAGGCTGTGATATTTGGAGATTCAGTCTCATTGGTCGACTGGATTTCAAGGGAGTTGATTTTCAAGATGTCAAAAATAGTTTTGAACAACAATGGAAGTTAGGTCAGGGCCGTGTCCAATTCATTCCTATGAATAGGGGTTTTTTCATCATCAAGTTGCAATCCATAGAAGATAGAGACAAGATTTTAAACGTTGAAGCTTGGTTATTTAATCAGCAAAAGCTAAACCTAATGGAGTGGTTTCTGGTTTTGACGCAGATAAGCACAAAACATCTCACGCCACTGTATGGGTTAAGTTTCCTGGCTTGCCTGTTGAATATTGGATTGAGAAGACGCTGTTGGCTTTTGGAAAATCGTTGGGAACTCCCATTGTTGTAGACAAGCGTACTTTGGCTCATGAGTATGGATATTATGCTTCAGTTCTTATAGATATCAATTTTCTTTGAATCTGGACACGGATGGTATTCATGTTACGGTTGGAGGGGTTGAATTTTGGCAGCCTATTGAAATCCAGAAGAAACCTAAATTTTGCACTAAGTGTAAGATCATAGGGCATCAGGATTCGGAATGTAGAAGAAAGAATAAGAATGCAACAGCTGCTGCGCAACAACAAGTGCTGCAAGTCATTTGGAGCTTCTACTTCTCAAGAGCAAAAAGGAGGTAACAACCAAGGGGGATCAGATTGGCGTGAGGCAAGAAGAAGAAAAGGGAAATTCACCCGGTGATTCCGGTTATACCGAAGTTATTCAAGCTAATGCCGTGACGGATATGCATGGTGATTCCCTAATTGTTTCTGATTCTATTAATACGCCTCCTAATGAAAGTGGGATCGCTGATGTGCATGGTTTGCATGCACACGTTAATTCTGCTTCAGATATATTAGAGGAAGGTGAGGTTGAATCGGGGAGTGTTCAAGGTGCTGTAGCTAAACAGTGGCAGGATGAAATGGCAAAATCTGAAGCTGTTTTTCGCTCTGCCTATGTCGAATTGGCAAGAACTAGGCAAAGAGCAGAAGCGAATGGAGTTTTAGTTACTAGTGCAACGGAGGGTTTGCCTGGTGCTTTGAGTTAATTATGAATTCGAAACGGGGAGAGTAGGAATTCATTAGTTAATAAGATTGGTGTTATTTCATCCGACACTCCTTTAACTGATTCTCTCTATGTTCGTGAAAGTGTGGTTTCGCCTAATCGTTTTGATGTTTTGAATAATGAATTGGCTTTAACTGAAAATAACGTTGTTGGCAATAATGTTCCAGCTCAAGCGAGAATCACACAATGGGTTAACTCCTTTCTTTGTGGTAATTCTTTGGTAGGTGGACGGCTAAAAAAGCCTGTTATCATTGCTCGTAACTCTTGACTATTGCGGGTTCAAGGAACCCGGTGAATGAGCCTAAATCTAATAATGGTTCAAAGTCTAAAACAGGTGAGGGGGTACCAAAGTTTGATGCTTCTAGGGGTGCACAGAGAGTTAAGTTAAACAACACCAATAAAGTTTCCCAATGAAAGTTCTCTTTTGGAATATTAATGGGATTGTGCGTGATGAAGCACAATGCAGGTTGCGAGAGTTAGTTAAGGTTTTCAAGCCGGATGTTATTGGTATTGCTGAACCAAGGGTTTCATTTTCTCCAAAAGTCTGTTCGTAAGTTTTCTATTCGGGGCTTCAATAGTACTATTATTCATAATTCTACTTCTACTCGTATTGGGAATTTGTGGGTTATGTGGTCTTTGAATGTTGCGGATCCTGTGGTCTTGAATTGTTCTAATCAGGCTATAACTATTGGTGTTAATGGTGTGCATATTTCTATTGTTCATGCTAGTTCGGTTCGGGCTACTAGAAGGACTTTATGGAATCGATTGGATATGGGTGATCAAAGAGTTCCATGGTTAGCCATTGGTGATTTTAATTGTGTTCTTCGGAATGAAGAGAAGAGGGAGGTGCGGTTCCAAGAACTTGAGTTGTGAATGAGTTTAGTGATTGGTTGGATGATAATAGTCTTTTTGAGGCGGAGTCTTTGGGTAACAAGTTTACTTGGACTAATAGGCAGTCGGGGGTTAGAAGAATCATTTGTAGACTTGATCGTGCGGTGATTAATGAGTTTTGGTTAAATCGTTTTGAGAATTGGCGGTGTAAAGCTCTTCCTAGGGAAGTTTCCGATCATTCTCCTCTTATTGGTTATCCTTTTGTTAACTCTAGACCGCGTTTGGCTCCTTTTCGGGTTCAAAAGATGTGGTTCGGACATCCTGATTTTATGCGTATGGTTGAGGATAGTTGGAAGGTACCTATTGTGGGTTCGCCAGCTTTTATCTTCCTCAAAAGTGAAGCGTTTAAAATTTGCTATGAAGTTGTGGAATCAAGAGGTTTTTGGTAATGTAAATGTCAAATTGAAACAAGCTCAACTAAGACTTGAGAGTGCTTTGAGATTAAGCGATGAAGACCCTTAGGATGTTGACAAATTAAATTTGATGAGAAGTGCAGCGGTGGAAGTTAATGATATTCGTATGCGGCGGGCTACGATGTTGAAGCAAAAATCTAGAAATAATTGGCTAGTGGAAGGGCTAGTAATACTAGTTTCTTTCATAATTCTATTCGTATTCGAAGGAGTAGTAATACTATTTCGGAGTTGGTTGATGGTAATGGGGTGACAATTGCGATTGTGATCGGATTAGGAACCTTATTGTCAATTATTATAAGGATAAGTTCAATGGTGATGATTCGACTCCGGTGGAATCTCTTTTTGATATTGATCATCCTAGCATCTCGGAGGAGGAGTGTGCTAATATGGATCAGTTACCTTCTTTTGAGGAGATTCATAAGGTTGTTTTTGATTTGGGGGCGATAGTGCGCCTGGTGGGATGGCTTTTCTTTGGTTTTTTCTATAGACATTGTTGGGAGATTATTCGTGAAGACTTGGTTAATGCGGTTTTGTTTTGTTGGACTAATCAGTTTATTCCTCATGGTGTGAATTCGAGCCTTCTTATGCTCTTGCCTAAGGAGAGAGGTGCGAATACTCTTCGTAACTTCAGGCCGATTGGTCTTAGTAATTTCTTTTTAAGATTTTTACTAAGATTCTTGCGACTAGGCTTGGTGGTGTCTTTGGATAATTTAATTTCGAGAGGAGCAAGTGGCTTTTATGAAAGGTAGGAATATTCATGAAAATATTAGTCTTGCTTCGGAGATGGTTAATGAAACTCAAATCGACGCAAGTATGGTAATGTGGGTTTAAACTGGACATTACACAAGCTTTTGATACTTTTGTGAGTTGGTCGTTTATTTTGGAGGTCTTCAAAAGATATGGTTTTTCGGATAATTGGTGTGGTTGGATTTTACAAATTCTAAGTTCTGCTAGAATTTCGGTGTTGGTTAATGGTAATCCGGAAGGTTTCTTCGGTATTGATAGAGGTCTTCGTCAGGGTGATCCTTTGTCTCCTCTAATCTTTGTGTTGATTGAAGATGTCTTAAGCAGAAATATTTCGAAGCTCTTTCGGGATGGAAATATGACTCATATGGTTAGTAGAAAAGGTGTTGCTCCTACCCATTTATTTTTTGCTGATGATATTATGATTTTCTCAAAGGAAACATGAAGAGCTTGAGAAATCTGTTGGGTTTATTGGGTTTGTATCAACGTGCTTCGGGGCAGACGGTTAGTAGAGAAAAGAGCAAACTCTATTATGGAGGGGGTTCTTTAAATAGGAGAGCTACGATTGCTGATTTCTTAGGGATGCCTATTGCTTCGTTTCCGGATAGGTATCTTGGTGTTAAGGTGATGCCGGGAGCTGTTAGGTATCACCATGTGGAGAACGTAGTTGTGAAGATAAAAGAGCAATTATCTGGCTGGAAAGGTAGATTGCTTTCTTTTCAAGATAGAGTTGTGTTGTTTAAATCGGTGATTGCAAGCTACTCTATTCATAACATGGCTGTCTACAAGTGGCCACGTAAGTTTGTCCATGAATGTGAAGTTGCTATTCGGAATTTTCTTTGGTCCGGTGATTCTAAGGTGAGTAGATCCTTTGTTGTAGCTTTTGACAAAGTTTGTGCTCCTCATGATGAAGGCGGTTTGGGTTTAACTCAAATGGGAGTTATGAATAAGGCTCTTCTTATGAGTCTGTGGTGGAAAATTCGGAACTCTAAAAAGGTTTGGGCTCGCTTCTTGCGTGCTAGATTTTTTAAGAGAAATGGTCAGTTGGTGCATTATATCAAATCCTCCATCCTCCCCGGTATCAAATGGGTGTACTCTCTGGTTGAAGATAACACTAAAATCTTAATTGGTGATGGAAGGGATACTTCTCTTTATTATGATGTTTGGGTTGGTGATATGGCTATTCTTTGATATTCTTGAAGATTATTCTCTTAATCGTCTTTGTTTTGGTGAGTGATATAATAGTCAATGGTGCTTGGAATTTAAATGAAGAGTACCGTGACACTCTGATGGCTGCTGGCATTGAAGAGACGGATTTACCTTTCATTTTGAATGGGGAGGATCGGCAAGTTTGGAGACCTAGTGCATCAGGTCAATTCACGGTGAAAGCTGCTAAATCTCTTATACGAAAGAGATATGCAAAGCTAGAGGGAGCGAATTTGTTGTGGAGGCAATATGTGCATCCGTCTTTGGCAGCTAGAAATTGGAAGATTTTAAGAAGAGCTTGTGCTACTCTTGATCAAGTCAGAGACAGGTTCAAAATTCAGGTGATAAATAAGTGTTGCTTGTGTAATAATGCGGAGGAATCGTTGGACCATTTGCTTTGGCATTGCAGGTTTGTTGAGATGGCTTGGAGCTGGATTTCGGATATTTTGGAGTACAATCTCATCCGAACTTGTCTACAGCCTATAAAGCGGTTCGTGAAAGAAGTTGCATGATTAAAGAGCTTTGGCTCCTTTTCTTGTGTTGGTGGTGCGATCGGAGTTGTGGCAAACTCGTTGACGTTTTGTTTATGATAACAAAAAGGTTAGCTTGGGCTTCTTTAAAACTACCGTGTTCAATCAAATTCACGAGTATTCAGTTCGTCTCAAGGGCTACATGTTCAATTCGGTTGAAGATTTGAAGATTCTGGATTTTTTCAAGGTGAAGCATAGGAAGGTGAAGCTTCTTGAGCCTGTTGAGTGCAGTTGGGTACCTCCGGAAGTGGATGAGCTTTTGTTGTGTTGTGATGGTGCGGCTCGAGGCAATCCGGGTTTGGCTGGGGCTGGTGTTGTAGCGCGTGACCATGATGCTAATGTGATTGGAGCTATGAGTATTGGTTTGGGCACAAAGACAAACTATATTGCGGAAATTTCTGGTATTTTAATTGGTTTGGAATGGGCGCTTCAATGGGGTTACACAAAAGTCTGTATTCGCTCAGATTCTTTGGGTCTTTGTCACGCTTTTTCTAGTTCTAAGCTTCCTTGGTTTGTTTTACAATTTGGAGGGAAGTCTCTTCTCATTATGAAGCTATTCGTTTTGATCACACTTATAGAGAGGCTAATTTTGTTGCGGATAAGATGGCAAAAAGAGGGTGCATTCTTCTCAATGAGGAGGGAAGGCATTACCTTGGAAGACCTGATTTTTTGTATTCTATTGAATTACCAAATGTATCTTATTTTCGTTTCAAATGATTAGCAAGTTTTTGGGGTTTTCCTGACCTCTTTTCTTGCTCTTCATTTTGTTTTGTATTCTAGTTATTCATTTTTACAATTTGGATTTACCAAAAAAAAAAAGAAGAGATTTATCATAAAAATATTTTCTTTCTTTTACTTCATCTTCTTCATCTCCACATTCTCTGTAAATCTTTTTGTCGTCTGCAACTTTTTACAAATTCATCTTTCTGCTACTGTTCTTATGGCATCAAGGTTTGTTGACTTTGCTGAAACTGATCTTTCTGAAATTGATCCCATCTACTGAAATTGTATTATTTGATTTTGTTCATCTTCGTATAATTCCCATACTGTTTCTGTTTCAGCAAAAACACCTCTAGTACCAAGTTTACGGTTCTAAACCCTAATGTTCCCAAGAGTTCTCAGCAAAAGGTCACCGTAAAAAAAAGGAAGCCTGCGAATAGCAAGGTATTAAGAAACATTATTCTTTTAATAACAATATTGTTGCCTCTGTTTCTTATTTGAATTGTGATTCGCAGGGTGATGAAAATGTCGATAAGCCCCGCAAAAAACCTCGCCACCTTAAAAATGTTGAAACTTCTGTCCCATTTCCTATGTTTAAGCCTTCAACATTTCCTGCGATATCTTCGCAAGCTGACTCCTTACTTCCTGTTCATGAAGGTATCGCCACAGAATTCTCCCCATGAATCGATCTTTTTGTAGTTGAAATTCCTGGTGATAACCCTGCTGCGAATGAACCCTTCTCTTCTTCTGTTGTCAATATCTCTTCTCTTGACACTGCCTCAACCCCAGTCATTAATCTTCATCAAATTTCATCTTCGAATGACGCATCTATGGCAAAGGATGATTCAACTCTTCAACCTTCTGCAATCACCACTTCTTCATCCGAATCTCTCCCTTTTACTAAAGAAACCTTGGAAGGAATAGATATTGCTTTCAAGGTTTTGTCAGATGTTTTAGCTGATGTCAAGAAATCTTCCATTGATCCTATCAAATCTGGTGTCTGCGAAATTTTGAGTAAGTATTTTGGCTCTGACAGAACGATTTCGCAAACATCCTTTGAGAAAAAAGTTGAAACTTTAAAGGAGAATCTCCAAGCCATGACCTTGAAATGTGACACTCTTCATCTTGAAAGTCAAAAGCTTCAGAATGTCTCACTAGATCGTGACAATCTTCGCAAAAAGAACGAAGAATTAAAAGGTACATTTTTTTTTTTTTTTTTTTTTTTTTATGATCAATTGTTTGCCCTTTAAGTTTTACACCGGAAACGAGTAATGGAGATATATATCAGCTTGAATCCGTCGCTGAAGAAGCCCGTGTAAATAGAGATGCTTGGATGGATCAATATAACCAATTAGATAACCTTCATACATACTCTGTTGATCAAATAGATAATCTTACCAAGGAGAATGCTCAATTAATTCAGAAGCAAAACTTATTAAGTAGTGAATTGTCTCGCCTCTCTTACTCTTTGACTAAAGCTAATTTGGAGTTGGAAACTTTATCAGATGAGAATGAAACCCTATCTCAAGAAAAGCGATTTCTTTTAAATAAGGTGGCGATCACTTCGCAACAACTTAACATTTGTCAAAAAGTATGTAATGATCAAGAACAATCTCTCTGCTCGTTGAGAAATAAACTTAAAGAAGTAACAGAATCATTTACTGCTGAGAGAGACAAACTTATTCAAGGTAGAATAACTTTAAGTGTAAAAGCAATCCAACTCAAATATCAGTACTCCAAGCTAGAAGAATCCTACTCTTCTCATGCGAAGGAAAACACCTTACTCATTTCTAATGAAAAGAATCTTCGATCTCGCTTGAAAAGTTTAGTTGGAGATAAGTTTGACGATGCAATGGACCACTTGGAGAATAGTTGCATGGCTTTAACCCAATTTCTTATCTCGCAAAAGGAAGGTAGTCATAAAATTTGACTGCCTCAACCATTTTTTCTTTGTTGAGTCTTTTTATGATATCTTCCTCGCGAATCCTTCGTCTGAATAACTTTCGTATTTTTGTTTTCGCAGAATCTGAGAAAAATCTTCATTCCTCCATTTCTTTTCTGGAGTCTAAACTTGCCAAAATTCGCAAAGAAAATGCATTGCTTGCCTCTACCCTTGCTTGTTCTCGCGATCGGGCAGAAAGAAGATTTGATTACCTCGCTTATTCCAAAGATATACAAAGTAGGAATCACCAGAAAGCACTCCTTCGCCAAGTTCATCTCAGGGCTGAAGTTCTTGTAAATGATATCTTATTGTCCAAATCTCTTCCTCCTATATCTGTCGAACCTTTGGAAGTAGATGACGATGAAGTTCCTTGTTCTCCTGATAGTGATTATCATTATGAAAGTGGCGAAGATTTCGCAAATGAAGAAGAAGTTCCTCCTAATGATGCAACTGTTGATAACAACCCAAATGAAGAAGAAACTAGAGTAAACCAGAATGAAGAGAAGACTGGCGAAAATGAAAAAGCTGGCGAAGAACGTCCAATATCTCCTCCTGGCGAAAAAATTGATGAAAATATTCCATCTTCTCCTGGCAAAATTAATCTTGAAGCTTGAAGTTCTTATGTAATTTTTCTTCTTTTGGTTACTTCATCAGTATAACTTCTTGCAAATGGTGTATTTCAATCAACCTTGAAGTATATTTACTCTTTTATTATTGCGCTTACAGGCGAGAAAGATAATGTTTGTTATTTAATAATTCCCATACTGCCTCTCATTATTTTTCTTGCGATGAATGATCTGCATAAGTAATAGTTAATTCTTATAAATTTTTTGTTGCATCATGTGGTCTTATTTTGCCTTCCTAGTTAAAGGTCTTATTTCGCCACCTCTTGTCATTGCGACAAAATCGCAGGACGTCTTTACACTTTCATGTAATGACCCATTGATCTTGTCTTATCATTTCTCTAGTATTATTGCCTCTGCATGATATTTTTCATGCGACAATATGACAGTCCTAAATATTCTTGCGAACATAAAACCCCGTGACATTGCCGTCTTGCGACGAAATCGCAGGACGTCTTTACACTTTCATGTATTGACCCATTGATCTCGCCTTATCTTTCTCTTTTGTATTATTGCCTCTTCAAGATTGTCGCACAAATATGACAAGCCTAAATCTTCTTGCGAAAATAAATCCTCGTGACATTTGCGTCTTAAGACACTTAAGAGCTCCCTAATGGAGGGTGCCGCCCTTATCTTCCCCCTGGTTGCCCCTTCAAGGAGGCGTACCTCTACCATACAAGGTTGGCTCCTCCCATCCGGTCTTAACAACAACCAGTTGTTTTCGCAACCTATTATCCCTTTTGCCTATAGGGCTTATGGTTAAGAGACTGCACCCTAAGTGGGGTTTTCTTCGGGCCGAGTGCAGCATACGTCAAGACTTGCCAAGAATGGCCGAGACACTTCAAATGCCCCAGGCACTCTTGGCTCAACCGTGTACCTCGGCGCCTTGATCAGATGCCGCACTCCTTAGAAGAGACCCTCGGTCGTCCAACCTAAGTCATAAGCTTAGGTTGAAAATCCAAGGTACCTCTCCTGGATGGGCTTTATTGACCCCAAATCTCCATGACTCAGGTTCCTGGGGCGGTGTAACCTTTTCGATGAGCCATGCAACAGGTACCCCCTTCTATGACGCACTTTAGGTCTTACATTTGCCTCTTGCGAAATTTTGATTTCGCGAACTAGGGTGTACGCCATAGTAGGTTCGCCCCTTTCTAGTATGTCATTAATCTTTGATTATCTCTTGTCATTATCTCTGCGAAATTTTCGCATCTTTTTTTTTTTTTTTTTTTTTTGTATATGTATAATCTCGCAATTATTCTTTCATAAGATCTTCACATAGATTCATTTTGTTTCAATCATACATCATTTCGCAGTTTACTCTTTCCCAAAACCTCTTATGGGTAATATCTCTTTAAGTATAATCTGTTCCACGGTCTATCAAGTCTACGACCCACATATTTACCCTCAGGATCCATCAATCTGTATGCCCCTGTTCCAACTATATCCTTAATGATGTAAGGTCCATCCCATTTTCTTGCTAGTTTTCCACCATTTTCTCGCTGATATATTGGTGTTTCTCGCAGCACTAAGTCACCTGGTTGGAACTCGCGTGTTTTAACACGTTTATTATATTCTCTGGCTAATCTTCGCTGGTAGTTTTCCATATGATGTAAAGCTCTTTCTCTTTTTTCTTCTAATTCATCTATCTTGGTTAAAATAATACCCGCACTAAGATTTTTCTCCCAAGCTTCTCTCTTTGTTGCGGGAATAATAACTTCTGTTGGTAGCACAGCCTCAACTCCATATGTTAAACAGAAAGGTGACATTCCAGTAGCTTCTCGCCTGGTTGTGTTGTAAGCCCATACTGCATTATGCACTTGTTCGCACCATGCTCTATTATGCCCTTCTAATTTCTTCTTCAATATATCTGCGATTGTCTTATTTGTTGCTTCTGCCTTTCCATTGGCCTGCGGATATAAAGGAGTTGGTTTCCCACATTTTATCTTAAATGCATTAAGTAATAGTTTTATATTCTGCCCTTCAAACTGTTTCCCATTATCAGATACCAATTGTGCGGGAATTCCAAATCTGCATTGATATTCTCAAATATGAATGTAAAAATGTCTTTGTCGTGAATGTGTTGTACTGCCTTTACTTCTGCCCATTTTGTGAAATAGTCTGTAGCGACAATCAGATATCTTCTTTGCCAGATCCCGGTAAAAACGGTCCCATGATGTCTAAACCCCATTTTTCGAAAGGTCATACACTTGTTGATGATGTTAATGGTGCTCCAGGTGCATGTATTTTCTTTCCGTGCCTTTGACAATCTTCGCAACGCCTTGATACTTGTTTCACATCTTCATGCATATATGGCCAGTAATAACCTTGCATTTTCGCTCTGTACGCCAAAGATCTTTCGTGCCCAGCTTGTTGCTCGGTTGCCAACTAATAGCTTTGATGTATAAATAAATTCCGTTGGGAACTCAAAAAAAATAAAAAAAAAAATTATACTTTTAATTCTAATATATTTAATAAAATATAAGTAATACTTTTTTATATAAATAATATAATTAGTTTTTATAATTAGTTTTATCACTTAATAAAGAATTTTACTATTATGATTTGCCTAAAAAACATATTATTGTAATGATTATTATGATCTTATTATTTATTATTTTAAAAGAAAAAAAATGAAAAATAGAGGAACAAATAAAATTTATAAATATAATTATAAGTGTACAATATTCTAGGCTAAAATTTATTTTTATATAATAAAAATACAAGGTCAAAATAGAGAATCAATTGAATCAAATTATGTGGGCCCATAACTTCTGCTTTTCCAGCTTTTAAAAGCTAGTGTTGAATAGCTTTTAAAAGCAAGCCTAAAATGGAAGTGCTTTTGTACAAAAGCACTTTGAAATTTTTTACCAAACATAATTTTTGGTAGAAGTTTGTTACAAGTTTGCTACAAAGTGCTTTTGATAGAAAAAAAAGCAATCCCAAACGGGGCTTATATCTTATTATCTAGATTCACTTTCGAGGCGTAAATTAATTCGAAAATTAGATTTATTAACAAGAAGTAACGTTGAAAAGTATATGTTATTTTTAATTTATCATTTAACATAATGTATACAACTTACTTAACTTAACTAGCATACAACTTACTTAACTTCATTAACTAAATGCATACAACTTCCTTAACTTAATTAAATGCATCATATTTGGACAACACTTTCAAGATTTCATAAAAACTTTCTAATCGAAAATCTTTTCCGTTTCCGTTGCGCCATTCCGCCCGAAACCTTTGCTCCACATCAATTTTGTTTTCATAATTTCTTCGGTTGCATAGCATAAGCAAGGAAATAAACAAGTTTATTGATTGATCGATGAATAATCGTATTGATTGATCGGAAGCGACCACACAACTGATTTGCATCTCGATTATTGAGGTTCAATGTATCTTCTTGAAATCTCTGAAATATGTTTTCCCAAAAAGTGAGTTGTTAATGTTGTTTTGCATGATTGATATTATCCAGTGTAAAAAAAAAAACATAATTCCTGCAAATGCATTCATCTTCAGCTAAGGAAAATCTACGACCCGAACTACCATGTTGAATTTGTATAGTGAAAGTATGAAAATTGAAGTGAAAATATGAAAATTTGAGTGCAAGAATGAAAATTATAATGAAGGTGTGAGTTGAAATGAATTGGATTGGGATCAATTTAGGATTGTTGGATGCGATATATTGAGCGATTAAGTGTTAACAACAGGCGGTCAAGTCTTGACCGCTCGGTGGAAATTTAACCGAGCGGTCGATACTACACAGCTCGGTAGAGACTCGACCTCGCCTGGCTAAGTGGCAAATTTACCACTTATCCAGGTCTGTTTGCTAGTTTTCCAGCTCCATTGTGGGTGCAAAACTGGCAAACTTGCCCATTTGTTATGCCCATAGGAACGACCTAACATTGATTCAATAATCCTAGTGTAATACAAGATCATGAAGGGTTTGTCCAATGCAATCCTTGTAAAATAGTCCCTAACTCTTACGAGGTCAGGGACATGTGGTAACCTATCTTTCGTTAATAACACTCCTTACTCCATGTTGTCTAGATTGTAGTAACTATATTATCATGAACCCATATTATTTTGGAAAGTATCAATATTAGTTCTCCTCCTTCTAAATTTAGTTTTGCTGTGAAATATGCAGTATTTTTTCACTAGAATCCAAAGCTTTATCTTTCCCTCTTTGTTTCCAAAAATTCTCTTAACATCATACTGTTACTTCAACCTTCCATTCAATAAAATTACACTAGGAGAAAGAATAGTGTGATAAGTAGCAAGTAAATTCTCCTGTTGGACCTCAAGCTTAGAAATTTGAGTTGTAATGTTACTGAAGTTGGAGTTTTTCAATTTCGTAAGCTTGTGTTAGGTATTGAATTAAAGTTTTTGAGAGTCTATAAGCATGAGAACCACTAACATATCCCACTTCCACCTACCATCAATTAGATCCCTGCAAGTGATATCCCCGAACCAAGATTATTAAATCTAAAAGGTATTTGAGTATGGCTTCATTTCTAGTAGTGAGATCACCTATTACAACCCACGGGGAACCAGTTTGCTGAGTTATACCTCTCCAGTAGGTCCATTGAGTTTCTCTAAAATTATTATCAAAAGCCCCATAAACAAAAGAAAATATAAAAGAGTTATTCAAGCATCAATCTTGATAATATGTTGAAAATATTATAGTTATTGTCAATAACAACCTTCCATAATAAACACAATCCACCAGTCAAGCCATTAGGATCGTTGAAACAAACATTTGCGATAGTTGTAATCAGAAACATAAAATTTCATTTATCTAGACATTTTTTTTGGTCTCAATGAGAAAAATAATGTCAAGATAGTTAGACCTTATAAGTTCTACAAGTGCGTACTGGTAAGTTTATTACCAAAACCACCAACATTCCAAGAAAGAATTTGCACATTAACATGGTTCAAGTAATAAGGGCATTGCACAAAAAGTTAGAATTGAATGTGAAGTGAAAATAATCATGAAATATATAAAGGAGTGTTTCAAGAGTGGTAACCCGATCCTCCCCATCATTATGCTTACTTTAAGTTGCTCTCGTAATTATTTCCTTCTGTGTCAGACTATCCTTATGGTTTACTTCATTAGTTTGAGAAGTACTTGCAGAGTTTATAAAGACAGAGTTAGCATCAAGTTCATCCTGACTGGTTATATGAGAAGAATTTTATCATGGCCTTTTCCCTAACATTCCTTTATCAATAGACAACTCCTCATCCACATCATTATTAGTATTTCAATTTTCTTCTCCTTTGATAACATTAATTAAAAAGCCACCAAAATGGAGTTATTGGTGGGAGTCTTCCAAGACTCTGCATATGTACTTGAGATACAATTCATTATTGAGGTATTTGATAGATGTATTGTAAACTTTATGATATCCCTAAAACATGAAGTTTCTTATGAGCCATTTCCAAGAAATTTTTCTTTGATTTTCATTTTTTCCACTTGTGATTGATTACATAACATCAGTACAAATGTTACGAGGTTGTTTCTCAATAAATAAAAAAAAACCCTGACCCACCTAGTTAGTCCATGCTGAAACTGCAGTATTCCTTATTCTCAAAGAGTTCTAATATTGATTTTCACACACGCTTTGATGGGTTCATCTGATTTATGACAACTATTTGGAGGATCCAATTCTTGAAGTTTTCCCTATTTCTTTCATAAGAACAACATTCATAAACTCTGACAACATAATGCACTGATGTTTCCAATCCAGATGCTGGTAAATCATAGCAGGATAATATTCATTAAAAAGATCCATGTTTTCTTAAAATTCCATGGCTTCCATCCAAATCATTATTCAGGTTATCCCAATGTCTGAACTCGAAAATTATCACATTATAATCTAGCTCATACACCAATATTTCATCCTCCTTAATGAATCTCTAGGTAATTTTGACTTGTCTTTCCATAATTTTTTTAGTCAGTCTTCCTTCATAATAACTTTTCCAATTAGACAAATCTCTCCATTAATTAAGATTTTTTCAGTGGACAATCAGAGTGGTGTGCAATCTATTTGTACCCAAAATTACTTTTAGGCACAAAACACGATTGATTGAGGATGATTTGATGTGAAATTAGGGTTAAAAAACGAATTGAAAATAAAGAGAGGAGACAAAAAATTAACGTGGTTCGGCGAGTTATACCTACGTCCACGGATGAATCCCCTTGGGTAGAGATATTTTATTGATTATGATAATACAATGATTTCTCCTTGTGCTAGCTAAATCAGAAATTGTGTTCTCCCTTGAGTTGGATTTTGGCCTCTATTTATAGGCAAAAACCAAATCTAGTACTTGTAGTTAACCCTAGATTTGTAGTTATCCAAAATAACCACCTAGATTTGTACTTATCCTTTAATATTTGTATATATCCTTGAAGATCCATGTCTATCTTACCCATATTTATGTTTATCTTGAAAGATCCTTGTATATCTTCCTCAGATTTATATTTATCTTGGAAGACCTTGTCTATCTCCCAAGATTTGTATCTATCTTGGAAGGTCCATATTTATCTTCCAAGATTTGTGTCTATCTCAAAATGACTTCCAAAATAAGTCTTTTGGGCTTCTATAATAAGAAAAACCGGGTTTCTATTATAAGCTAGACCGATTTCTATAATATGCCATGGTTTTTTTTTTTTAATAAACAGTCTGGGCTTCCAAAATAATCCAACTAGGCTTCTTTAATAAGCCTTGGGTTTCTTTAATAAACCGATTGAGCTTCCAAAATAAGCCAACTTGGCTTCTATAATAAGCCATGTGGGTTTATTTAATAAACCGATGGGCTTCCAAAATAAGCCAATTTGGTTTCTATAATAAGCCATGTGGTTTTCTTTAATAAACCGATGGGTTTCCATAATAAACCAACGGATCATGTTTCTAACGAACCTCAAGCAACAACTCCAACGCACTTTGAACTCGATCATGTTGCTGCCCCAAGTGCATACAAAAGTTTCTCGAACACAAAAAAAATTTCCTTCATGCTGTGGGGAATTGAAGACGATTCGAACGAGCCAAAAATCACTCAATTCGGACTTAAAACGAAGAATTTATTAAAGAAACAAGATTTGCACGAAGCGCGCATGCTGTCGCATACGTGGTAGAAATGACAGTGCAAAATATGCTAATGTGGCACATATGGTCACTGATGTGGCATTGCTGACTAGAGAATACCGCTGACGTGGCACCAGACAATGCTGACGAGGCAACCAAACACTAAACATTATTTGCTGACGTGGCAGCATGCTGACTGGACCCCCCGTAGTTGACGTGGCATTTGCTGAATGCCTACCAGTGCTGACATGTCGGATGACACTGCGTGTTGATGTGGTTGTTGGTTGGTTCAGGTCGGTCTGGTCTGAACCAGTGCATCAAGGTTGGACCGTATAGGGTTGACCAACTTAGACTTCTCACACGTGTCGCTGGCTGATTGAACGACCTCGAATGAACCGGTTTGGTTAACCGCGAGCTGGACCCGAGGCTAGATAGATCCTACAAATCAGATTCCACGGATCTAGAGCAGTGACAGAAAAGAAGCTTTTGCAGCGCTTTCTTCAACTCTTTTGCAACAGCTTCTTCAACCTTCATAACGGTTTCTTCGACTGCCGTAACGGTTTTCAACCCTTTCGCAACAGTTTTTTCAAACTTCGTAACAGTTTCTTCAACTGTCGTAACGGTTTCTTTAACTCTTTCGCAACAGTTTTTCAACCTTCGTAACGGTTTCTTCAACGGTCGTAACGGTTTCTCTGAACCCTTATTTTTTATTTTTTATTTGTTGTTAATTTTTATGTGGAAACCGTGCATGATTTCCTCCGCACTTTTCTCAATGGAAAAACACGGTTGTTTTACACGAATCCCCTTAGTCGGCGCCAATGTTTGTACCCAAAATTACTTTTAGGCACAAAACACAATTGATTGAGGATGATTTGATGTGAAATTAAGGTTAAAAAACGAATTAAAAATAAAGAGAGGAGACAAAAAATTTACGTGGTTCGACGAGTTATGCCTACGTCCACGGATGAATCCCCTTAGGGAGAGATATTTTATTGATTATGATAATACAATGGTTTCACCTTGTACTAGCTAACCCAAAAAATGTGTTCTCCCATGAGTTGGATTTTGGCCTTTATTTATAGGTAAAAACCAAATCTAGTTGTAGTTAACCCTAGATTTGTAGTTATCCAAAATCACATAGATTTGTACTTATCTTTTAATATTTGTATATATCCTTGAATCTATCTTGGAAGATCCATATCTATCTTCCAAGATTTGTATCTATCTTGGAAGATCCATATCTATCTTCCAAGATTTGTGTCAATCTCAAAATGACTTCCAAAATAAGTCTTTTGGGCTTTCATAATAAGCTAGACCGGGCTTCTATAATAAGCTAGACCGGCTTCTTTAATAAAAAGTTTGGGCTTCCAAAATAAGCCAACTAGGCTTCTTTAATAAGCCTTGGTTTTCTTTAATAAACCGACTGAGCTTCCAAAATAAGCCAACTGGGCTTCTATAATAAACCATGTGGGTTTCTTTAATAAACCGACGGGTTTTCATAATAAACTAAACGGGTTTGTTTAATAAACCGACGGGGTTCTATAATAAACCAAACGGGTTTCTCCAATAAAACATGTTTCACCTTTATGCAATAGTTGTGTGGTATGCACGTGCACCATTTTAATGGGTTACAAACATAATCCAATCAGCAGATTCACCAGGTTCTAGTGTTGTCACTTGCATTTTTTATAATAGTTCACTAACATCATTTGTATTTTCATAGGCCATTGTGTGATGAACTAAAAGTAGATAAAGTAGGCTAAGTATAAGCAGAGAAGAAGACTATTATAGTTTATGGATTGAATAGGGTTTATGAGTTAATAGGGTTTGAATCAAATAGAGACTTTTCAATCTTAAAGATGACATAAATTTTAGGGAGAGTAATTGGGTTGATGGATAATTTTTGTGCATGTATTTGGGGAAATTAGATGAGAGTCAAAGACAACACAATTGTAACCGTCCTGAGCCGACAAATATGGTAACTATTTTTTAAAATTGGCTCGTATGGAGCACACAAAAGGGATATCGGGAAAAAAGATTAATGAACCAGACCTTCAAGAACATTAAAGCTTTAACAAGCATAACAAGTATGACTATTGTAAATGCCAAAATCTAATATGAAACAATTGGAAAGGCATAAGAGAGCAAACCACAAACGTAAGATGAGATGTAGAAAAAAACAGAGAGATTAGTTCGACATGAAATCAAAAGTGACAAAAAAAAAAAAAAGATTAAAAACAAAAAAAAAGAAAGAAAAATGAGGTTTTAAAGGATTATGTTTTACTATGAAACTTTTGTATCACCTGGTACCGGTTTTCATCAAAAACAACGCAAGGGATACCTGAAAATGTCAAAAAAAAATTCGATTAACAATATAAAAAAAATAATGCAAATAAATGGACATAAATACGCTAAAACATAACCAAAAGGATAAATATAAATTTAATTAATACAAAACAATACATGGTTTTGATCTTGGACAAACATATAATATTTTCAAAGACAAACGTTACATCCGACCATCTCAGTCTCATCCCAGTTAAAGACATCTGACGGATGTAAGAGTTGTAACTTCTTTTCATTATGAATATAGTATATTGTTTGGATTCCCTCATAATTGTGATCATAAAGAAAAAACATTAAATGTGAAAAATAATAATCAAGATCATCATTTATACCTTTTGCGATTAAAAACTTCTATAATTGATATTATTATCTATAACAAATTAACTATCCTCCATCAACAAAACAATATGGGGTTTTGAGTTTGCACGAATGTATATGTAGTATTTTCAAAGACAAACGTTACATCCGACCATCTCAGTCTCATCCCAGCTAAAGACATCTAACAGACATAAGAGTTATAACTTCTTTTCATTAATAATATATATATATATATATATATTATTTGGATTCCCTCGTAATATTAGGATCATAAAAAAAAACATTAAATGTGAAAAATAATAATTAAGATCATCATTTATACCTTTTGCAATTACAAACATCTATAATTGATATTATTATCTATAAAAAAAATAGCCATCCTTCATCAACCAACTATATATAAAGAAAGAACAACATTAGAATGTTTATCAACATTAAAAAAAATCATTTTCTTGGGAACCAGCTATATATGATAAGATATAATCAACATAAATTTTAAACAATGATGTGCACATATGTTAATCCAAATAGAATCTTATGTTGAATAATGATACCGTAATTTTGAAATGAAAGTGCAAAAAATTGAAAAAGAGATAGTTGAGCAAAAAAAAAAATCCACCAGGAAAGAAGTTATTGTACATATTCTCCTGATTCACACTTAGTATTTGTTATTTCATATATTGATTTAGTTTGTAAAGCCTTTTTAGGTCGCTTTGGACTTTTTCTTAAGCATGAACTCTTTCATTCAGAGAAAGTGCAAGAAAAAACTCATGATAAAAAATAAAATAACAATATCATTTTTCAGAAAGTACTGGTAAAAAAACATGAATAAATAAATAAATAAAAGAAGTGATATCTAATATAAGTTAAAAAACCGTCTCTCACATTTTAATTAATGGTTCCCGTCCTGCCCTAGGCCAGTAGATGATCCTTTAATATTTGTCGGTTTTGGCTTTGTTTTAGATCTCGGTATGTTACGACTTTTTCTTAAAAAGATTACTCCGCCCCAGGCTAGCATGTGATCCTTTGATATCTGTCGTTAATAGCCCGTTTGGATACTGAATAATAAGTAACTTTTTGACTTTTCAAAGTCAAAAAGTCGAAAGTTAAGTTGGATAGTTAAAATAAATTGACTTATGGAAACTACTTATAAGTTAAAAAGCAGCTCCATGGGGAAGCAAAAAAAAATTGGCTTCTCATTTCGGAATGAAGTAACTTCTGGTGGGACCCACATTCACAAATCCCTCATCACTCATCGGTTTCTCCCCCTACGTCTTCCTTCTTCCTTCTTCCTTTCTTCTGTCTCTCTTTCTCTTGTAGAGAACTTAATCCTAAAAAGAAAATCAAGGTTCAAGTCTCATGTAAATTTTTTCATTTTACCGATAGTCTTGGTCTTCTTACAATTTGTTTTTTTTTAATATTTTTATTGACTTACAGAAATTTTGATTGGATTTGGAACCTTAATCAAATAAAATTTAATTTTTGATGTGGTCACAACAAAAATCAATAGGGTGATCAATCAGAAAAAAATAATCAATGGGTTTGGAAACATTACGGAAACCAAACATTAAGAGGGTAGATTTTAATTTCTATATCTGATTACTAGCCAAGAATATAAAATCAAATCTTGGAAGATGAAGTTGTTAGAGATGTGAATATGGAATTATAGGCATATCAGATGTACAAATTCAATTTTACTTTTCCTTATGTTTGGTAGGATAGATCTGGACCTCTGGTTACTAGAATTCAGTTTGGTTTCCATTTATTAAGTGGTTTAGGAATGATTTGCAACTGATGAATAAAAACATGCATTCTTAAGTTTGATCGAACATACAATTTTAAGTTAATTTAAATGATAAATTTGTGATACAAAAAATTGTGTTTTAGCTGAATTGAAGCATCTATATTTTGATCTTGTGATCATCCAAAGCCTGATGAAAATGTAACCATGAAATTATCAGATTTTTTTTTTTTTTTTTTGCCAAACTTACTTAATTGATTTTTAGCTTATAAGTAAGGGATTTGCCAAACTAGCTTTTTTCACTTTTGTCTTCTCAAAAGTGCTTCTGCTTCTCACATAAGGACTTCTTGCTTCTACTTATGTATCCAAACAGGCTATAAGACTGCTCGTGATTCGGTTTGGATTGGTTTTATGCTAGACCCAAGAACCAAACCAATGTCTCTTATGAAAACCCAAAAATCAAACCAGACCATGCTCGGTTTATAATATTGGAAACCAAAACTGTCTCGTCGGTTTTTGTTTTTTTCTTCCGGTTTTTTCTGTTTTTTTATTATAGGTTTGATTCATTTATACCTTTTACAATTAAAAACTTCTATAATTGATATTATTATCTATAACAAATTAGCTATCCTTCATCAACAAAACAATATGGGGTTTTGAGTTTGGATGGATGTGTAGTATTTTCAAAGACAAACGTTACATCCGACCATCTCAGTCTCATCCCAGCTAAAGACATCTAACGGACATAAGAGTTATAAATTCTTTTCATTAAGAATATATATTATTTGGATTCCCTCATAATATTAGGATCATAAAAAAAAACATTAAATGTGAAAAATAATAATTAAGATCATCATTTATACCTTTTGCAATTACAAACATCTATAATTGATATTATTATCTATAAAAAAAATTAGCCATCCTTCATCAACCAATACATATAAAGAAAGAACAACACTAGAACGTTTGTCAACATTAAAAAAAAAAAAAAAATTTGGGAACCAGCTATATATGATAAGATATAATCTACATAAATTTTGAACAATGATGTGCACGTATGTTAATCCAAATAGAATCTTACGTTGAATAATGGTACCGTAATTTTGAAATGAAAGTGAAAAAAATTGAAAAAGAGATGAGCAAAAAAAAAAAAAAATCCACCAGGAAAGAAGTTATTGTACATATTCTCCTGATTCACACTTAGACTTAGTATTTGTTATTTCATATATTGATTTAGTTTGTAAAGCTTGTTTAAGTCGCTTTGGATTTTTTTTAAGCATGAACTCTTTCGTTCAGAGAAAGTGCAAGAAAAAACTCATGATAAAAAATAAAATAACAATATCATTTTTCAGAAAGTACTCGTAAAAAAACATGAATAAATAAACAAATAAGTAAGTCATATCTATATTATAAGGGACAATGGTGTTTTTCTATTTGGATGGAGATCTACAGTTTGGACACATAAAGAACGACCCAGATTGAGGCACCTATTTAAGTTATTCAGTTACATTTCTGGCATATAAAGAATGGTCCAGATTGAGCTACATATTTCAGATTTTCAATCTATATTTTAGGCATATAAAGAAGGGTCCAAATTAATTCACATAATATTAATTTTATCTAAGATAATGAATTTAAATTGATTGTCCATTAATTTAATGTCATTTATTTGGGATCTATTCCTCCCATTTAGGCATATAAAGAAGGGAATTGTCCATTTATTTGGGAGCTCCAACACCCTTTTGAATAGCAAGACCTATTATGTGAAATAAAAAACTGCCTATCTTAGAGTTTGTATCGTGGCTGGATAGACAATTCTTCAATCTTTTCAAGAAAGCAGTCGTATCTTCGCTAATAAGGGACAATGGTGTTTTTCTATTCGGACGGAGATCTACAGTTTGGACACATAAAGAACGACCCAGATTGAGGCACCTATTTAAGTTATTCAGTTACATTTATGGCATATAAAGAATGGTCCAGATTGAGCTACATATTTCAGATTTTCAATCTATATTTTAGGTATATAAACAAGGGTCCAGATTAATTCACATAATATTAATTTTATCTAAGATAATGAATTTAAATTGATTGTCCATTAATTTAGTGTCATTTATTTGGGAGTTATTCCTCCCATTTAGGCATATAAAGAAGGGAATTGTCCATTTATTTGGGAGCTCCAACACCCTTTTGAATAGCAAGACCTATTATGTGAAATAAAAAACTACCTATCTTAGCGTTTGTATCGTGGCTGGATAGACAATTCTTCAATATTTTCAAGAAAGCAGTCGTATCTTCGCTAAGTTCACCCAACGTGGTGAAAGCCAAGACGCCAAAACCATATCCATGAGTAATTTTATTTTGTTATTTCAATTTTGTTTTTTCATTTGCAGTCAAAAGATATTGATCAAATATGATTGCTATCTATTCATTTTCATTCTTCTTTCATATCCTTAAAAAGTGTTATATCTGCATTAATTTTTGGAGGCGCTATTTTTTTTCAAAAATGAATATTGACTGTGTGCTCGTATCAATGTATAATTGGCATGTAGATTTTCAATCAACATTTTAGGAATATAAAGAAGGGTCCAGATTAATTCACATATTGATTTTACCTAAGACAATGAGTTAGATTTTTAATGAGAATTTATTTGGGAGTTACTCCTCTCATTTAATGTCAAACCGTTACTTTTATTCTAAATTAAACACCCATTAACTTAACTCTTAATTTAATCTTCATTTAATGTCAAACCGTTAATTTTTTTTTTCCTCACTATGTATAAATAATTTAAGATGACCTTCAAAGATAATAACAAATACTCACTTTATAAAACTGATAATAAGAACCTAAAGACTTTGAGATATTTCTGCATATAGGCAGGATAAGAAGAAGGAAATGGAGCTAACATACCCTATGAAAAACTATACTTTACCTTCAGATAGTGAAACGGTGATGTTAACGAGTTATGGGAGAAGCCATTTATAGGGTTTTCGCATCTTTCACCAACAGGTTTCTCCGCACGAAACGATGGGTCTCTTCATCAACAGACATCAATGGTGTCTGTTGGTTTTGAATATTCTGATACGTTTGTAACGGTAGAAACAGTTACCCTGAACCAAAAAATTCTTCCGGGGGCGTTGCCTACGCCCCCCAGGACCCCCCCTTGGATAGCACAGTTGAAAATATTCCAACATTCTCCCCCTATTTTCAAAAAAACCATAAAACAAAGTTTAAAAAACTTTTAAATCGAGTGGCCGCATCACCGAAGTGTTGCGCCACGTACCCGAGTGGGATCAAGCCATCGTAGTTCAAGCACAATTGAGACTAAGCATCATCGTTGAAATCAACACATAAATGATAGGTATCTTTTGGATTTGAACCTTCACTTAGTGTAAGAAACTCAAAGCCTTATCGAGATTCTATGGTGAAACCGGTCTTGAACCAAGTATCCCTTATGATAAAACCGGAGTCTCCACACATATTGATTTCATAAAACATGTGTTACGTAGCCAAGCACGTTAATGGCCTTGTGCTTATATCCTTTTTCATGAGTCTTCTTTAGAGAACGGTCTTCTTCTCTTAGGAAACGGCTGATTTCCATACTCATATAGGTAAGTCTCGAAGGTGTTTCGCGATACACCTTTTACTAATCACAGACTCATTAAGGATTTACATCCATCCTATTTTCTTCGTAACCCAACCACTAATTAGAAATGGGAAGTTTTATATTAGTGCTCCATAATCTACATCCATAACTTGTTGGTACCACATTGAACCTTGTTTATCTTTTTCAAAACATAGGTTGGGTTTTGCTATGGGAGATCAAACTTCTTTCACAAGACCTTAGTCCCATTTCTTTACTTTTATTGAAGCCACCGAACTTGGTAGACTCTTCGTAAATGGGTGCCAAATTCCTCTTTGATTCAATAAAGTTAACCGTAACCACTCCCTCTTGAGTAGTTGCCTAACCATTTGATGTCTAAGACTTGCATGTCTTGACTTTCCATTATAAGTCTTATTTGAGACATTATAGATAGTAGCTTGATTATCACAATTAATCAAGACCGGGGAGTTGGCTTCTTCCAAAATGGAATTTCCATAAGTAGGTTCCTAAGCCATTCTCGCCTCCTTACATGCATCTGTTAAGGCTATTAATTCGACAACATTGTTGAATCGAAATACAAGTCCGCTTCTTGGAACTCCAAGACACAGCAGCACCTCCTAATGTAAAGATCCATCCAGGACGTTGATTTGGACTTGGCCTCTACATCGTTCCAGTTAGCATGCTAATACCCTTCAGTGCTGTGGGATAGCCTTGGTAATGCAACCCAAAATTCATTGTACCTTTCAAGTAAGCCATAACTCTTGAAGCTGCTTTCCAGTGTTCATATCTGGATTACTTGAGAAACGACATAACACTCCCACGGCTTGGGCTATGTGGTCTTGTGCAATGCATAGCATACATAAGACTTCCAATGACACTAGAATACTCAAGTTGTGCATGAGTACGTCCGGTGTTCTTCTTTAACTTGATAGTATGATCTAAAGGAGTAGGTCTTTGGATTGTCATCAAAGTGACCATATTTCTTGAGAAATTTCTCAATATAATGAGATTGGGTTAAAGCCAACTCATTTCCCTTTCTTAGGATCTTAATTCCCAAGATTACATCAGCCTCTCCTAAATCCTTCATATCAAAGTTAGAGCTAAGAAACTTACGTGTTTCTTCCACAATAGATATGTCAGATCCAAAAATAAGCATATCATCAACATACAAACAGAGAATTACACATCCAGAACTATCATGCTTACTATAGATACATTTATCCGCATCATTCACCACAAAACCATATGACAAAACCACTTTGTCAAACTTCTCATGCCATTGCATGGGAGCTTGCTTCAAGCCATAAAGAGATTTTACTAACTTGCAAACCTTCTTTTCTTGGCGGCAATATGAAACCTTCAAAGGTTGTTCCATATATATTTCTTCTTCCAAATCTCCATTTAGGAAGGCGGTTTTGACATCCATTTGATGAATAATTAACTTGTGAATAGAAAGCAAGTGCTATTAAACAACGAATAGATGAGATGCGAGCAACGAGAGCATATGTATCAAAGTAATCAATTCCATGTATTTGCTTATAACCCATAGCAACTAATCTGGCTTTGAACTTATCAATGGAACCATCGGCATTCATCTTTCTCTTGAAAATCCATTTACATCCAATAGGCTTTTTGGGAGGTAAATCACAATATATCCAAGTACCGTTGGTCAAAAGAGAGTTCTTTTCATCATTGAAAGCCTCTTTCCAAAAACTAGCATATTTGGAACTCATAGCCTCAGCATAAGTTTTAGGGTCATCATCAACATGCATAACATATTTGGTAATACTAAGAATTCTATTCTTATCACCTTCTACAAGATATGTTATAAAGTCTGGACCAAAATTTTTCTCTATTCTTGCTCTCTTACTCCTTCTAGGTTCGATATCTTCTATGGGTTCAGAAGTATCCTCCATGTCTCGAGTAGGAATAGAATGATCATCATTCTCATTAGTCTCTTCAGATTCTAGACTAGGTAACAATGAGTTCTCCTTGGGTTGCATTTGAGAACTGTTCCTATTTAAGTTCTCAAAGAATTCCACATCTACAGATTCTATAATCTCAAAAGTGTCAAGGATTAAAAATCTGTAGGTGATACTATTAAGAGAGTATCCACAACAAAGCACATTTATAAGCCCTGTTTCCCGGTTTTGGTCTTTTAGGATCAGGCTTTCGAACATATGCTAAGCAACCCCAGGACTTTAAGTCTCTTCAAGTTTGGTTTCCTCTTAAACCACAATTCATAAGGAGAAACATTCTTCTTTTCAAAGGAACTCTATTCAAAATATAACATGCGAGACAACATAGCTTCACCCCATTAAAGAATTAGGCAAACTAGAACTTATAAGCATGCAATTAACCATATCAATCAAAGTTCCATTTTTTCCTTTCAGCCATACCATTTTGTTGAGGTGTATAAGGTGCGATAAATTGATGAATTAAACCATGCTCTTGACAAAAGAATTTAAATTCATTAGGAAAATATTCACCACCACGATCGAACGTAAAATCTTAATTTTTGGTCCCTAATTGTGTCTACTTCGCTTTGTATATTTTGAATATGTCAAAAACATCATCCTTAGATTTCATCAAATATGTATAAGCATATCTAGTACTATCCTCTATAAAAGTGACATAATACTTATTTCCACCACGAGTGGCGAGAACCATGCAAATCACCCACATCCTTTGTGTACTAATTCAAGTAAGGAAGAATTCCGTACTGAGACTTATGGGAAATTCTAGTTATCTTTGCTTGCACACATATTTCACATTTAGAAGCATGATCAAAATTGTGATGAAATCAAACCTAATCGTTTCATGTTTCTAAGAGAACCATAATTCACATGACCAAACCTAGCATGCCATAAATTAACAGAGTCAACAAATATAAGTGAGAACCATTATTTATTATATTAAGCTTAATCATCCCATTACAAGCATATCCTTGTCCAACAAACACACCATTTTTGGACAATACAAACTTATTAGACTCATAGGTCGTCTTGAATCCAGCCTTCATAACAAGGTCGCCGGAAACAAGGTTCTTTACAATGTCAGGGACATGTAACACATTGGTAGAAGTAACATTCTTTCCAAGTAAACGAGAGTTCAACGGTGCCTTTCCCGATGACTTTCTTTGTGTTGGCCATTTGCGGAGACAACTTCGTTTCCTTCCAACTCTAGGTTCATATGTCTTGTAAAGATTTCTATCCTTACGAGATATGGACGGCTGCACCATTGTCGTACCACCATCCACCCCCGGTTTCAAGGCAACTGACATTGGCGGCTTGCACCACTATCACAAGTTTGTCATCGACCATATTTGCCTCCTTTTTCTGGTTCTGCTGTTGTTTCTTTTTGAGACGACAGTCACGAGCAAAATGGCCGGGTTTGTCACAGAAATAACAATTTCCCTTCTTCTTACTCTTCTTGTTGGGATGATGCTTCTTAAACTGAGTATCATTCTTAGGTTTCAAGGAATTCGGTGTCTCTACGCTATTTACCTTAGAATGGTTTTGGCATTGTGGACTATCCTTAAGTTCTCGTTTACGAGAGTCCTCTTTCTATTCGAAGATGACGCTGTAATGCCTCTAAATCATAGTCAGTCTCAAAGCATGCTTAAGTTTCTTCTTATAACCATTCAAGAAGGGGGAAGACGAGAAATAATAACCCCGACAACAAATGCAGAAGGAAGATCAATTCCAGCATCCTTAAGATGATTAACAATGAGTAAAAGTTCACTGACCTGGGCAATGATTGACTTACTGTCAACCATCTTAAAATCCATGAAGTTGCAAGTCAGGAATTTCTTGTTGCTTTGCTTGCTTCAGAAATCTTGTATTTGTTGTCAAGCGCATCCATAATTCCTTTGCGGTCGCAATACTCCGATGTGCATTGTAAACAGGAGTTTCAGGGCATTCAAAATATGACCACGACATGAAATCATCTTCGACGCTTCTTTCGATCGGTAATCAAATCGGGAGTATCTTTGTCGACCGGTCAGAATCGCCTCAATCCATCTTCAAGTATGTACCACAACTTGATGGTGATCGGGAAAAAACTTCACAGTCTCTTGCCAACGAGTAAAATTTTCACCATCAAAACGTTCGGTCGAGTCGGGGGTTTGGTTCATCACTTTGGGGATTGTGCGGTAGCATTGAAGTTGAAGATTCACCCTCCATTGCCAGAGGAAACTAATTGTCTAAAACTTGTTGGAAAATGGGTTCAAATAGAGGATGAAAACACAGGGAAGAAATTGTTGTACTCAAAAGCTTTCAAGGCTCATACGATTTCTTTTAGACAATTATTTCTACCCTCCCAATAAATTGGCGATTACAACAACGGGTATGTGAAATAATGCCCTTGGGATACAATGAAAGCCCTACAACAGAAATTGAATTCAAGGTTTGTACCCCTTGATTCAATCAAGAACACATGTAAACACAATTTCTGATGATGCTTTGTTTAAGAGAGAAAACAGAGAAAAGAATTTTCGATGATGTTAACGAAGTTATGGGAGAAGCCATTTATAGGGTTTTTCGCATCTTTTCACCAACGAGGTTTCTGCACTTGCGAAACGATGGGTCTCTTCATCAACAGACATCAATGGTGTCTGTTGGTTTTGAATATTCTGATACGTTTGTAACGGTAGAAACAGTTACCCTGAACCAAAAAATTCTTCCGGGGGCGTTGCCTACGCCCCCCAGGACCCCCCCTTGGATAGCACAGTTGAAAATATTCCAACAAACGGCCTCACGGACCCTACATCATTAACTATTCTTTTGAAATTTTATTATGTCCAAATGCCTTTCCTAATGTTATGATGGCGCAAGTTGTTGTCTTGGCCACTTCTTCAGGGATTGTTTCCTATAAACATTCAAAACAGTGTTAGGTATAATTTCACACTTCGTCAAACTGTAGGGTTCACTATCTTGTAGGATTAACATTACCTGTTATTTCTGTGCCGTCCCAGTACGTGTTTCACATTATGTAACAATCAATATGTACAAACTACACACAAAATTTAAAGACCAAATATAGTATTTTAAGCACAATCCTATTAATGGAATCATGGGCGCAGTCCTCTCCTTCCACAACATCTACTGAAGAGTAATAGCTCTAAAAAACCGGCATATATTTGGTTTACATTTTGGAAAATGAAAAGACATTATTGCGTGACAAACAAACAAACATGACATACTGGCAACTAAGAAAACCAAAAATATTGTAAGGAAAACATATCATACATCTCATATGAATTATAAGTCATGGATTCCATAGCTGGTTCCATACCATATGCCTTCTCTAGGAAAATTAAGAGGGTATATCTGCATATGAAATACCAACATGAATTAGTGAAAGAGAAAGTTAGTGAAAGGAAAAAAAAATTAGTGAAAGAGAAAGTTTTACAATAATAAAACTTGCGAAGACTATTCTTCTAGAGGATCTGAGGATGGAGCTTTTGCATTCCATATAACAAAGACAAAAGCTAAATACCAAATGGCAAGCGATATAAATTAGATAAAGATTCTTACAAATAATTCAGGTTCTTAAGGCTTCCCATGGAACTTTGTATTCCACCGCAGAAGTTTTTGGAGAGATCCAATGCATGCTTATGACCTATCAAGCTTCTCAACATCATCCAGAATAGGACCAGACATGGCTTATCTACTTAACTGATAGAACAAAAATAGGTTTAAAACTAATTTACAAATCAAGAGTTCAGCCCAGAGTATTTCTATTTATTGATCCATGTTGGAACATCCAACATTGATCGCAGAAGTTCGGATGCTATACATTTAAATTAAATCCTGGATGGAGCATTCAGAAGAAAAATAGATGAGGATACATCCTCCAGGGGTTTCAAAATTATCTAGTAAAGGACATCATATTCACAATTGAAACATATCAGAATTTGAAGAAACCGGATTCCATCTTTAAAAACTAAAATTGACAAACAATATCAGTACTTTTCAATGGACAAACCTTTAGGATATAGAATGATCAGTAAACATCTCAAAACAAACAAAAGAAAATCCTAAATCTATTAATCAAACGTGTTTTTCCCCACTACAAAGATATATCAATATGAAACAAATTACAAAAACAAAGGTTCAAAGAGAATTACCATTTGATATAGATCTGTTTACGTAGACATTTATTTGTGGGAGGTCTAATTTTCGACCACTGCAAATTGATGTGTTTCCAAGGTTTCTTGCGAGGGTAGTGAAAAATTGAGCATGCAACGATTGAAATGCTAAGAGCTTTAAATTCACATTGATTCCGAGGTTTAATGAGGAGAGTAAAGACAATGGTGTTTTTCAAACTTCAGTTACTACAGTTACTACAACTAAGTGCAAACTTAGCGACTACAAAGTCAATCTCCACTTCAAACGGTAAAGAGGATGACAACGGTAAAGACAATGATGTAACAAACTTAGTAACTGCATATTTAATGAGCATGCAACGATTGAAATGCTAAGACAATGGTGTTTTTCTATTCGGACGGAGATCACAGTTTGGACACATAAAGAACGACCCAGATTGAGGCACCTATTTAAGTTATTCAGTTACATTTATGGCATATAAAGAATGGTCCAGATTGAGCTACATATTTCAGATTTTCAATCTATATTTTAGGTATATAAACAAGGGTCCATATTAATTCACATAATATTAATTTTATCTAAGATAATGAATTTAAATTGATTGTCCATTAATTTAGTGTCATTTATTTGGGAGTTATTCCTCCCATTTAGGCATATAAAGAAGGGAATTGTCCATTTATTTGGGAGCTCCAACACCCTTTTGAATAGCAAGACCTATTATGTGAAATAAAAAACTACCTATCTTAGCGTTTGTATCGTGGTTGGATAGACAATTCTTCAATATTTTCAAGAAAGCAATTCGTATCTTTTATACATTGATACGAGCACACGGTCAATATTCATTTTTGAAAAAAATAGCGCTTCCAAAAATCAATGCAGATATAACACTTTTTAAGGATATGAAAGAAGAGTTCCCAACTCAGATTCAACTTTTTGAATTTCGAAAAAAAATTGCATTGATTTTTTTAGCACAAAATGACAATCTATTTAAATGATGATTGAATCGCATTTTTAATTTGGAATTCAGTCGACAAGTTAATTTTATCAAACTAGGAATTTCTACGAGTTCCCGCTTGGGACTTTGGGTTTTCAAGTTTGTTGATGTTAATAATATCGATCAAAGCTTCGAATTCAGTTTAAGAAAGATTATCATTCCCCCAAATTTCACACGCTCAACTCATTGTATTTCCCAAGAAAAAAAAAATATAACCAACACCAAAAAAACCCATAGCCCCGTGCCGTTACGGCACGGGTCATATCCTAGTCTAATACAAGTTTAAAAACCGTCTCTCACATTTTAATTAATGGTCCCCGTTTTGCCCTAGGCCAGTAAATGATCCTTTAATATCTGTCGGTTTTGGCTTTGTTTTAGATCTCGGTATGTTACGACTTTTTCTTAAAAAGATTACTTCGCCCTAGGCTAGTATGGGATCCTTTGATATCTGTCGTTAAGACAGTTCGTGATTCGGTTTGGATTGGTTTTATGCTAGACCCAAGAACCAAACCAATATCTCTTATGAAAAACCAAAAATCAAACCAGACCATGCTCGGTTTATAATATTGGAAACCAAAACTGTCTCGTCGGTTTTTTTGTTTTTTTCTTCTGGTTTTTTCTGTTTTTTATTATAGGTTTGATTTTTAACTAGAATTCATAATTTAATTATTAAGATAAATTAATTATAAGTAAACAAAATCATCGTATTCAAAATAAACTAAATTTTCTTTTATATTTTATAATTCAATCTTTGATTTTAATTAGACTCTCTTTGTTTATGGGTTATGGGTACACTCATTGAAGGTTATGTATACTAGTACGACCGTTGCCACGGTGGGAGGGCCGACCGAAGAAGAATATGAAGATAGAGTTTGTCCACGACTACTTTCGTCCCGTTTCAGAAAAGGTAATACTTTCACCTCGTTTCAGAAAAAGTGACATTTTCGCCCCGTTTCAGAAAAAGTGATACTTTCTCCCCGTTTCGGAAAAGTGATACTTTCTCCCGTTTGGAAAAAGTGATTCTTTCGCCTAGTTTCGGAAAAAGTGATACTTTCTCCCGTTTTGAAAAAGTGATACTTTCGCCCCATTTCGAAAAAGTGATACTTTTTCGAAATGAAGCGAAAGTATTATTTTTCCGAAACGGAAAAAGTATCACTTTTCCCAAAACAACTTAAAGTATCACTTTTCCCTAAACGAGGAAAAAGTATCACTTTTCCAAACGGATGTGATAGTATCATTTTTCCTGAAACGGGATGTGAAAGTATTATTTTTTCTAAAACGGAAAATTAGTCGATCCATAAACCAAAATATGGTTGCATGATGTGTTATGCATCCTTTGTGGTGGTTTGCATAATGGCTATGCATTCAATTTTCGAGAATTGTGCCTAAAATGATAGTATCATTTTTCTTGAAACGGATGGAGTACATCGTTTTATTAGATGCAATGGAAAATTAGTTGATGCATAAACCAATATTTTGCTACATAAAGTATTATGTATTCTTTGTGATGATTTGCATAATGGATATACATTTAATTTTCTAAAATTATGCCTAAAATGATATATATATCTCCGAATTTTTCGTAAAAACTCCAAATTTGATATTGTTGTTTGTACTTGTTGCGTAGAGTTTTTTATAACCTTTCTAACTAGATAAAATTTGTAAAATTCCAAGGCACGGATTTTTAGATATGTTATATTAAAGTTTGTTTTCCAATTATACCTCTGAAAAGATAGGATACACAAGGAGTTATTGTAATTGGACTAAAAGGGAGGGACATTTTTGGTTTTTCGGCCCTAACCATTTCCAATCTTTTTGTGGTAATTAATCACTTAGATTTTACAAAAAGTGGCCATATAAAGGACCTGCCTCGCTTCGCTCGGTCGGCCCAATTATATTAGATGGAAGGTTGGCTATATGTGGTTTGTATTGGTACTAACTCTTCGATTTCTTTGTTTGTTCAGTTATTCTGGATTGTTGGTTTTTTTGTAACGTCAAACCAAAAATGAGTTGCGATTTTTGAGTTTCTCGATTTCCGGATTTTTCGATCTCCGGTTTTTTGTTGTTGGATTTTTTGTCGATTTGGACGAGATTCGGCCTGGAAAATAAGGTCATATTTTCCTTGAGGGAGTGATGACAAGAAAAAAAAATGAATATACTGTCGTCACTTGATTACTATTCTACCCCTCGGATTCAATTAGAGTCCTTACAAGTGTAATTCGTCAAAATAACAAAATTTCCATTTTTAATCACACCCAAGAGTTTTTGACAACACAGAGAATGTGAGAGTGACCCACAAGTCCAAATAAAAACCCTTTATTGTATTTCTTGATCAAAAAGGGAATTTTTGAAACACAGAAGAAAACACAATAATCTCTCGTTCTCTGAATCTTCTTCGCTCAATCAAAACCAAGAATTGAATCTAGAGTTTGAAAGTGAGGATTTTGATTCCCTCGTTTTAGGAAAAAATCCAAGTTGAAAGAACCCAATTTTTTGTTATTGAGAAAGAGAGAGTTTTTAGAGAGAGAGAAAGAGAGGGTTTGGGGTTAGTTTTTAAGGATGAGTCTTGATCACGGCTAGGTGATATATGTTGATGGTTGTAATGGTTTTGAAAGGATTTTAGTGTGGCTGAATGCTTTTGTTTCTATTTATCTGTTGATCTTGAGTAGTACATGGGAAAGGACCCAACTTCGTTTGGTTTTTAGGGAGGGAGAGGGATTTTTTAGGGTTTTCTTTTTTATGTTAGGGTTTGTAAGAAAGGGTTTTAGGTTTTGATATTGGGATTGAGATATGGAGGAGAATGAGGTGGAAGAAGGGGAAGCCCATAATTATTACCAAGAGGAGAATGATGGATCCAACATTGACCCTGATGTTCATCTTTCCTACATTGTAAGGAATTTAACTTTGATTGCCATGTTTTAAGTTCTGATTTTGTTTCTTGAAACGAACATTAGGTTGTGTCGGTCGTTGATTTGAACTATAGTGTTTTGATGGATTTTTCTGTGAGTTTAGTGCAATAAGTTTCACAATCATCATCATCATCAAACAAAGTAAACCAATAATGAGAGAAAATTAATCACTCGTAATTGATTGTGCTATCTATGGACTTAAAATAACTTGGAGATATTTGATTGTGTGATTGTAATATGAAATTGAACTGATTACAGAATCATGTACAATCGATTTATAGTCTGACCTAGTTACGAGTGTGTTGATAAGTTTTGTATGTACTGTGTATGTGAAGCCACTGAACATGAGGTTGATTTTTCCATATTCAGTAACATATAAGTTTTTGACTGTCTAGTTGTATATTATTATCAGGGATGACATAGTAAAGCTAATTAAGTCGAATGTTTGGTGGGAACTAATCTATGAACTTTAGTTTGAACTCCCAGTGAAAGAAATGATAGCCCAATCTGAACTTAGATCATATATTTAGTTCTTAATTTTCGGTTCTCGTTCCCTGTGACATCTGATAAATTGTTGCTGGGGGCAACAACTTAATATATTAAATTCTTCTGTGGTATTAACAAAATTCATTTTTGTGAAGGATGAGAAGATTGAAGTTTGTTTGGGACATCTAAAGAGAGATTTTGATATGGGTGTTTCTGCTGATAATTTGGGTAAGTGAGCCTTAGCGGAAACTGTGGATCTTCTTGCTCCTGAACACAGCCATCACTGATTTTCTTGTATTATGAAAATGATGGTTTTACATTTTCCCAGGACCAAAATTTGGTGGGTATGGTTCATTCTTACCATCCTACCAACGCTCTCCTATTGTCTTATCTCATCCGAGGACTCCACAGAAAATTCAGAACTACAATGCACCAAAGTCGCCTAACAACTTGCAGTCAGAGGTAAAAATTGGTCAGACTAGACAGTCAATTTACACCCACATTATCTTTCTTCAATCTGTAAAAAAGTGACTTGTTTTGAAAAATAGGTTCCACGCGGAAGTACTTAATCACTGACTTGTTTATGTGTTATGGGGTTCTGTTGCCATATAGGATGCTCTTGAGAATGCCAAAGTTGCATCAAGTGTGACCCACGTCATGGGGCTTGGACCAGATCGTTCTACAATTTCTGCAGAGCAGCATCCTGTTTATAGAGCTCCAGCATTTGTCGGGAAATTTACTTCGGCACACAAACCAGTGTCGATTAATCCAAATGAGAAGAAAACACTGAAGGTCCGAATCAAAGTGGGCCCTGGTAGTATGCCGGCTCGGACAAATGCTGAAATTTACAGTGGTCTTGGCCTTGATATCTCTCCTTCCTCATCGTTTGATGACAGTGCCACCGGGAGTGGAGGATTGTCTCTCGAATCTCATGACGCACCTGATGAATCTCCGACGAGCATGATTCGGGTAAACCTTTCATCTTTATCTGTTTTCAATTTTTTACCCGATGGATGGATAGTGAGTGACTTAGTATACTTTTGTTTATCTATCCAATGGAACAGATTATGACTTCTTTTCCAGTTCCTGGTGGTGTTCTGTTATCACCTCTGTCGGACAGTCTCTTGCTCTTAATGAAGAAAGAAAAGCTTATGGGTGACAATATATGTGGCTTATCCTACAAAAGTAGCCAGGAAAGTTCTGCACCTTGTGTAGATGAATATAGTTTAAGGGGTGATAGAAAAGTTTATACTGAGAAAAGGAAACTGGTGGATAAAAAATCAGTCGACGTGAATAACAAAAATGTTAGTGATGCAGGTAAAGGTAGTTCTCTCTTGAAGAAGAAAATAGATGCCGTTAATTCAGTACCTTGTAATGTTAAGAAAGTTTCCCCTATATCTAAGTTGAAAGGTGTAACTGATGACCTATTTCAAAATTCTGGTCTGGAATCTGGGGGATTGAGTATACGTGCCATAAAAGAAGAGTTTGTGTCTGGCATCTCAAAGAAGGAAATGTTTGAGCCAATTGCTGGGCACAGCGTGGATAGCTCTGGGAAGCAAAATTTAAAGATTAACATGCCCCATAAGTGTTTGGAAGGTGGAAAAGCGACTCTTCTTAAGGGTGATCGGATTGAACCAAGAAATTTCCGGAGGAGGAAAGATGGCGAAAGCCAGGACCTATCTATGAATAATATTGATGCATCTAAGGGAAGGGAAAATCTGGATGTTGGTGGACCTTCAACACGTAAAACATCCGCTGCTAAACATGGAATAAAAGTGACTCTCGCGAGGAGAAAATCATCAGATGGGGGCAATTTGAAACTTAATGGGATTGTAGGGAAAGATGTTCCAGCCGAAGAGTTTCCTAAAAGAATCTCAAAGGTTGCTTCTTCTTCATCTGGGAAAGAAAAAACTAATAAAACAGGTGAGTTCCCTTTAACGAGTAAAATTGGGAATAAGAGATTACACAAGGATTCTGATAAACCCAGAGAAAGGAGCACTGATCTTTGCGGGGACGCAAAAGTTGAGCTGCCAGAGAATAGAATGGATTTGCTGGAAACTCCTAGATATAAGGCAATCGACTCAGTGCTCCATGTAGAGGAGAAAGAAAATCCCAACATTACTGACAAAGCAAAGGAAAGATCAAATGTCACCAGAAAGGTTGAGAACCTACTGTCTTCTGAAGCATATACAAAGTTGAATCCCATTGTTAGCCCGTTAACAGGAAGTGAGCCTGTTTCTGATGTTCCTGCCGTGGATCAATGGGTTGGCTGTGACAAGTGCTCCAAGTGGCGTCTTATACCATATGGTATGGATCCCGATAGCTTTCCCAAAACGTGGCACTGTGGCATGCTTGACTGGCTGTAAGTTTCTTACTGGAGCATCTCTAGGTTCTATAATTAATAATATTCAATGCACAGTAGCACTTAAAAAGCATATATCTCCTGGGTACTAGGTTCTAATAAAGAACATGCTGATTCAGATGTTTTTCTTTTTCTTTTTATAATAAGATTGAATGTTTATCGATGTTACTAGGCCCGGAATGAACCGATGTGATTTCACCCAGGATGAAACATCAACAGCTTTCTACGCACTGTACCAACTCCCTCCTGTACCTGTGAATCAAAATGTGAACAATCTTCCTCATGAGGCTGTTGCACCAGGAGTAACTTTGGCTGGTCAGCATATGAATTTAACTCCCAGTGGTGATGATTCGCATGATGGATTTAATGTTGGAAAGAAGAAACTACAAAAAGGAGCACCGAAGGCGTACCAAAAAGACATATCTAACTCCACAGAGAACAGTTTAAAGGCTTGTTTGAAGAGCAGAAACTTACATGATGTGGTCCAATCGCCACTGGAATCTGATCCCTCGAACTTTCTGCGGTCAAGTAAGTCGAATGATATAGCTATGTAAACACATTTTTCATGAGCATTAATAAGCAATGTTTAATTTATTCCTTCTGATTTATATTTCTGTAGATGATGTAAAGAACCCTAGAGTAAATAGGAAAAGGGGGGAAGATCAAGATGAGCTTGAAGTCTCAAAGAAAATGAAGTCAAATGTTAATGACCATCGCCGGGAGGCTGCAAAAAGCGGTCCCAATTCCATGAATGTTATTGCAAAGCACATGATTGTTAAGGATGTCAAGTGTGATTTCAAGGACAGAACAATAGTTTCCATAAAAAATTCCAAGGGCCAAGTTGCGGTTCCTGTGAAAGATGGAGGTATTGCTGGGAAGAAGAGGAAGGTTAAGGAGTGGCAGAAGAGTGAAATTTACCCACCAGAGAGCCACCCGAGTACTGTTCCTCATTTCAGTGACAGCAGTTATTTTGTGAAGGAGGAAACTAATGAGAGTGAGCAAGGAAAGGAAAAGAAGGCGAGGGTATCTAAACCGGAGGTCAAGGAGTTAAGTTTAAGCAAGGGGGTTGATAAAACTGCCAAACGAGGTAGGGGAACTCGAATTCTTATATCCCTTAGTAAAAGTACATTACCTCTTGAAATAAAAGAAAGCATTGGCGGATATCTTGACAAGGAACAGCAACTGGGGCAATATGTAGGAGAAAGTACAGCCTCTCCACGGTCTTTGGATGGTATGGAAATCCTTAAAAAGGATATAGGAGATATACAGAATACTGTTGCTCCTTCTTCAAGCTCTTCCAAAGTATCAGGCTCTTCCAAAACAAGATATGACATTCAGGAGGTTAAAGGCTCACCAGTAGCGTCAGTTTCTTCATCCCCTTTGAGGAACTCCAACCCAGTGAAGATTATACGGGAAAGAAGGAAACCTCGGGAGAAGGATGATGCAACCACTATTAAGTTCTCTGCCGGGGGTGGCAGTTCTCTACGATGCCCTGGCAATGAACCGGATGGTGGGAATTTTGAGACCGAAAGGATGGAGGGAGTTATTCGTCGAAGCTCCGTGGTATCATCTGGGGTCCATCATCAGGATAGAGATGCTATTCACCCTTTAAATGGTGAATCTAAAGCACAAGCTATACCTTCTGCATCCAATGCTGATAATCATAATTTGGTGAATAGTAACCGCTACAACTCTACTGGGTCTAAGGTGAAGAAATCCAAGGAGTCCTTACAATCAAATGATAAGATTAGAAGTTCAAAATCTGCTCATGGTGAATATGATGCAAAGGTCTTCAGTCCATACCCTGAGCAGGAGCAGTATCAAAAAAAGAACTTGAGATTTCAGATGGGGATGGGATCACATAATACTTCATATAATGAAGAACCAAGGATTGAAAAGAGCAGCTTTGTGGAGAAGTGTGCTGTTGAGACCAGTAAGGTTGAGAAGAATAGGTCTAGCAAGAACGATCCCTTCGGAATTCCTCTAACTGAAGGTAAAATGGATGATCGGCCTAAATTTGGAGGAAATGAAGATTCTTCAGAAGTAAAATTGAATGGTGCTAACAGTAAGGCTGGAAAATGCAGACCGAAGCAAACCTCACTGCAGTTCCATGCAACTGACGAGGCTCCAAGCAAGTTTGCCTCCGAGAGATTAACAAATCATCTGGGGATAGCAACTGAAAAAGAGAAACTGCTGCCGTGTTCCGGAGATAAAGAAGAGTTATTAGCACACTTAAATCAACCAGTAGCTGGGAAGATCAGCATCAGTGGATCAGATACAGTGGTTGACACCCTTGGTAATACTTTGAAGATATCTGAAGGTCCAGCGAAGCTTGAGAACTACAGTAAGACTCACTCAAGACAATCTACTACCTGCGGGTATCTGGCCAAGGATCTGAATGCCACCCAGATTCCTTTTAAAAAGGATCCTTCGAGTCAGGCTGCTGCAAATGCTATTAAAGAAGCCAAGGATCTTAAACACACGGCTGATCGACTTATGGTATCCTCTACTCAACTACTTAAAACTATATTGTCTATCTCTTAAGCTTCATATGAACATTTAATGGATGTTCTCAGTTTGACTTTTTTCTTTTTTAATGATTGGTCATCATTTATAGAAACTTGGTCAAGAGCTTGAAAGTGCTGAAATATACTTCCAGGCGTGTTTGAAATTTCTTCATGGTTCCTCACTTTTAGAACATTGCAACACTGAGAGCACCAAACGCGGAGATATGAATTACATGATAGAAATGTATAGCAGTACCGCGAAACTCTGGGAGTAAGTACTTGACACTTCAATTGTAGTTTAAATGTAATGGCTCCACTACCTTGCCATTCATGTTTAATTTCTGTATACAGTGAACTAGAGCTTATCTTCTAAAAACTCTTTTCAGCTGATAGTACTTGATTTTGAAAATTTGTAGTTATGTTGCCCATGCATATGAAAAACTCAACGTAATGGCTGCAGCTGCTCTAGCTTACAAATGCACTGAAGTAGCATACATGAAGGTTATTTATTCTAAAAATTTGATTGTAAACAAGGATCGACATGAATTGCAAGAAGCTCTTAAAATGGCACCTCCAGGTAAATTAGAAGTTCAATATGGCACTCATTGTTTGAATGATTTGCTTAAGCTAGATTTATACTCATATTCCCAGATGGTGCTACTGCTTTAGGTGAGTCTCCGTCGTCATCTTCCTCGGGTGTTGATAACTTGAACAATCAAGTCACGCTGGATAAGGTTGCATTAGCCAAGGCTGACGGTTCTCAAATTACTGGGAGCCATGAAATTGTTGCTCGAAACCATCCCAAATTTGTGCGGTTACTCAACTTTGTAAGTCTAACTGGCGTAGTACAATGTTTTCATGCTTGTAAGTCTAACTGGCATAGGAGAATTTGTTTCCTTAGATATAGATTTTATGTGTCATTTAAGTATACAAATAATACATTTCTGTCCATAAGTATCTATGTTCATGTACGAAATGCACTTAGTTAAAGTCATTTTGATGTTTTTGTAGGCAGAGAATGTTAATAATGCAATGGAGGCTAGCAGGAAATCTCAAAACGCACTTGCACTTGCAGCTGCTAATGCAGGTGCAGAGGTTATGTCTTCTGTTAAGAGTGTCATTGATTTCACATTCCATGACATAGATGGATTACTTCGTCTTGTACGGCTTGCAATGGAAACCATTAGCCGTTGAGATCACAATGGGCAGGCAAAAATGTGAACCTGTAAATTCATCTAGCTCCCGTGGTTTACTTCTGAGTATGCTGGCCATTTGGAGGAGCCGATGAAAAAAAGAAGCTTGTTGTATCTCTTCGCAGCACTCAAGAGTACTGGTGGAAAATTCAGAAATGTTATCCTTTCTCTTTTGTAACATGTGTACGAAATGAGATCCAGCAACTTCGCGATGTTTCGGTTTTGATATGGATATTGAGCAAAAGCATCCCAACCCACAAGTTCTAATGGTAGTTAAGGGGAAGAAAGGGTTTCTTTGTACAGGTGACAGTCGGTCCATTGAGGGTTCGGGGGTTATACTGAACTGTGCATATATGGCCATTTGAAGATGAAGATAGAGATAATGATGATAAATGTGTTAAGTAGGCTTAGAACTTTACAGTCTGATTGTTCCCGTCTTTCTGGCATTTCTGCAGAAGGTCCCAAGTTTTGATCTCTTTTGTTTACCAATGGAAATAGATAACATAGTTAGTTATGAGGAGTTTGAAAAGATATACATACATACAGCAAATATTCTATTGAATCTATTCTCAAGTTCAGTTTTCATGGTGCTTTTGGTTGCTCCTGTACAAACTTGCTTTGAAGCCAATCGCAGTAGAAATCCTCAGGTATTATCTAATTTGCGGTCCACCATTTATTTCAATTTAGACATGTCTTTTCATCTCATAATCTTAAGATTTCCTTTTGTGTTGTAGGTTGTGTTATTCATGGCCTCTTCCGACTTTCAACAATCCAATATGACATCATTCTTTTCTGAATGGAGGAACAATCAGAAATTAGTTAGACAACAGAATAAGCAAAGAAATTATTTTAGGTTCCGAGTTTGCATTGTAGGAGTTCTATCTGTACTGGCTCTGAGTTTCTCCCTACAAGGTATTTAAGACTCCTTAAGTTTTAAAATCAACGGAAAGCTGGTTATTTCACAGTTAAGTTTTAAAATCAATGAAAGCTGGTTACATAGCAGTTACTCAGTTTATTATTTTTCGTCTTTTCTGTGGGTGACAGGTTATTTATGTCTTTCTGTATGCCTAATAAACTCGTTTAAGATTTGTGGTGGTGCAAGTATTTATTTTGGGGATACATGGAAAGAGGGAGATCTAATTGGTAAGGCCACTCTTCACTTGCTATCCTTGTGATAGAACCATCTTAACATATTAGTGCTACAGATTATTTATCTGGTTAGTTATCTTGATGTTCCTGTCATAGCATTGGGGGGTGAGTCTTAGCAATCTCATCATGGTAATTGTTTATCTGGTTGGTTAATGAATCTTAGCAATCTCTTCATGTTAACCGTGTAATTCATAGATCAATCATTCTATACGCGCATCAATATTTTACACAATCTGAGTTTTCCTAATGTACATTCTTCATTTGCTGTTTGTATTGTTTGCCAACCTAAATCTTACAGGTCACTTGTATTAGAATAGTAAGGCCACTAACAATATCAGAGATGTATCCAGTGAGGTAGATGTGTATATATTGACAAAGGTTGTTCTTGGTATTCAGATGAGTTCTTGCAGTAATGGTGGTAATTGAGGGTGGCAACCAGCGAAATGAACAAGTTCATGATTTTTTTGGGTATTGGCAATGCACAACTTGCACCATTTTTATTTTTTAACATCATTTACTTGACTTGATATGAATTATAGAGGATTTACTACCCATTGTTGCATTTAGAAGAGTTTACTTTTTTTAAAAAAATTTGTAACTAGAACACGTGTCTAGTTTGACGAAATTGAGACCTGAAATTAGGCCAGAAGCACTAGACAAAGGTTAAAGCTGCCCGACTATCAACCACAGGATTGTATAAATATGAATGTACTGATGTACTACGAAAGTCATGAATTCTGAAAAGGAACACATGAAGGCTGAAGAAGAGGCAATGGTGGGTGGCCCTCCTCTTAATTCACTTTCCTAAGGTGTTTTTAGGTCTGTGTTTAGAGTGCAGTCAAAAAGACTGGTAGGATTCTGTAAAATATGGCCCTCCTCTCACGACTTAACGTGTCGTGAGAGGGTTCAGTGCAAAATAAATTCTCCATACCTTTCTTTTGCTTTTTGTCTTTTTAGGGTTTTGATTCCTTTAGAGCAACCACAGCGTTGGAGTAAAATTAAAAATTTAGTCGCAAAACCAATCGCTGGAGAGTGGAGTAAAGACCTAATCTCGGACTAAAACTAAAACCCGAGTAAATTTGGTCTTTGGTTTAGTCTTTGATCGGGCGAAGAATGAAGGTTACTTTGGTGGGGGCGTAGTTCGAGTTGCGCTTTGGTGACAGGGTGCGAAAAAAATGGGCCGATTGATGGTGGGGCGTAACTCAATTAAAAAAAAAAAGAAAAATGAAATGGGGCGTAAGACCACCCTTGCGCTTTGATGGGGCGTAGCCATAGTGTTGCGCCTCATAAAAAATTTTTTTTGGTTATTAGATTTGCCAAATTGTAGCGAAGCACGTTACGAGTAAACCAAATTTTTGGTTTTTTTTTTAGTTTTTGGTCTTTGGGTTTAGTCGCATGATTGCAGTTGCTCTTAGGTCACAGAGTAGCAATTTCCAGGTCATCAAATGCTTTATCTTGCCTTTTTTACACCTTCGATAGTAAAATAAGTTTGCTTTTTTTATTTCAAGGAGACGGGATATTCTTTTCTGTTTTTGATGGCCAAGATGGGATACTCATGAACTTGTAGGTTTCTTGGGCTCATGATGGCTTCATCAGGGTACTTCTGTAGTATTAGTTGATCGGTCAAGAAATTTGCACTAAAAGTCAAGACTGTTTCTTAATCGTTAATCATACAAAGCAAGATCATCCCAAATATGGAATTCTATTCAGTCAAAAGGAGAGATAAAGAGAGATGCAAAAATAATGGAACATATTAGAATGCTCGACTGATATGATTCTTCTACAAATGCCTTATTTGTACCTCAAATCTACAAGAATTAATTGGGGGCCACAAAAAGTAATTGGGGGCCTCACCATTTGGTCTCCCAATAGCATTTTAGTGCTACCCCTTATCCTAATTTTTCAAAATGCCTAAACTATCCCCAAAATAATTAGTGTTAATTGAGTTGATTAGGTTAGATTAGTTGTTAATTTGTTAAGTTAGATTAAATTTTTGGGTAAAAATTAAGATTATAGAAAATTTGTGTTTCTGTGTTGTTGGATAGAGAGGAAGAAAGTGAGTTTTGGGGGAAAATTTAGGTTAACATGGTTGCAAATGAAGATCCTTTTGCTCAAAATGATGGAACCAATACTCAAAATGAAGAACCCAAAGCTCTAAACAATCAGGTATTCCTATACTCTTCAAATCGCATGAATGGTGCTTCAAGTTGTCGATTCATGGTCACTATGCAGCAGCTCAGTGTTAGAGTCGTTAGGTCGGGAGTTTATTAAACTGACGACCCTTAAGAGTCGTTAGTTATTTGTCACGAAATAAACGACTCTAATCTGCAGTATGAAAAATCGTCATTTAGTTTTGAATAAATGGACGACTCTAATGTCTTGATTATGAAAAATCGTCATTCATTTAACATTTTTTATAAGAGTCGTTAACATTAGTTTTGAATAAGAGTCGTTAACATTTTTTATAAGAGTCGTTAACATTAGTTTTGAATAAGAGTCGTTAACATTTTTTATAATAGTCGTTAACATTAGTTTTGAATAAGAGTCGTTAACATTTTTCTTTATCTACCTGAAAGACTCGTTATCATTTTTGTCATTTAGTGGACGAATAATAAGAGTCGTTAACATTTTTTTTTATACATAAACGACTCAACCAAATAGTCGTTATCGTCTATGGAATTAAGATGACGACCCTTCCATTTATTTGGTCAGAGAGGTAGTTTTTGGTCTTATAGAGTCGTTAGTGTATAAAAAGGGGTCGTTATAGTAGGATCGTCAATTGATTCTATAATATATCGACGACTTTATTCTGGGAAAAAATCTTAAACCCAGAAAAAGGATCGTTATCTCCTACACCTTAGACATCAACGATTTTTCATTAAAAAAACATGCAGATCAAAAGTCGTTAGGGTATAAACCTATCGATATGACGACCCTATAACTGTAACTGCAATTTTTCGGTTGGAAAACCTAATTTCGAAAGTAACCCATCAAAATAAACGCAAACAGGAATTAAATTAGGGGGTTTTATTTTCGGATCGAAGATTACGATGATGAAATCAATTGAAGAATATTTTTTTTTCTTCGTGTGTCATTAATGGCCAGAGAGATGGGAGTCGGGTGAGGGAGGGGGTTTTGGTTTTCTGATTTGGGAGATTTTAGATTAAGGGTTATTAGGTTTTAAGTTTTTATTATTTGGGGAAGGGTAGAATGGTACTTTCAAGCTCATTTTGGAAGCCCCTATAATTTTGGGTGTGGGTATAAAATTTGTGAGGCCCCCAATTATTTCTTGTGGCCCCCAATTAATCCTTGCAAATCTAAAGGAGAGGACGAAAAATACTCAAACATGTGCCTGTAGGCTGTCGTGCATACTAGTGTTTTTCATAGAACTGAGCTTGCATTTACTGTGAAAAAGCGTTGGCCGGAGGTAATCAACAGAAACAAATTATAGAACCTGAAATGGAAGACAATTGAAATTGGTTTTGGCAATTTTGAGTTGGGCAGTAACGTGTTTCTTTAACCTCCACTTGGTCTTTGGATCTCCTCATGACAAGAGTCTAAAACCGTCGTGAAAGTGATTTTCATGACATGCACAATACGAAATAGTCATGCTTACTGCAACAGTAAAAGAGATTCTTCTTTCCTCCCAACTTAATGCATTGCATCTTATGACATGAATAAAGATGATTCTGTTAAGATTCCTTTTGAGTTCCAGTGACATCATTCATTCAGTGTTTCAACATTGTCAATAATTTGAGTACCAAAACCAACACCAACCATGGTGGTGCACACCAAGTTATAAGTTTCTTAAATTGTGGGGCATAGATGCTGATGCAAAAGAGCAAGCCAAGTGTCATGTCAATAGAGAAGAAACGCACTTCCCACTTTGATGGTCACAGCTTAATTGGTTCTCATAGCTAGGCTGCCCACAGAATTGAATAAAGAACAAGAAAAGAAAGAAAGAAGTGGAAAGTTATGACCCACATCACTAAAAATTCACCCTAAACATCAGTGTCTGAAATGTCTATAAATAGAGTCTCTCACTCTCAAGGTATGGTCCAACTAAGGAGAGAAGAGTTAAGTAAGTCTCAGTTTGTTTCAACTTAGATACCCCTTTTGCTTTTATTTCAATGGCTCCGGTGCCAATTTCTTCAATCAATGTTGGTCACATTCAAGATGTTCAAGAGCTAAGAAAGTTTCAACCAAAAACGATTCCTAAACGGTATGTTCGTGATGTCGCCGAAAGGCCAACACTTGCCAATACCCCCACCTCTCTACCTATGCAAATACCCGTTATCGATCTTTCTAAGCTGGACGAAAACAACACAGAAGAGCTAACAAAACTTGCTGCCTCTTGTGAAGAATGGGGTTTCTTTCAGGTATAATGCAACTTCCTTATAAACTCTGTTTCATTGAATATCATTCAGTTTCTTGTTTTTTCGTCCAGTTAATATTAAGCTTACTAAAAAAACGATGGTGTGATGACAGGTAGTAAACCACGGGATTGACACAGATTTGTTAAGGGCTATAGAGGAAGTGGCTATGGAGTTCTTCATGTTACCATTGGAGGAAAAAAATAAGTATCCAATGTTGCCTGGGACTGTTCAAGGGTACGGGCACGCATTCGTGTTCTCTGAAGATCAGAAGCTTGATTGGTGCAATATGTTGGCCCTAGGAGTTGAGCCATTCTGGATAAGAAATCCAAAACTCTGGCCAACAAATCCGGCTAAATTCAGGTATGCTCAGTTCTTACAAGATTGCCAAATTTGTATGCTGCCCTTCATATTTAAAGGTATATTAACAAATCTATACTTGTCTGTGATGCAGTGAAGCTCTGGAGAAGTACTCTACAAATGTAAGGAAACTATGTAAGAACCTATTGAGATTCATAGCCTTGACTCTCGGCTTGAAGCAAGATACATTCAATGACATGTTCGGTGAAGCAGTTCAGGCTGCAAGGATGAACTATTACCCACCGTGTCCAAGGCCTGATTTAGTGTTGGGTCTCAGTCCACACTCAGACGGAAGTGCTCTGACAGTGTTGCAGCAGGGCACGGGTAGTTCTGTTGGCCTCCAAGTCCTCAAGGACGATAAATGGATTTCAGTCCGACCTATAGAGAATGCCCTTGTCATCAACCTTGGTGACACTCTCGAAGTAAGTTTTCTCGACTTAAGATCTCAATTTCTCTGCCATGCTTTATCATTCTGATTCTCACTCGATTTTTACTCGTGCAGGTTCTTACAAATGGGAAATACAAAAGCGTCGAACACCGAGCAGTGACGAACAAAAACAAAGACCGGCTTTCAATTGTCACATTTTATGCTCCGAGTTACGAGATCGAGCTTGGCCCATTACCTGAATTTATCGACATGACTCGGCCTTGCATGTATAGAAGATACAACCATGGAGAGTACAGTAAACACTACATCACCAACAAGCTAGAAGGAAAGAAAACACTAGATTTTGCTAAGATTCAAACCAAACAGTCATCCTAAGATTATTCACCACCACTAGTGTTATTCTCCAACTTGGATGCAAAAATATGTAAAAAGTGCTAATTATTTTTGTATTTTCAGTTCCTCAGATCTTGTGAATAGAATAAAGGAAAACAAGTTGTTTGGTGTACTTTTAAATCAATGGTTGTCTTTATGGCCTTTAGCTGTTCATCTTTGTATATTGTATAAACAACTGATTAATGGATGCTTTGTGGCCTTGTGGGTCCTTAATGTTCACAAAAAATGTCTTAAGAGTTTGAAGGTTGATCTCAACAAATGAAATTGCAGGAAAAAAAAGAATCAAACAGACAAGGAACGAACTTTTACTGTTTAGTTTGTCTTTGATGAGATTCCTTAACGTTGTTGAATGAAGCATATGCTATTCATGGAGGAAAACCCATGACCAAATCTACAAAACTCCATAGCTAGATTTGACCCAATAATGATTTGTTTTTTAAGTTTAGATTTTCTCAGTGGAGGGAAGAAAGAAAGGGTCCTACAAATCATGCACGAATGTTGATTACTTTTACTGGTGAACATTGAAGACAAGCACTGAAATCTCACTAGCAAAGCAACTTGAGTTGATTCTCAATGTGAAATCATGCAACAAGTTGAGCTTATATATAAATAACTAAAATATCTCATGTATGATTGAAGAACATGAGATTTTAAATAACTAAAAGAAATCGACAACCATGCTACATGGAATCAATGAACAAATTATTAGAAAAGGGCACTCATTACGACTATAGACTTTTTCATGAGTTGAAACAACTGTTGAAGTAACTCAACTGGAAGACAAACAAATAAGTGAGACAACAATGCATCCCCTGAACGTCCGAGCTTCACTCAAGCTCAAGCACTGTTTGGAAGAGCTTCACCGGAGCATACCAAGTGCAGTGTTGTGTTGTGCCAAAAAAAATTATGTGGGGTCATGCCAAAAAAATAAGTTTGCCGTGTTATACGATGCATTTGAAAACGATCGACGTTATGACTTGTTGTCTTGTTGTGCCGGCACACTGCTTAAATTTTATGGGATGGATTGTGAATAGCAATACATGGAGAGTTTATGTGAATAGTTAACAATGTTCAAAATTAGGTGTTTTGAACTAAAGAGAGGTGAAAAAACTAAAATGAGTGGTGAGAAACGAAGAGCATATATGAAAAGATTTAAGACATCAATTACTCCATAGGATATCAGTTCGTTATTGATCGCCCAATTCTTCAGTTTCACAGTTGTAGTCCAACCTCGTGGGAAAGTCTACTTTTTAAAAGTAAACAATAATCAAATGATGATGAAAAAAAATATGATGATAAAAAAGAACGATCAGTAAATGCTTTGGAATTAGCTGGGAGACATGTTTTTCCATGCCGAACATAGTGTTTTTAGATGATTATCAACGTTGCATGTTCCCTTTTTGAGGGTGTCTGTCTAGGGTTGGGATCAAATTTTAACAAAGATTAACCCTTAAAAGTTTTGGCTACTCCGGAGGACATATATACAACTAATTTGTTGTTATATATTTAACCCGGCGAGATTGGGGTATACCCAGATTAATTGGGGTATACCCAATTTTAAAGGGATTCATTTGAAGGGTTCGGGGGTGTTAAAATGGGCAAAATTTCCTTATGCATTATAATTCTTATTACCCTAATCAGATTTCATTTTTTCATTTCATCTTCTCTTCTTTTTCTCCTCCATCATACCATACTGCCTTCTCCATCACACCACCATCGAAAACTCGTCGATTAATTCGTCGTAATCGTCGATTCGAAAATTCCGGTTAATCTTCAAACATGGAGCAGCCGCCGAGGGCTAGTCGTATGAAAAGAACAAATAGAAAACCCAATGAATATAACACTTGAATTGCAAATTTAGTTCAACAAAAACTGAGTAAAAAAAGCGCTGAAGAAGAAGAAATCAACGCCGTTGAAACCGAAGAAATGGCACGATTGAGAAAGTAAGGGCCTACTTAAACTCACTCCAGTACTTCAATTTTATGTTTGCATGTCAATTTGGGTCAGAAAAATCAAATTTGTGAATCTGCAGTTATTCAGCCGGCGGGGTCTCTGATTCACGACCCTGCCGGCTTTTCATATTTAGGGTTAGTCGGCTCTTAGGTTGAATATCATGCTGGCTGTTTAATATATGTAACTGCTTTTTACAGGGTCGGCAAGGTATTCAATCTTAATACCTTGCTGGCGATTTTTTTTTTCTTACAGTTGTTGGGTTATAATTTTTTACCCTGCCGGCGGTGTGTTTTGAAAAATGTTGGTGTCTCTTGATGCCTAAAGTCATAAGGTCGGCATGGTATTTGAATACCACCCTGCCGACTGCATTTTAGTCGGCATTGTAGGGGTTATAGACCCTGCCGACTATATGTAGCAGAAAATTCTTGTATCTACTGTGTTTAGAGTTGTTATAAGCCGACACATTAGTTGAATAAGACCCTGCCGAATATTGTTTAGTCAGCATGGATCGGCTATTGTTTAGCCGGCAAAGATTATAGTTGTCGACCCTGCCGACTGTTGATTTTTTTTTAATTGTTCTTGTTTAGGTTGCAAAAGGGAAAGAAGAAAAATGTTACTCCTCCTTCAAGACCTCCTCGTGTTGGTGACAAACTCTTGACTGCAACACATCGAGGGGCATTAGTTGAGCCGGGAACTCTCAAGATCCGTGAACGGAATGATTCTCAACTACCAACGGAACCAAGTGATTCAGATGAAGACCAATCAAATCCATCTGGTAGAAGAGGTAATGATCATGATGGTGTTGAAAGAACTCCGGCTGTTGGAGGAGATGATGAGCATGATGATGATGATCAACACATGCCACCAGTTGGAGGAGGTAATGGTGATGGTGATAACAATGATGGAGATAAAGATAAAGATGGTGAAATTGTTGAAGAGGAAGAGGAAGAAGAAGAAGGTGGAGAAAAAACAGGTAATGATCAACAAACTGAAGCTGCAACCGGAACTGCAACCGCAACCGAAATACCGAAGCAGGTTATCACTAAACCAGCTGATTCCCACATGCTTCCCAGTCACTTGAAGGTCATGTTAGAGCACTGCTCGGTCGAACTCGCATGCGTTGTTATCTCAAGCATGTTTGTCAACGTTAGTGATCAAAACTATAAGTCTTGATTTCTAGCCTATTTATAGATGTCTCGGACTAGGACATAGATTGTGTAGTTGAGAACTACTAAGGGGATCTTGTGGAACTTCATTGACAAAGGGTATGTGGAGACTGAAACTCATCTATCACTTGGAAAGTCTATTTCTACTCAATCTCTTATATTGAGACATAAGTCGTATTACGATATAGTTTTCTATATACACATTTGATATTTCGAGTTGAGTTTATCTCGCTTACATATTTTTCGAAATATGTGTTGGCAAGCTTTCGCTTCGACCAAGTTCATCTTATATCATAAGAAAATTGCTGAGTAACATCTTACATGGTTTGTGTGATACAATCATTTGGTGTAGTCTTGGAATGTTTTGTTATGATTATTTCAATATCTTGAAAATTGCTTTCCAAATTTGTCCTCAAGTGAAACAAATGAAGAAATCCTAACTATACCCCTAATGCCGCAGTTCATCTTATATTGATGCAGGTGCTATCCAAGGATCTATGAGGACAGTGTTATCCGAGCGAGAAGTAACCATACCATATGAAAGAATTCGGATTCGATTGTGATTCACCATTTGTGATAATCAAATTGAGACTCCACAAAAGTGTGGACAAAAAGAATCTTTTTCTAATGATCTAAGAAGGAAAATCAACCATTAGTAAGGGTGTCTGCCTTGAAATGTTGACTTAACTTCTAAACTTCACAAAACTTGACTTTTAAATTCTTCTTTACCATGGTGGTAGTTTGAAAATAAAAATACAAATAATGACACAACTAACTCCATGGACAAAGGACTTTATCACTCAATTTTCACAAGTATTGTCTTGATTTTATAAATTTTATTAATTCTCATCCTATTTTCTTTCTCTTTTCTTTGTTGCACGTAACCTTGGATTATATCAACTTTTCTTTCAATAGATTCTTGATTGAAGATAGAATGATGCTAACTACAAATCGGTATTTAGAAGGAGTTTTCATCTTTAGACATCACCCTCATGATCTTGAGAATTTACATGCGGACACACTCTAACTTGACTTTTTCTAGAAAGTTGCAAAAATCAAGGTTGGTGCCTCACTTGATGTTAGTCTCCACTATGGGTGATCACAATTTACTACCGAATATCTAAATAAAGATATTCGCCCTCCGGTATGGTTAAATCCAACTTTGCTCTAATCAACTAAGAAACCCGATTGTGTTCTCAAGGTACTTCTAAGTTTGAGATTCTCTTTAAACATAGCTAAAAGCATGCTAGTGATCTAAAATTTAAAAGTTGGGTTTTTATTTGCAAAAAGTTTTGAATTTTTTTTTTTTTTTTTTTTTTTTTTTTAAGATGAAAATAAAAGGTAAAATAAAAGACTAAAAACTCTAAATGCAAAATATGCAAATGCACCCCAAACCTAAATCAAACATTGTCCTCAATGTGTCTTCATATCGATAAGAGAAAGGAAAGATTGGGATGTCACAGAGCTTAGGTTTGAGCTTCACTAAGTCAAGGGCTAGAATCCAACATTCTCAATCTGAGATCATATCGGATTAACTGATAAATGTACAAGAAGATCAAAATCAAGAAAAGAAAATTTAACAAGTCCTAAAAGTTGAGTGTTAACCCAAAAAATAATGAACATAAACATCAACATGAAAATGGGCTTTGGTTTATGTGGGAATTTGGTTTGTTTGGGATTTTTGGTTTTGTGGAAGCCCGGTTGTTGCAAATATGGGATTGTTTGTGTGTTTAAACAACAACATGCGTGATAGTTAGGGCTTTAGTTATGTGAGTAATTTGTGTGCACCGGTTATGTTGCGGGGATGCCAAGCACAAGAGAAACACAAACTTAAAAAGAAATGACCAATTTCCCAAACTTGTCATTCTAGAGGCAACTCACAAGTAAGTGCAACAAGACAAAGAGCAATGAATGTTGGGATGTTTAATGGACAAGATGGCAGATCTGGTTGATGTGTACTGTCTCGGCAAATGACCAATGACGGAGAGGTTATCACTGCTGTGAGGTTATGCTCGGGGGTTTAATAACACTTGGTTCAACAAATTGATGGCTCTCAAGGTATGCAAAATAGGTTGTTATGCACGGGTTGCACACAATATATCTACGGGTTGGCTCAAATGTTACACAAATTCACGGAGTGCATCACGTGCTATGCCTCGTTTTCTAAGTTTAGAATCTCAAGCATGTTTGTCAACGTTAGTGATCAAAACTATAAGTCTTGATTTCAAAGGAGATGAATATAGCCTATTTATAGATGTCTCGGACTACAAGGACATGAGCAAGAAGGTGTGTAGTTGAGAACTACTAAGGGATCTACAATTGACAAGTTTATACTAGATGCTAATAGTGTGTGAAAACGGCTATTGTCATCCTCTAAGAAAGTTTCAATGATTTAAATAAGAGTTTAGAACACTTAACCATTATTGGATATGTCATGTTGTGCACTCTTGCACATATGTAATCCATGTCCGGGAACCATAGTATACGCACCCGTTTGCGTACCTGTTGGTTTGAGAAATCCGGGAACCTAAGTATGCATACCCATTTGCGTAATGGCGTACAGGTTCATGTCCGAGAATTTCTGTTGGGATCAAAAGTTCACGTACCCGTTTGCGTACTGGCGTAACCCAATCTTGGTCCGGGTATTTCAATTATGCGTACACGTTTGCATACTTGAAGGTTAAAGTTCTAAAATCGGTTATGAACATGAACATAAACATTTATATAATAAGGAATGCAATCTTTGCGAACCGTGGATATAATGTTCATGATTGATTCGAGTGAATCAAACCGATTTTGCTTCAATTGTGTTCTTGTATAATTCTATGAGAATATAACAATTGAACAACTCTTTAACTAGTTTCATTTGAGTCATTTGAACTAGTTATGGTTAAGATGAATAAGGTTGATATGAGAGTAATCATAAGGCTAACCTCGGTTAACTATTTGTGAGCCAACATGGTGTACACGTTACGGTACGGTTACATAAACCTAAATGAGGGTACATTTCATTTGTGTGTAACAAGCTAAGTTCGATCTAACGGTTGAAAGATATTAGCTTGGTTGAATAAGTTTTTTCATCTAACGGTGAATATTGAATGCTTTGTTACCAAGGTAACTTGGATTGCAAACCCTGATTTGAAAACTATATAAAGGAGAACTCTATCAACTGGGAAACCTAATCCCCACACCTCCTGTGTGTTACTAGTTGCATAAACTAGAGTCGATTCTCTTTTAACCTTAGGTTTCTTCGAGACCCTATAGGTTAACGACTTCAAAGACTTCATTGGGATTGTGAAGCCAGACCCAACTATTTTCTTTGTAGTTGCGTGTTCTGATCTTTCCCGATTCTATCGTATTGAGTACAATTGAAATAATTGACTCGAGATTAATTTCTCCGATAGGCAAGATAAAAGTAATCACAAACATCTTCGTCGCATCGTTTGTGATTCCACAATATCTTCTTTCGCTAGTCGATTAAGACTATTGTGAGGTGATTGATAATACTAGGCTGTTCTTCGGGAATATAAGTCCGGATTATCAATTGGTTCCTGCTCACCTTGATTTATCAAAAGACGGAACAAAAACTCTTGGGTATTTCTGTGGGAGACAGATTTATTCAATCTATAGACTTTTCTGTGTGAGACAGATTTGTTTATCAAGTCTTCGACTTTGGGTCGTAACAACTCTTGGTTGTGGGTGAGATCAACTAAGGGAATCAAGTGCGTAGTATCCTGCTGGGATCAGAGAGTTTTAAGGAACGCAACTGTACCTTGAATCAGTGTGAGATTGATTAGGGTTCAACTACAGTCCAGTCCGAAGTTAATTGGTAGTAGGCTAGAGTCTGTAGCGGCTTAATACAGTGTGGTGTTCAAACTGGACTTGGTCCCGCGGTTTTTCTGCATTTGCGGTTTTCCTCGTTAACAAAATTATGGTGTCTATGTTATTTCTTTTCCGCGTTAATTTGTTATATAATTGAAATATCACAGGTTGTGCGTTAAGATCAATTAATTAGATTATCCAACCTTTGGTTGTTGATTTACATTGATTGACACTTGAACATTGGTCTTTGGTACCGTTCAAGTTTTTTCACATAATAATCAGGCTCGTGGATTTCTATCTGTTTGATTTGCTGATTACATTGTGAAACAGAGATATTAAACTATTTGATATACTTTACTCTAGATTGAGTCTGACTGTCTAGTTGATCCTCTAGAAAGTATATTGGAGTAAGTCCTCTCAGATTGCCAAACGAATTGTTGGGTGTGGTTGTTAGACCCCCGTATTTTCAGGTCACACTGGAACCAGGCCAGCCTCCACTAGGGACCCCAGAAGATGGTGGACATGTTCTTTTTGGATACAAAGACACATGGGCACGTGAAATCCATGGTGTTATCGTAAGTAATCTCAATAAAACTTTGTTTTTATTTAAGTGTATATCTATCTTAAATTTGCTTCAAGTGTTTGTATTTGTTTTAATTTTGTGTTTTTGGTACTTAGGATCACAAGCATGTCATCCGTCTTATGAGGCACCAAGCTTCAAGCACTATGATGAAGAGCTGGCCACTTGACAATAAATGTGCCGAGGTGCAAGCGATTGTCAAGAAATCCGGGCCGTGGCCTACGGTGGAGAGTTCGACTGTTGAGTATGACAGAGTTACCGTATCTGCATTATGTGAGAGGTTCTACGGATAGACTGATACAATGTTATTCCCATTCGGTGAGATGGCGGTAACTCGTGATGATGCTCATCAAATTCTAGGCCTCGAGGTTGAGGGAAAAGCAATCATTGATGGCTACGAAGAAGGCATTTCTTAGGAGAAAATCTTCAATTTTACCAAGATCTTGTTCGATTTGGATGAGAAGCAGTCCGAGTCTTTTTTTTGTGAAGAAGGATGGTTATATAAGCAGGACGTTAAATCTGAAGATGTTGAGGGACACATACTCTGGGACCCAGAAAATATTTGTTGACGAAGGAAGTGTGTCTATGGTGCAAATCAGTGCTACTACATCCGCTTATTTTTTTATACATCTTGGGAAACTGTATCTTCCCCGACAGTTCCGGAAGCTTGGTCGACGCCAAGTATCTTCAACTATTGCATCCCTTTCATGAGATGCATATGTATTATTGGGGTACTGCGGTGGTTGCCTTCTTGAATGCAGAGTTGACAAAGGGTTCAAGGGCACTGACTAAACAAGTTAACGGAAATCTATGTCTCTTCCAGGTAATTCAATTTTCTAAATCATTTATATTTGCAAAATGCTTATAAGATAAGATTCTTACTAAACTTTGTGTATGCATAGGTTTGGGTATATGAGCACTTCCCTACTTTGGTGAAAGCCAACCCTCACATCAAAGTGAATACTAAGCTTGCGATTAATAAGCCAAGAGGACAGAGATACAATTTTAGTGGTGCTCAGGATAAGGATTTGCCACAACAGCTTATCAACATGCGAGTCACCTTGGACAAAATGACTGCGGATGAGGTACTATTTGATCCTTGATGTGATTTTTTATAGTTGTAGAAAAAGGTTCGTTGAGACTTGTGAAGATTTTCGATTTCAAACTTAAATAAAACTAAAAATAAGTAAAACTCAATTCAAAGTTGTTATCAAGATTGTAAAAACACTGAGACTTAGGATTCCACTATTTTCCAACTTTCATTTGATTCAATCTCATACATTAAAGTGATTCTAATATATTGCAATAATTAGATTTTTAGAAATAACAATTGTTTATCGAAAGCATAGAACATCAAAACCTAGGCTAAGCATGTTCTATCAAAGGAAATCACAATTGCTTAACAAAAATCAATAAATCAATTTTTAATCAAGGCGAATAATCATAAAAATAATTGCAATAATGAATTAAAGATTACCACACAAATCTTGGAAAAATAGCTTCCTCCGTCGCCTCAGCAAAGGGGTTTAGCTCCTCATACTAATCGTATGCTCAAAGTACATGTTTATGGCTCGAAAGTTGATTAAAAGAGGTGAAAAGTGTTAATACTGAAATTTGCAACGGATATAGGTGTTGTGAATACACTGTTACAGGGAAAACGATAAAAGGTTTCTGTTCCAATCACTATAGCTTCACGACAGTTCCTGTGGGTCTTAAGTTCTTCGTTTTCTTTGTCTTCAACAGCAGCAGAGAGATTTTCCCAGCTCTGGTTTCACCTATTCTCGCTCTCCAAAATTCCCCCAAAGTTTTCGTGCGTTCCCTGGAACTTGACTATGCCTTTTATACACCGCCGAAACCCTAAAATCCCGAGTTAATCTCTTCTTTTCTTCGGCAGAAAGTGTCGGACTTTTCCATTCTCCTGTTGATTCTCTACACGTATCTGAGCTGTCTAAATCACTCAGAATCAATCTTGTGATAGAAATAAATCTCCCAGAATATCTTATTTCCTTTTTCTTCCATGAAACTTCCATAAACAAAACCAACCAAAACCCGCAGCTCTGTTTTCATTCAATCCGGGTATCCAGCCAATTTTGATCGGTCCAATCACTACTACCAACCCTGTTATCCTCTAATATGTCCAGCCCATCAAATTCTCCTGTTAAGTCTCCCTAGAACAACTCCAAAATCCGAACCCTAATCTGGTTCGGTGCTGTCAAAATTTCCCGCCAATCTGGATTTCAAATCAAAAAGAAGATATCCCTTAACCAACTTTTGGATGCCTTTAACACTTGGGGTATCCTGGGGTGTAAATAGCAAGTGTGTGCCCCTTAGTAATTGAGGTGCCCCTTATCCAAATGAGGGGTGTCTTTAGTGATTTTCTCCCACGAGCGCAAATACCACTTTTCGAGCCAAATTTTCACACATGTTTATTTCTCCAAAAATACCTACAAAGAGATAAAATACCAAAATAAGTACAAAAATGGGCACTAACAATATAGAAAATTGAGATCAAATAGACACATAAATGCGTCTATCAAATACCCCCAAACTTATTATTTGCTCGTCCTCGAGTAAATCTAATCTATAAAATAAATCCTAGCTCACTTTCGCAGGCATCGCGGTTGCGCTTAGCGTGTGCAACAAGCCTTTAAACCCCTAGGTAGCCCTAGTGGCCGAGTTATAGTCTCGGGAGGGTTTACCAGAGGTGTACCCACAAAACCTTTACTCCAGACCCTAGCTATCTAAGCAGAACCTTGGAATAACACTAAAGAACCTCCTTGGTCGGCATACTCTCATTGACTACAAGAGGAAGTACCCTGATGCGAAATTCCAATTGTTGTACACGAGTTTGCACTCAAATACTAAAATTCATATATAAGTGACAGAGCTCTACTCAGATAGTGACACTATGGACATCAATATCCGGAATCAAACAAATCACATGAATAGATTAAGAAGATGGAAATAGATATAGATGGTTGCGAATGGACGTCAATGCCAAGATGAATCCTATGACCTAATGGATTGAGATACTGGTCTGGACTAATATCAACACAGCTGTCATATACAAGGGAACTAGTGGTCGATAATCCTAGTTCTAGATCAACTCGTCTGGCATATACAAGGGAACCAGCGATCGATTTTATTGAACAATTTATTCCGGTTGGTCTGATGGTCGGGTCTCAATTGCTTTTCTCTCTCTCTTTTTTTTTTTTTTTTTTTTTTTTGTTTGTTTTTTCATTTTGTTTTTTAAATTAGTATCTCAATCGCCCTATTTCAACCCAGCAGACATCAACATAAAAATTGTGCAAAAAATAAAAACAGAAGTAATAAGATGATTCCGAGATACAGTGAAACTATCATGTTATTTCTAACACCTGAGCTCTGTGCTTTTATGAATAGACAATATTTAGATGTTTCCATCCACTCAGATTGGTTCCTCAACTCCTACAACTAAGATGCTTCCATCCACTTAGATTGGTTAGTGCCATCCTTAATATGCATAAATTTCTAGGCTCTGGAGTTTATTTATTGCAACTAACAAAAAGTTTCTTCCCCACTCCCGAACTTAAATCTAACATTGTCCTGAATGTTTCTAATTAAAGAGCAATACCAAAAATATGAGCAACAAGAGGATTCAGTAAAGAGAGAAGTCAGGAAGATAGTACATGGGTGAAGCGTAACAATACTTCCACGGAGAATAAGGAGAAAAATAAAAATAAAAACCTAAAAACAAATAGCAAAAACAATATACAACATACAAATATCAAATATCAAATACCTCGATGGTCAATCAAGGTAAACAGGGTCCTCCAGAGGGGCCTCCTCAACATCACCTGTAGAAAAATGTTCTGAAAAGGGCTTCAATCTCTGAACGTTAGCCTTAGAAGAACTACTACCATCCAGTGTTTCAATTTCAATAGCGCCATGAGGAAAAACAGCGCGGACCACAAAAGGATCGGTCCACCGAGAGCGCAACTTCCCGGGGAATAGATGCAAACGAGTATCATATAGAAGAACTTTTTGACCTGGAGAAAATGACTTTCTTAAAATATACTTATCATGCACAAGTTTCATTTTGTTCTTATACTCCTTAGCACTATCGTATTCATCTCTACGAATTTCGTCCAACTCATCGAGTTGGAGTTTTCTGTGAGATCCTGCTTTGTTAAGTGGAAAATTTAGCTGATTAACATCCCAATATGCTATATGTTCTAACTCAACAGGTAAGTGACATGCCTTGCCAAATACTAGATGATAAGGGGACATTCCAATGGGGGTTTTAAAGGCAGTGCGGTAAGCCCATAAGGCATCAGTAAGCCTCCACGACTAGTCTTTCCGATTATGATTGATTGTTTTCTCTAGAATACGCTTAATTTCCCTATAGGAAACCTCTACTTGGCCACTAGTCTGTGGGTGATATGGGGTAGCTACTTTGTGGGTAATACCATATTGTTTCATTAAAAGTGAAAATGGCCAATTACGAAAGTCTGTTCCTCCATCATTAATTATAGCTCGCGGTGTACCAAAACGTGCAAGTATATTATCTTTCAAAAACTGGAGTACGACCTTGTGGTAATTTGTTTTACACGGAACCGCCTCAACCCACTTAGACACATAGTCTACAACGACAAGTATGTAAAGATAACCCAAAGAATTAGGAAATGTGAAATGACGAGGGTACCCAAATATACCTCAATCTAAAAAATTTCCACATATAAGTCCTTCTCCGAAAGTGATTGTCTATGGACCGAGTCGAGACAATACAACTAATCGGTTCACACTTCGTGTGATTGTCTATGGATACGAGATCGAGACAATACGACAACAAGATAACTTGTGTGATTGACTATGGATACAAGATCGAGACAGTACAACAACGAAGTATGATTACTTGATAATAGGTTCGGACTTAACCAAACTCAATAGGATTGCTATCAATTAATTAGGAATTGACGTTTGTGTATTTTACTTCTAATTATAATAAAAACAATTATAATTGCGAAAATAGAAAAGTAAAAGTCACAGCAAGATTTTGTTAACGAGGAAACCGCAAATGCAGAAAAACCCCGGGAAATTTGTCCAGAATTGAATACTCTCAGGATTAAGCCGCTATACAAAATATAAACCAACTTCGTATAGTTGAGACCAAGCAACTAAATCTATAGTTCACCTAGTTCCGTCTATATCCCTGCGCCTCCAACTTGTAATAAGTCACGCACTTGGAACAATTCCTTTGGTTCGTATTCCGAACAGTAAAGGAACAACAAATCTGTTCGGTAACAACTTTTTTCAAACAACGTGATATGAGTTTGACAAAAGCCTCTTCCGTTTATCCCAATAAACTCCTTTGTCAGGTTCTTAGATCAATCTATTAACAATTACCAAAGTAACTGTTTAGACTATGCAATCAATACTTTGAATCACAAAGAATTGTATTGATGCCGATCTACTCAACTAATCAATCAAGATTATCACAAAGATAAACCGATTATAGTTGCTAACGCGCAACGGCTTTATAGGTAGGAGTCGTTGCTTGTAGGCCTCAAGTTTTGCGCACACCAAAGATTATGAACTCAAATCAGAAATCTTCTTTGTCTTCAAATCTTCTTAAATCTTCAATAAACACCTGCACACAATCAACTTGAATCCCTTGTGATCAATCACACACAGAACGGAGTCTGTTAACAATGGATTATCACAAGACGTCTTTAGATCTACAAACAGTCTAAAGATCCTCGTTGAAACTTCGATCTAGTTTGGGTGAATCTTATATCAAAAGAGAAGATTCTCAAGCATAAACAAACTAGGTGCAATCAAAGTTCAACAACCGTTAGTCAATCAAATCAATCGAAAACTAATAATAAACTGCAATTATCTAGTTTCCCACCAACGGTACTCGTAGAGCTTCCCAATCCCAAAGAAGTCTTTAAAACGAGCGGTCATAAGAGATTTCGCCTAATTAGGGTACTTACCTCTCCGAATAGACGGCTCCACCAGTAACAACACAACAAGGCAGTTTTGCTGGCTCTGAGGATTAGTTTGCTCGAAATGCAAACTTTAATATTTATAGACCAAGGAAGTTTGGACACCAAGGAATTTCCAAAACCGAAATTATTCTCAAGATATGCAATATATTTCCAAATTAGGTTTTCATAATTCCTGAAAATGCTCTGTCCAAATATTGACCGAAATCTCAGTAGAAAATCTCCATTTAGTAAATGCACATTACCAATTTTTATTTTCTAAAGATATGCATTTTAATTGCTGGAAATTAAAAGCATATAAAACTAAAAACCTTAATTAAAAGATTCTCAATTTATTTCGATCCGGGATTCTCCTTTAGCTATTAAGGAATATCTTTGAACAATCACATGTTCAAAGTATGTCGACATCTTTACTATCAAATCACCATTAATGGGTTTCACGGTTCTACCAAAACAAGTTTCGGTTCTACCTCCATGTGGGTACTAGGATCGGTCACACTAGCTTTCCAAAAATTGGTTGACTAGGTACTAGGATCGGTTACCACATAATTATGGTATTTAACTTGTAATCGGTTGCACAAGTCATAAGATCGGTTACCAATTACTAAGACTTGTTGTACCTCTTATATGGATCGATTCCACACACTTGTGATCGGTTGCACCTCTTACTAGGATCGGTTCCCCAATGTCTAGAGTTGGTCATACCAATTACAATATATCGATCATACCATCTCAGGTGATTACTTAAGATCGGTTTCACTAATAAAAGTCATACCAATACAAAAGTCAGGCCTTGTGAATAGTTTTACCAAGATACATAAACAAGTTATGAGCGGTTATACTAAACACACATATTGGTAATCCAAAGATTTGTAATGAATAACAATACCAATAAGCCTAGCGATTTCCCTTTCGATTCACAAAACAAGTTTATGAATTGTACTTCCTTTAAACGAATGTAAAACATTGTTTCCTAAGACGAAATCTTCACCCATGAGGAATGCCCATACGGGTGAGAAGTGAGTGAGTACTCCCACCCCTTGCTAATGGTTGATTTCCTTTTCTTAGAGATCATCGAAAAGATTCTTTTTGTCCACACTTCTATGGACAAGTCTACAATAAGATCGCACACATGAGAGACTAAAAAGCGATCTTTTTGAGTGCAATTATCATAAAACCCTAATGGTGACAAGTTGAGAAGACTTGGTTTGTACCTTTGGTAGTTCTTATATGTAAACTCTATGTCCTCATAGCTTCGGGAGGACTCTTTTTCCACTTGTAAAACACGTCCACTAGGGACACCTAGGGGGTTTAAAGGAGTGCATACGCTAAATGCATTTGCACCTCTTTGAGGACAAGTAAAATTCAGGTTTGGGGGTATTTGATGAGTGCTAAATAGTGCATATTTATACACCTTTTATTGGCATTTTACTCATCTTTTGCGCTTATAAATCGATATTAATGTTTTCCTTTGTTTTCAAGAATAAATATTTGTATTAATTAATTTTGTGTTTTTAGTTGGTCATAGCAAAAGAGCAAAGAATTCGAGCATCAATAGCCAAAGCTAGCTTAAACTCCAACAAGTAGATCTGGTAACATGGGCTTGAGCTAGACCCGACCATCTCGAGTCCGTGATCTCTATCTTTCCACTTCCACGTGCAGATCCCGTGCAACACTAGATCAAGCCAAAACCGTTTCGACTAATAAAAGTCATCAAGCCAACACCGAAAAATACAAAAGCAAACCCTAATCTCTCCATCTTCTTTCTTCACCTCTCCCCCCACTCCGACACGAGAGCCTCGCTCTTCTATAGAATAGTTTTACCAAGCCTCTACCAATAGAATCTAATTTAAAGATAACTAGAAAGGGTTTGTCCACCAACATTGAGACGATGTTATATTCATTTAATTTCAATTTTTAATGAATTAGGGTTTGGGAATTTTGGGGAACATATTGGTAATCCAAAGATTTGTAATGAATCATTGAAACCCAATACCAATTAATGCCTAGATAATTTCAATCCGATTTGCCATGGATGCATTGTAGTTAGGTTATTTGGGTTAGGTATTACTCAAGCTTTAGAATTATAGGCTAACAAGTTAACAAGTTTATGAAGTTGTGAAACTTCCTATCCTTTTAGAAACAAGGAGCTCAACTTGGTTCAACACATACTAGGAATTAGAGGTGAATTTGATAACCCTAGCAAAAACATCAGCTTCAATTAGCCGTACGCACAAAACACTCTTTTGTTTTCACTAGAAATTAAGCAAGCCTTGATCAATACAAGAGCACTCAAATCTTCACTCCGATAGATGCCGTGCACTTGCGGTTATAATCACAATAGCATTCATACGATTATGTTGATGTCTTATATACGAAGTTCAAAAGATAGACGTTATACTTCGTATTGTAATTCCTTAATACTATGTCTAACTAGAGTATAATCATTCACAGCTTCGCAGTTATGTTTTCAATATGCATGACTTGAAAGATACGTTAGGAATGAAACAATTCAAGTCAAATATTACTAACCTCAAGAGGAAGTATGATGTCGTCGTTGTAGCTCTTTACTTCTTCACATTCTTCAAGTCTTCACGTAATACTTGTAAGTCTCATATCCTAATAACTTTCTAGTAAACCTATACGAAGTTGACTCTTGTAAATAATCAAGCGACTCTTTAAATGAGTTTTGGTTCAGTAAAATATGACAACCAAACTTGACATACCAACGCTTGGTGGGTTCAACCGAGCTATGCTCTAACAATTATTTTTGATTATTACAAATTCTAATGTCTTAAGATTGTTGGGTGCAATAATCAAAAGTAACAAAAAATCAAATCAACAAAAGTTGTTGATACTTAGCTCCTTTATAATGGAAGTGATCGATTTGGCGAAACTAACAAAGTGAGTCATGTGTTCAACACGCTATCCTTAAGACATTAGCACCTGGATACATCCAAAAGTGATGTTATAACCTCCATGAAACGGATGCCTCTAGGATAAAACACCTTACTATCAGCATATGTAGTAGATGCTCAACTTGAGCTTGGCAACTCCGAAAAAACCCTTAAATAAAATTGCGAAAGCTTTAGAAAACAACAGAGAAAATATTGTTCTTTGGGTCTCTCTAAAAATATAAAGAAACCTTTTTCCTTGGAATCATCAAAAGTATGAGAAAAGCTTGTTTATATAACCGACTAATACAACTTAAGAAGTGGAACTCCCCGATATGGGACTAAAAAGTTTATATAGTCTCTTAAAACAACTTATGTAACACCCCGTGTTTTTAGCATGGCGCATGCTCAAAGATGCGCCATGGCCTGAGATGAAGCTTCATCTCAAGCTTATGTAGCGTTAAGAGAAACATTGGGATAAAGCCGATATAGCGCCAAGTATGGCGCAATTCAAAGGCATATTGGCCAAGGGCCAATATTGCACCAAGTATGGTGCATTACATGATTTATATTGGCCAAGAGCCAATGCCGCATCATCATAGTGCATCAAGCTAGTTGGGAGGATAGCCTTGAGCAAAGCATCACTAACATAACACATTACGCGGGTCATTGGCCTATCGCCAACATCGCATCACGATAATGCATCATGCCAGAGTAGGCTGGCCAAGGAAATGTACAACCATCATTAGCTGTAAGTATTGAAATTGGTCTAAGGCCATTATCGTAGCACAATAGTGCATCAGGCCGAGGCAATGTCCAACCATCATAGCTGGACATTGGAGTTGGCCTATGGGCCGAAGTTGGAAATAACCATCATAACACTTCACAACACTTGACTTTGGCAATGTCCATGAATAATGAAGCAAGCACCTCAAAAATGTGACTTGGTGAATGCCAAAGTGGTCCTCCGGCGTAAGTTGTAGAAATGTCCTTAAGACGTATATAAGAGGGGTAGTTGTTTGAAGGTGCATATGTGGACTATGCACCAAGTAAGCTTCATAGCTTAGACGGAAAAGCATAAATGATGCTTAAGCCTCATTTATAGCTGCATAGCCTCGCCAATGGGGTATATGATGCGAAGGCTTAGTATTGCAGTATGGTATCAACATCAACGATTCACAATTCAATCAATTATTTCTGATTATTACAAATTCTAATGTCTTAATATTTTTAGGTGCAATAATCAAAAGTAATGAAAAATCAAATAAACAAAAGTTGTTGATACTTAGCTCCTTTATGAAGGAAGTGACCGATTTGGAAAAACGAATGAGCCCCCAGATCTCCGCAACAGCAATACGAAAAAAAACATTGGAAAAATAGAGTGAGTCATGTATTCAACACGTTGTCCTTAAGGCAGTAGCGCCCGGCTACACCCAAAAGTGATGTTATAGCCTCCACGATAAAACACCCTATTACACCTACTACTAGCATATGTAGTAAATGCTCAACTTGAGCTTGGCAACTCCGGAAAAACCCTCCAAAAGTAGAAAACAACAAAGAAAATATTGTTCTTTGGGTTCTCTAAAAATACAGAGAAACTCTTTTCCTTGGACTCATTACAAGCGTGAAAAAAGCTTGTTTATATAATCGACTAATATAACTTAAGAAGCAGAACTTCCAGATGTGGGACTAAAAAATTTATATAATCTCTTAAAACAACTTAATAAGCAAAAACTCCTAGATGTGAGACTAATAAGGTTTTCATTCACAAAAGAAAAATAAGAACTTATTAATTTTCATAAAAGCTTTAAAATTTATTTTTATTTATTGTTTTCCAACGTGATCAACTGAAATAGCTACTCATCAAAGGATGTAAAGCCTTAGAAGATTGTAGATATTGGGCATTTCAGACTATACTCAATTGTACTTTTTTTTCCTTGATCAAGGTTTTTCTACGGAAAAAAATTCTAGCAGCACGGATACCGTTCGATTCACCAGATGTGATGTCAGTGACTGTGGTTAAATCCACAGTTATCTCTTTCCTTTTTCAGCATATCAGTGCAAAATACATCGACGTGTGTTACTCTATCTTGATCCCCATTTTTAAGATAAACTCAAGTGCATTTTTGAGTTACAATAATCTTCCGAAAACACGGTAATTGGGGCATTCACAAGCATCTAAGAAAAAATGGGAATGAATAGGATTAGAGCTTGATGCAGAAGTGAGAATTAGTACTGTGTTCTAATACTTAACTATGTAATCAGATTCAACATGCAGTTACAACATAAAATACAAATCAACCGAATTATATAGTGATCAGTGGTGGAATTGGACCTAGCACTCTTCTTTGTAGCGTCCCTTACAAACAACTTGCCGTTAAAATTGGTGCATATGGATTTTGATCAATGTCACAATTATGAAAAAGAGTTGCACTACTGAATATGAATTTTGATCTGTGTAATCATTTGAAAAGTGTCCTTGGTATATATCTTTTTCTTCTTGAAGACCTTCACATAGTCTATTCATGACATGTTCTTTCCCTGGTTGTTGTTGTTGCTTTTGTGGAGGAAATCGTTGACCACCTGATGTCGTTAAAACTCTCTTGATATTTCTTTTAAGAAAAACTGAAATTACGTTTTGCTAGCTTTTGATCTGAATTTACATACCACCAAACTGATGATCTTCGATCCGTTGCTCTACAGAATATTCACACGTATATGGGTAGTTAGATATAATATCGTTTTAGCTGGGTTTAGTCAAAGCAATTTTAACAAATATTTGAGGAAGATAACTGTGGATTTAACCACAGTTAGCTGACATCACATCTGGTGAATCGAACAGCATCCATGCTGCTAGTTCAACATAGTGCGGGAGCAATTTTTTTTCCTTTTTCCACTGGGTATTCCTTAGCCCAATGTTATCATAAGTCGAAATGTTGGACTTTTTTTCTTTCGTATTGGTTTTTATCCTTTGGGTACATCTCTTTAGAAGGCAGTTTTCGTATAATCCTAAGGTACTCTTCGGTTCAGGTTTTTCCCGCAAAAGATTTTAACGAGACCACACAAAACCTCCAAAAATTGGCTGTCCCAACTGGGTTTCTTGACAAAGGTTCAATGTACAAGCAAGTTCGTGTCAGCAAGCATCACCCGAAACTCCATATGTTGTACTCTTGTCTCTCGTACAGTTTTATTCGATAGGATTTTCTTGCCAGCTTCGAGGCAACGTTTTCAGATGGTGAACACCCAGGGGAAAGTGTTATAATGTAACTGGGTGCATAGGTGGTTAAAGTGCCATGTGGGATATGACACACTGATGCATCTGCGCGTTGCCAAACTATGGTAATATTTATCCCGTGAAAGGTTCCAGCGAATTGATGAACTTGTCAAATATAGATGTAGCCGAGTATATTTTTGCCATGATGAATAAAGTTATAAATTAGAATATTTCGTCTGGCATATCAAGCTAGTTATTGAAAAAAAATCCTCAGAAATATCTTTGTCCTACAACTTAATAAACCTGGCTAAATTGGGGCCTACGCCACTTAATTGGGGCCTATGGATTTCTTCATCCACCCAATAGAGAATGATAAGGGGTGTCTAAATATTGTAAAAATACTAAACTAACCCTTAAAGAAACCTTAATTATTCTAACACAAATACAAATACAAAATCATAACTTAATTAACAAATACAAAAATCATTAATCAAAACTCAATTTATTTTTCAATTTCCATCAAAACCAAAACTAAATCTTAATCAATCACAAACAACAATTAAAATCTTCTTTTGTTGTTTGTAAAAAGAAAACCCAAAAACAGACAATTCAAGTGATTGAGTTAAATCCCTTTAAACCATTCCTTCTAAGAGATACTCTACAATGATTTACCTCTAAATCTTAAAAATTTACTCATCAAGTTTTCTGAAAATCCACCCAGAATCGGTTTATATGTTCAGCATAGTAATCCAATTGTAATATTAATCGGATTTTAATGTGAACCTACATAAACCGATTCTGGGTTGATGTGATGAACATCAACTATAATCGGGTTACATTAATACACATATAAACCGATTTAGGATTCATGTTCGGATCATTTTGGATCATATGTAACCCGATTGTTTAGTTAAAAATCTTTGTACCCTTTTCTTCCAATAATCGGATTACATTATCCTCCGTATAAACCGATTCTGAAAAAGCTGCAACAAACTAACTCCTGAATCAGACTCTATAAATGAATAAGAAGTCCGATTTTGTTACAAATTTCTATAAATGAGTCCAAGTTACCCAAAAAAAAGAAAACCACTTTCATTCATTAAGGTTGGTTCAAGTTTGCAAAATACAATATAAGAAAGCGACAAAATATAAGCATCTGATAGATCAAGTTTTTAACATAAGGAAAATACTCATTCCAACAAATGGAGACCATCGAATTGATCCGACCCGATAAATTCCTCCCATCGCCTCATGTTGGGATCGTATTTTTTTAGCCACTCCTTGGTGACCTCCGAGACCTCATGAAACCCATCTAGCGGTGGTAATGGACAATCATCACGTACTCTAAGACCGATATAATGTATGTTGTTATGGTTGAATAAAACAATTCTCCGATCCTTAAGCGATTCATCCAAAATGGTGTATTTTGGTGCGTATGTATAACATGATCCCTTACCAAATAGATGAACAACGCAACTCCACGTTTCCGCCAAGAGATGACCACATAGAGGCATTTTCATCCAATGGTCTCGGGTAATTGGTCTATTCCCCTTTGGCCCTTGTACTCTAACAACCATTTCTTCAAAAATCACTTCTTTGTCTTATCTTGTTTTTCCTTCCTTCATCATCGATATGTAAAACTCCTTGTCTTCTTGTAGGCGCAAGGCCACCATCTTTCTAAAATATTGACATTGGGTTAGGTTCTCATTGTCCGCCAAACTTATATGGCCTATTTGTTCCGATGCAACGTGATAACCACAATTCCCATCCGCATCCACGTCGTCGGTGGATAACACATAAGGCTTAATGATTTCAGGAAGTTTCGAGTAATACTCCTCGAATATGGTGTAACAAGTTCGATGGGGTCTACCTCGTTCATCCCTAGGAGTGCTTCCATCACCAAGAGCGGCCCTTAGAGTCACCATAGAACCCTTTTGTCTTGCTTCTCCCTTCCATGCACGTAACCTTGATACTCGTGTTGTACTCGCTTGACTCTCTTGAGAAGGAACGAATAGATTGTTTGGCGCTTGACTCTCTTGAGAAGGATCGATTGGATCCACATGTTGCGAAGGAGCGCTACTTGTCCCACTTTTTCCCTTCTTTGGTCGACCCCTTTTCCTCTTAGCCGGTGCCTCTTCATTATCAATTTGTGAAGGAACGTTTGAAACATTTGTATTGGCTTGTGCGCTAGTTGTCCCACTTTCTCCCTTCTTTGGTCGACCCCTTTTCTTTGGAACCTTCGCCTCTTCATATTTAGCGTCTTCATTCTCATGTCTACAAAGGATTCTTTTATGACTCAACAAAAGGTTTTTTCCGGTACTCATTGCAACCTTAAACTCTTTCCTTTCTTCCTTCCAATCCATGTTGGTAGGTGGTCTTCCCGTCGGCGGTAGCACCGTTGGTTCTCCGACCGGTACCATATGGGGGTTCGCGGCTAGTTTTAAGTCGTACATCAAAAATTTTCTTCCCAAGCCATCCTTTTTTGCGAATTTCTCGATGATTTCCCTTCCAATATCCGTGTCCACAAAGGATTCGAGTGGTTCTTCGGTTGGGGGTGGTTTGAAAGTAAGTTGCTTCCAAAACGGATCAATGATTTCAAAAGGAATTCCTTGTTGGTACTTCGCGATCATGTGACGACACGGAAATCCGAAGGCCGTCATCGTCATATATTTGCATTCAATTCTTCTTCTCCCCATCTCCTTATCCACATAATATTTTTAATTCTTCATCATATAAATGATTGCCCAGTGATACACCCTATAATTTAAATTTCTAATCAACCGATGGTTTTCCTTGTAGCTTGTGATGATTTTCATCCTACTCTCTTCCATTTGAGCGGTTATCTTGATGATATCGGCCTTGGTGTATTCATAGATGGCTTGTAATGTAACCACGGTGTTTTGGCTCCCTTGGAGCAAGCTTTTCAAACGTCAATGAGATCCTTCCGCGATACTTGTCGCCTCATTCTTGTAATGCATGTGTTGGTACGTGTAAGCATACACAAATTTTTCCTTGTACGGATCCAACAATTCCTTCAAGCAATAAACCACACACTTCTCGTAATCTTTCTTCCATAGCCCAATAAAACTCTCCAAGTAGGATTCGAAGTCGGCCACGGACATTGAGTGTACCATTAAATCCCAATGATGTTGAAAAGCCTTCCATAGTAACCCATTCGCTTCATACTCCGATTGCCTTTTCTTCTTGTCCGCCTCTCTTTGTTCCGGAGTTAGTTTTTGAAGATGCTCATCTTCGGCCTTTTCACGAGCGGTACCTTTTTGTGGCTTTGGCTTTTGGATATGACCCCTACAATTACTTCTAATATTGCATTGTATGTGCCATGTGCAAAGAAAATGCTTAGCATCCGGAAAAACCATTCCAATGGCATTCATTAGTGCTTGGTCCTTATCCGTTACTATGATCCTCGGAGTTTGATCGCCACGGTATATCTCCTTCAAGGTATCTATCATCCAAGTAAAACTCACATCATTCTCCCGATCCATAAACCCCCATGCTACCGTGAAAGTTTACTTGTCGGAAGTATGGCAAGCAATGTTTAACAACGGCATATTGTACTTGTTGGTCTTGTATGTACAATCTATTAACAAAACTTGATAGAAGCATTGTGCCAACTTGATCATCTCCGGATGCGCCAAGAAAATACGAGTCACTTTGCCTTCCAATACTTGCTTCCTCATTGTGTATCCGTGTTGATCGGCTAACCATTGAGATTGTTCCATAACCGCTCTACCATCCCATGACCTCCTCCTAAAGGCTGCTCTTTCCGTGTAAATTTGCCTCAAAGTGGACAAGTTATCCTTATCATCCTCCTTAATCTTCCTAAGGATGTCACTTGGTTTACATGCTTTCATCGTGCTCACTGTTTCCAATTGATGTGGTTTCAACCCACAAACGGCCGCGTGTCCAACAAGAGATTCCGGATCATCATGATTGTGACAACCATTCATCACTTTAGATAACTTGTATACCTTACTACCATCGGGTCTCTTGGGTATATTAACTATAACCTTAAACGGGCAACCATACTTTTTTGATTTAGTAATGTATTCCCTTGTCGTCTTCTTCACGTATAGTCTTTCCTTTGCCCAGTGACTTTCTTGCTTTCCACCTCTCTCACAAACAATTTCCAAACGATCTTCACTTTAATGACGGCCTAAAACTAAGGCGCATTTGATCTCTATTCCCTTGTCTATAAACCATTGCTTTGCATCATTCCTTTCTTTCCATTCCAAATCGGTGTAATAGTGGGCAGAGGTATCAACACCTACGGGTTTGGGTTGATCTTCGTCGAACGCCGCAACAATCTACAACAAATATCAACAAGTTGATGATTCAAAATCGGTTTATATGTTACAGTCGATTAAACCGATTTTCCACAACCGGTTTATATGTGCAACTATAAAGACCGATTAAAGATTTGTCTAAAAAGTTTCAAAGTCCACAATCGGTTCACGTCTCGTGTCATATAATCCGATTGTTGTCCACATTTTTCCTGGAACTTTAAGAATCGGATTACATATACACGAAAATAAACCGATTGTCGACTTACGTGATTATTCAAGTGAAGAAATCGGGTTATGAACATCACCAACAAAAACCGATTCTGGTCACGCACCCATCGCGCCAAAAAATTACTACAATCGGTTCATATGGTGATGAACAAAGACAGATTTCTGTACCCAATTTGGGGATTTCACCCAGAATCGGCTTATGTAGTGTTATCGAATAAACCGATTCTGGAAAACGATTTTGAAATTTTGTTCCTTTTTGGGCGATCGAGACGTGCAAATACATGTTTGTAGATCGTTACAACTCATACCTGTTTATTTGAAGCATTATCACCTTCTTCTTCCCGACGAAATTGTTCTTGTGCTTGAATAATATCCTCAAGCATTCTTTGGTTGACATCCTCTTCTTCTTTCAACAAATTATCCAATTCGGTAGGATCGAAATCATGATAATCTGATGCACCCACTTCTTCATCACTACTAGAGTCTTCATCATCACTATAAAGTTTCATTTTTGCTAAGAAAATCACAAACCCTAGTTTTATCTTTTTTCCCTCTACTTCTTCTTTCCCTCCGAACCTTAAAAGAGGAAATGAATTTCTACTCTAATCCTAACACTATAATCAAACTCAAACACTAATTAATTTAACTAATACTAACTTAATTAATCATCACTAATTTAATAAGGGTATATTAGGTATTAACAAAAATAATGGTTAAGGGGTTTCTAAAAATTACTTATTAATGACCTTATTTTGTCATGTAGCTATAGGCCCCAATTTAGGAAGGTTAATAAATGAACCTGTCCATCTGTTACAATTGGAAGGTAAAATGGTTTGTCGATGACTTTCTAAGCCAGTAATGTGGAATTAAGAACAAAAGCTATTAGATATTTGAAAATTTTCATAGTTACAAAATATTTTGATAATTAATAGGGGGAGAGCCACTTTTACTAAAGGGAAAGCCGACTTTGGGGTGGATTAAAAATAAATAACTAAAAGGGGAATTCTCCCGTGATGGAACAAGAGACTGATCTGTTCCAAACTTCCAATACAATTTGAACATCAGTGCCAGACATGAAGAAGAATTTTTCTTGCCTTGATCAATTTTTTGTGTTCCCAAAGGTGCACACGTGAATAGTTTTAAGTTCCAGTTTTCTAAACAAAGCAAAACGAGATAGATAATTAATGATTTTTCAAATTCAACTATGTTGCTTTCTTCATATTTTTGTGGAAAATCCATGATTCTTATAATCATTATCTTCCGATGATCCAATGAATGGCTTTAATTTTGCGCATGTAACCACGAAAAGAAGACATGCTTATGTTATGAACAACTGCAGAAAAATTAGATTGAAACCAACTCGACGAGAAAGAAGAAGAGGCGCGCCTCCTTCCGTTAAAGAGTTTTAAAAAATTACAATCTGGAAGCATTGATCATTAAGCACAATCACACACATATATCTAATCAGGAAGACATTAACAATATATACGTGCCTACTGTCCCATTGTTTTCACGCAAACTTTACCGACTTTTTCACCAAATATGAATTCTCCACCTTGTAGTGTGGCTTGTTGTGGTCCTGCAAGTCTGATAGGTCATTACCATGTTTCATGTGAACGTCTCTTCAACCAGCATAAAAATTCCAATCGCACCAGACCTATAAGTGGTTATTGTTATGGGATTTTTTTTTTCCTAAATCCACCAAAAAATTAGCTTTCCCTCTAGTAAAAGTGGCTTTCCCCCTAACAATTATCAATATTTTCATAGAAAAATTTCCTGACGATATGCATATAGCTCCAGAGTAATAATACTGGGTTGAATAGTATGTGTAGAATGCATGAAGTCTGGATATTTTCCATATGCCCTACAACACATGTATCACGCCAGTAGTGAAAGTAGAAAAGTGATCCATTAAAGGTAAAAACAGATTTTTTTACTTAATATGGGTTCTCAATATGAAATGACGAAACTAAATGCTGAGGGGAAAAAAATCTTAAGATAGATTACAATTCAAAAAGACGAGGCAGAGAAAAATAAAATGTACAAGAACGGCAACTCTATGTTCTGTTCAACAATTTTTACTTCTAATAAAATACCTGCTTGATTGGACAACTGAATCAGGCAAGGTACCTGAACATATTTGGATTGTCCTTGTCTCTCTCCAAATAATCCCGAGTGATAAGATCTTCTATTCGCTTCTTAATTGCCTTGAAATCGGGCTGTAGATCCATAGTTTTATTATTTTTCGTTTGCGATTATTAACAGCGAAAGAAGAATTTCGCCAAACAATTACACAAAATGCAACATGCATGAAATTTTACCTTAAACATGCGGCCTAACTGCTCAACACATTCCATCACCAAGTTTTGATGTCCCAAAACCTTTCGACTCTTCATGATCCGTACAATCGAGGCATCAATGGCGTACCGTCTATCTTTATCGACATCCTCAATCACTTTCTTCTTCTCATCCACAGGTGGAAGAGGAATCTGCAGATGTAACAGTGTTATCTCATCTTGCATCTCTAATCTAGGGTAAAGATTTCGGAATGAAATATTAGAAGCTTGAAACAAAAAGAAACTTCATACAAATCCCCACCTTGATTCTCCTCATTTTGTCAGTAAAATTAGAATTGAACTCGAAGACATCAGTTGAAGAGATGGTTTTGGTGCTTGGTTCCTTGGTAAGAATCTTATATTTTGCGCAGGAGAGGGAATGAAGCAGTCTAACGATGTCATCATCAGTCAAGTTCAACTGAGTCATGATTTCTGAATAACTTAACTTATCTGATGAGTTGAATAGCAGCAACGCGGAGGCCTGCAAACATGAAAGAAGGCTCAAACTTCTGTATCCAGTCTCTAATATCAGAAACAGATAAATAATATATACTTTATATTTTCTTAATATGATATAACAGATCACACAATCAACTAACCTGGTAAGTTGTGACAATCAGCTCCATAGTTTTTGGATCAAATTTTCCATTAAGGTTACAGGTACCGAGTGAGTATATCCAAGTAAGTTTTCTGTGTTTAGTTTTTGTTTGATAGAACTCCTTAAAGACCTCAACACACTTTACCTGGAAAGAAAAAAAACCCGAATTTGGTACTTGTACCCAAATGTGCCTTCTTCACCGGAAAACAAATGTACACAGAAAATCCTTTTAGTTATGAAAAGGTAATTATATAGTTACCATCTCTGCAGGTAGATTTAAATCGAAAGATTTATAGCTCGGCCAGAATCCAGTAGTTAGGACAGTTACTGTCAAGTCAATCCCAGGATTTGCATGTGCATTGCCACTGAGGTACTCCTCAAAGTTGGTCTGGTTCTCCCTGGCTAATGTCAAATCAGTCACCTGACAGAGGAAAAGAAAACATGTAAATCCAAGCTTGAAGGCATTCCTAATATCTGTAGGTAACCAAATAATATTTACTTCGATCAAAATGTGTCTTCTTGCAAGATCAATACAAAATAAATATAAAAATGCTTATGCTCAAAACGCTTTTTGTAAAATTTAAATAAAATGCACATATAGGTATAAGAAACAACTGACCATCCCTTCCATCTTCGATGTGAACTGTCCACCACATTGCTGCTTCAGTTTTGTCAAAATGCTCCTTTCATGGTCGTCATTAGCGCTCTTGTCAAATAGAAGTCTACGAGCAAGTTTTTTCCTGCAAATAAACAACCAACCATGCAAGTATGACATGCTGGCAAGTGTCTCCATGGATTCATCCAAAAAAATTCATTCTTAACACAGAAGACCTACCTATAGAACTCTGCAAAAAGATCTTTATCACTAATATAAGCAAGCAGCTTCACTACCTGTAAATTATTCCACAATTCAGGTTAAAGAAAAAAAAAACCAAAAAAAAAACAAGAGATCTCCCAACACAGTGGATTGAGAGCAGTAAAACAAAATCAACAACAACAAACAGAATACCTTCTCTAGCGTTTCTTCAATGGCTTCATCACTCAATTTCTCACTTCCTCCCTTTTTAAGAATGTTATCACAGAAAGTAGCTAGAAGCTCTGCACTAGAGCTACCAGCAACACCCTTATTGCAGAAGACCTCAAAAGCCTCTTTCAGTGCCTAAGGTACCAAATGGAATGTCAGAAAGAAAATAAATGTATGGGAAGAGTATAAACTCTGAACAACGAAGAGGGCAAGAAAGAACCTTGTGAAAAAGAGAGTGACCGCTAAAGCAGCTGCCCACGTATGTCATGTATTTGTCATGCAGCTCGATAACTTTTCTAACAAAAACCTGAAAACCAAAAGGTCAAAAAATTATTTCAGTTTCCATTCTCAACGAATTCTATAACAGAATAAGACTGCACACTTCTGAAACACACCTGTTCTTGCAAACCAACTACGTCTCTTTTCTCAGCCTGTGAAAAATATATAATTGTCAGTTCAATCCAATTTAGTGTTATCTAAATATGTTAAATTGTATTGAGTTTAACAGACCAACCTTCTTGCTGCTTGCTGCATCTTCTGCTTGCTTGACCAAGGCTGTGCCTTCGGCAGTAACATGCTGCATCAGAAAAATAGTCAAATTTGCCAAACACACAGATAATATGTACAAGGCATGCTTTATCATGTAAATAAAAATGTGAAAAGTTTCTAACCTGTTTAAATATATTAGATACTGGTTCTAGACGAGGGATTCTAGAAAATAGCCTAAACATCCTTGTGAGATCGTCCACCTACACAACATCAACTGATTAGCTAATCACAATGAAATAATGGTCAAGCTAATCATAGAAATGGCACTGTGATTTCTTTGTACATACCTTATCATCTCTTAGCAAAGCATGACATCCGGAGTGTTCCTTTTCAAGTAGCTGGCTTGCATATACAGACAACAACTCATGTTGCACTTTCTACACAAAGGGACATTTGTAAATTGATAAGCAACTAGGAAAAGCGTATATTCTTCGCAGAAGCCTGGAAGTCCACATAAATCATCAAAAATAATTTTCTATCCTTTGTGATGCACCTTGACTGGGTATATCTATTACAAATCACTTTTTCAGTTTTTCATAGCTTTACAGCATTGTTACCAAGGTTTTCAAACTGTAAAGTGACTCTTTTTTTATTGTTGAGTATCGAATTGTGAATCGGAGATTCACGATAAACATTTAGATCGTCCATACAATAATTTCATACAGAAAGTATGTACATGCATAGGTAATAGTATAAGTAGGTCTTGGAGTGGAAGAATATGTAAACCTTTCGAGTAAGCTGGGTTAGCTAAGCTTGACGATGCCATTCAAGTAAACTGACAATATATAGCGTACTATTATACTTCAGTATATAAAAAGACTAGGTAATAGGCATCCAGAAGGAATTGAAATAATAAAATATAAAAAGGCTAGGATTTCTTTGCTAGAGGGCGCGTGTGGTTCATGATGAAGAGTTCTTTTTGATTAAAGACTGGATGAAAGGCAAAAAACAATTTTCCCACCAAAAAAGAAAAGATAACAGCTAATTTATCTCTCCCTCATCTTTTCTGCAACTACAAATCATCAAGATAGATTTTACGTTCCTTGTTATCCATGACAAATGTATTTAGAGAGATTGAGTCTAATGTTACTGAAGATATAATTGTTGAGTAAACACTAAACAGGACATGGTGTTTGTATTTGTCTTACGGCCTTCACAACTTCTAAACGAGATTGATGTCTTAAAGGTTTCATTTTGATTTGGGTTTTTGTTTATTAGAATTCTGATTTGAATAACTTGAGGTTCTGGAACAAATAGTACAATTCAAAATTTCATAGCAATTCATGGTCAAAACGATTCAAAGTTACAGTTCTTATGGTTTTAGGAAATTTATGACTTGACTTGTGCGATCCGACTCGTGAATTGTACGATGCTAAAAACCATGATTCTTGCTAAACAATAGGCAACAACATACAAGGTAAAGTAACAGACAAACCTCCAATAATTTCTGCTCACTGCTTGAGTGCAGGTAATGAGCAACTCTGTCCTTCTCCCTTCTTAAGCACTCCTCAGCCTATATTCCATTGAACAATAATCCATCAACTCAGTTATCCATTGAAAACACAATTCATGTATCTGTCAACCAAGTGAAGATTACAAAAAAATACCTTTAACATGTAATCTGGACATGAATCTTCTAGAATCCAGTTAGAAGCTTTTCGAGAATAATAAGCAGCGGTATCTTTCAGCATTGCTGACTCGAAATCGTTTTCATAAGAATCCATGCTTCCCATTCCGATTTCAACAAAGATATCTAAAACATTCTTCAGCAATGCTCGATCAATCTGCTCTCCCTCTCTTTCTTGATCAATCTGATGCATACTAAGGAATTAAAACCACCACTAGCAAACTACTAGGCTACTACTAAATCAAAAGACTCTTTGATTCATTGACTCAACGCACCAGTGATATTACAGCATCTCTAACTTTACCATTGATCTCCCGATACACCTGGAATTAGGAAGATTTTAGCAATGTTAAACAGGAAAGGAGTAATGAGAGCTATAAGTAAGTGTTCAAAGTTCACATTTCTACATACCAAGTCGCGGAAGCAAGTGAGCCCAACTTCGTTAAGTGCAGGAAGAGACCTCCGAGCTATGAAATAACGATCAAGATAATGAAAAAACCTAGAAAGCCACCTGACCATAACTTTATGATTTGCCCATCTCTTCACGAGCTCCCTTAACATAAACTCATCGTGCTTCTCTCTTAATGATGGCAGAACCTGCGTCAGGAGAACAACAAGCCAACAAAATAGAACAGTAAGTAATCATTATCAATAACAGTAATACAAACGGTTAGTAGAGATCTTCCTTACAGTAGAATTAATGTATTCTTCAAAAGACTCTTTGTACTTCTCGTATAACTGTTGCGAATAATCATGGGGGGGGGTTTTTGAGTGCACATATTGTAAATAGTCCTGTTTACAAATGCAAGCCAATCATTCAGTATAGGAACGTACCAAATCGCAACAGATAGTATAAGATTAAATAAAAAGAACGAGATTAAAACGTCATACGTGTAAAGCATCATGTAATCCTCAGAACTAAATTGTGGTTCAGGATGTCCTTCAAGGATATTCTTCAATTTGGTAATACCCTTTTGCATAAAATCCCATCCTTGATCTAAATCAATCGTCTTTCTTTCATTCATCGCCATTTTCACACCACACCGCCCTTCCAAATACTTCTTCTACACAATTAAAAAACTCCAGTTTACTTACTAAAACCAATCATAAAACGGTATCAAATAGAGATTAGAAATAAATTCACAAAACCCAAACCCTAGATTCTCATCAAAACACACACAAAAATCAAACCAATCAACTCAATTGAAAAATGAGAAAAAAAAATCAATTGTGAAATAAATTCTTCATCAAATCAATCATATAATACAATAACCACAATAGAAAGAATGAACTCACTCAAATTTGACAGACTTTAGAGATAAATTAACTAAAAAAGAAGGGACAAAGATTGGCCTTACCAGAGAAATGAAACTAGAAAAACCCTAGAAATCGAAGCAGATAAATTTGATAACATCCCTAAATTATTGGAATTTTAAAACCCCATGGGAATTTAATCAGATGAGATTAGAATCGAAGAAAGGCTTTTTAGAAGGAAAATGAATAATGAAGTTATTATTATTATGAAACGAAAGAAGGTCTTCTCTTTCTCTCTCCGCCCGACAACGCGCACTTGATTGAGATCTCCTTTTTACTGTTAAAAGAGACATCAAACCTTTGATGTTATTCGGAATTGTGGAACGTTCTTTTGAAATTAACCGTTGGATGTCTCTTATGATGCTAGTAGTTCGATGCATATTATGATGTACCCATGGCCTTGTAGGTATCGACGTATTGAAGGGCTGCACAAGACCCACCCACGATACCCATACCCGCCTGTACCCGCTAAATCCGTGGTTTTTTTGTCCATACCCGCCCGTTGTGGGTGCGGGGTTGGTTAAGAAAAAAAAACCCCGCTGTCTGTGGGTGCGAGGTTGGTTTTAGGTCATACCCGCCCGAAAAACCCGCTCAATATACACCTCTGACTAATCCTTCTTCGGCCTTGAGAAGTTCGGCTCGCTCCACTAGACCACCTCTTTTGTCCCTTTCTCGAGAGACTTCACGTTTTCAATGGTTGTTGGTGTCTTGTGTGTGAACATATCCACAGAGGTGCCAATTTAAGAGTGGCCTTCTTAACGTTCGAGAGATTTCTTTACCATCAAAAATAAAACAAGCGTATTCGATTTGCTATCACTATAATTAGTCGCACGCGTCATGAAATATATTAAAGCGGACTCCATGGATTGTAATCTTGAAAATTTCAATGTGGTGCGGCAGATTATAGCGAACTCCTCCGATCAGTATATCTAATTTTTGGATTATATCTAATTATTGCGGGTTTAAGCGGGTTTAAACCCAAAACCCGCCTACCCGCAATGGGTGGGTAACAAAACCCGCCCGCTGTTTGTGGGTGCGGGGTTGGTTATGAAAAAAAAAAACGCATCCTGTGGGTGCGAGGTTGGTTTGAGCTTATACCCGCCCATACCCGCCCATGTGCAGCCCTAGACGTGACCCTGGGTTGCACTGACGTTGGCACGAACACCTTATGAACTTGGTGGTATTTCCCACTAAAATGTACTCCCTCCGTTCCTAATTAATAGGCTGGTTTTGTTTTTAGAGAAAATTAAGGAAATTAATGGTGGGTTTGTTTGCAGAATTCACCGTTTCCAGGAATTTATAATCCCATGGGATCACAAATTCTGGGTTTCATATAAATTCCTTGTGTGTTTGGTAACTCAATTAAAATTCCTAGGATTTATAAAGTTTTCTTGTATTAAAGTCTTTGTACTGGCATTACCCTCAAATCTTAAAATTGCATATATATGGGATTTAGAGTTAAAAAAAAGTGGGTCCATAAATCCTTTGATAAGTTTCCCAGCAAATCTTAGGGGGAGGGGTCGGACTTCATATGGAGGATTTGCTGGAAAACTGAATCCCGTAGGAAACGTGATTCCAAGGATTCGGGCAACCAAATTTACAAATGGAAACGTAATTCTATCAAATCCCCTGGACCCATAAATTCCACCTTTAAAATTCTACATCCAAACCCACCATAAGAGAACTAATCATTGAAAGTGGTCATCATGACACTTGTCAATAAAAGAAGTGAAGTGAAATGGTCCCATGACACTTGTCAGCAAAAGAAGTAAAGTGAAATGGTCCACATAACACTTGTCATCAAAAGAAGTTGAGAGAAAAGTGGTCCCAGAAAACTAAAGTAACATTTGACTTTCCAATTAGGAAACCAGCCTATTTTTTTGAAACATCTATTTATAGAAACCAGCCTATTATTTAGGAACGGAGGGAGTATATATTATAAATATAATTTCTCAACAATGCCAATAAATTATTGATAAATAACAAATTTGCATAAGAATAAGCATATATAATACTAATAAAACAATACGTACAAAATGTTCAGGCATTTTTAACATACATTTATATCAAAATAGTGTGTGACAGCATGTGATGTCACTGGTGTGTAGCTATGTGTCTTAATTACGAGCACGAAATTTCCAACACCTCGATTTCAAATGTCCTGGTGTGATAAAACAAACTGAGATAGTTTCACGCCAAATTTCTAGTGGCAACTTTACTCTCTCTGATCAAGATGAGAGATGTAACTAGATAAGCTATCTAGTTGTCGGCATTGCTCATCAGGCCAACCTTTTAGTGGTGTTTGTCTTTTCCCTGATTTTATGAGATAACCTTTTAGCTTATCGACATAACCTGTGTTGTCTTCTAGCAGAGGTTTTTCTCCCCCTGATTTAGGCGCGAAAACTTTTTTAAATTATCTGGACGATTCACGCACCAACCATTTGCGGTACTTTTCTCTCCTTGATTAAATCGAGATAACCTCAAAGGTAGTCAACCTTACTTACGCCAATTTCAGGTGGCATTATCATCTCATAAATGAAGCTTGTGGTTTCGTTCTTTTATCTACTTCTCAAAGACAAATTTATTCATGATAATTTTTGGATTTCACCAAAATTATCACAAAACACTCTCATTAAAAGTTGCAGGCTCGACGCGAGATGAGAGATTTTACGTCGTTCTTGTAACGACTGATGTCCACCCCTAAGTACGGAATTAATATTGTTTAACCTGCAAGTCGAGCTAAAATAAGACATTACCTTTTCAAGGTTCAAAATGCCTTACGATGAACGATGAGTCAAAACCAACATATATACTTGGGCGACACCATGAAATAAACACGTAAACGTAAGGTTACTTCTCAAAAACAGTATTGATGGTAAATAATTGGTTGAAAAAATGACTGAAAATGCTTTATAAAAACTCTGTGTACCATACGGAGTATGCACATGTGCTACATAAAGTTTAATGTAATATTAATCAAAGGAAATGCATCATAATGATTAAATGTAAATTTACCATCAATAATAAATAGACGTAATATGAAAGTTCGTAAAATGGGTACACAACCGAAAAAAACATCAAGTGAATGCTTATATCAATAGCATAAGGTATTAAAAAAAATTTACAATACAGGGTCAATAAGCCCTACAAATGTATCTTTGAACATCCAATGCTTGAGTCATATTTCAAGATGTTTAACACGACAAGCTTGTCTCGAAATTTATTTTTTGCAATAAATCTACTAGAAGTCATACGACATAGTCTTATAAGATAAAATGGTAAGATAGTGACTAAATAGAATGGTTCAGTCTTCACATACCTTGTTGATGAAGTTCTACAAATGTCTTCGTCGATCTTCAGTCTTCGAATGTGATGTCTGATACTCAACTACCAAATTATAACCTAGTCCGAGACTTTGACTTAGTAGACTAGAAATCAAGATATAGTTTTCTTCAACTAACAATGACAACAAGCTTGAGATACCAAAACTTGTGGGTTCATCCGAGCATTCTCTAATAATCTCCCCCTTTGTAAATTTTACTGACAAAACTATCTAATAAATATGGATTCAAAATAAAATAATCTTTCGGCTCAAAATCCATGATGCTTGATTTTCTTGGTTCTTCAACCTTGAATTCTTCGTACTTCAAGTTCTTCGATGATTATGCATGCGTTCGTTCAGCACCTTTGTTGTTGAAGATCTGTAACGATAACAACTTATAAGAACACCCAAAAAGAGCTTTGTTAAAATGAAAAATCACTCTACTCAATGGTTCTTATACAAAAACATAATATTATTACCTTCTCCAAAGTTAAATTTCACTGCAACTTTGAAGCAATACTACGATGATATGTTCTCCCCCTTAATCAATACTTACATCTTTATTATCAAGAGTACATAACACAGTTTGGCTAAGTTTTCCTGTGTTAGTGGTGGTCAGGATTTGTCCTCACGAAGATAAATCAATGGTTGTTGTTCTCCATGCCACACCCTACAACTCGCACATGTAAGTGACGGTTTAGATTTGTCTAGAGAAAAGATAAATCAAAGGTGGTAATTGTCCAGAATGTTACCCTCACTTGAAATGTTAGGGGCCATCAAAGTCCGGTCAGAAATGTTTTGTATTCCCTTCTCCGAGAGAAAACTATTCAGTTTTTCAACACAGTTGTTTTTCTCTCCCTGTCTTTCATAGTAAAGCAGTCCTGGAGGAGATGGGACCTGGTGTCGCTGAAGATAAGGTTTACACTAATCAAATTACTACTAATGTTGTTGAAAGTAATAGTATCATAATTCGTATATTCAACTTTACTTCTGAGTTTCTTGAAAAACTTGGTAAAGAAATGTGTTCGATCTCTCAAAATTCATTGGATGAAATCATAAAACCGGAACAGGTTTGGATCTCCAAATTTCTTTTAGTTTATTGTGTTTTTGTTTGTTTGTTGTCATTAAGACTTTTGAGGGTTTATCCTTTATAATTAATTCTGAAGAAATTTGTTTCTCTAGAAAGAAAGTTAAAGAACCCATTTTCGAAAACTAACTTGGTGTGATGGGTTATCTAGGGTTTAATTTGCAGATTATGATTTGGTGATTATCAACATCAATATAGGTTCATTTCTTTCGTATCTTGAATTCAATCATGCATGTCTTTCAGTATCACGTTTCAGTAGTTTGTTATTCAAACTCATTCATCTTAATATGCAACTCTTGTTTCGCAGTTCTTATTGAATTGGTTGCTAATCAAATCACGTCGAAACGGTTGAAGCAGTAAGGAAGTTTCTCACCTCTTAAGGAGATCCCTTCATATCTATGAGTATTACCATATCCCTTTTGTAAGTTTTGATTACATATTTTACATTTTAACACATGATTTCAATCAAATAACTACGGTACTCAATTGGGATTTGATTCATCGTCCTGATCCTTCCTCCATGATGTGCAACTCACCTACTTTGCCAAGTTCTTGGAAGAACATCCAGTATGAGGAGATGTTTAATTAGAATTTGCAGGTAGTTATTTCTTATGAAATTGGTTTGATTTTTGATTTTTTTGTTGTTTTTTTTTGTGAGTGTGTTTAGCTTAATCAAGGATTTGAAAAGTTAGTGTTTATGGGCATGCGGTTTTTTGTAATGGTTTAATGGACTGCTAAGATGCTTCAGGAATGACCGGTAACACGCAATTAATATTGTTAGGTTTAGCGACTTCACTGCTATTTGAAATGGCCAAATCATAAATTCAATGTTTGTTCATGTGGATATTCATTTTTCTCTGTGATCAATTAGTTTTACAGATTTCAATACTCTCTGAAACGGCCATGCCGTAAATTCATGGGTTGTATCTAGGCTTTTCTGCAACAATGCTCTCTTTGCTCTTCTGAAACGACCAAATCCAGGTAAGGTAATTCGTAATTGTGCTCCATTCGTAGTCTCCAAATTTATTTTTTTGTGGATGGAGAAATTACTGGCATCAACACTTTGGACAATCCTAATAAGCTGGGCATCTAAAGACATGCATATGATGATTTGATGGTAATCGTTATGCCGACCAGCTGCTGACTATGTAAAACAAATTGTTGAAAATTTCACCCTATACTGTCAGATTTGTTTATTTATGTGCTTAATTAAAACCCCGTTTAGAACAAGGTAAAATGGGTCTTTCTTTGTGTTTGCCAAATTTATTGAATGTGGTTTTTAGAATTTCAGTAGCATCTCTGATTGGGGAGTTCTCAGCAAGTTCTACTTCCGTGCGCGATGAATTTCAAGGATTTTTTACGGTTAGATGGATTCACTTATACACATTGCTTTTGTAAGGCATCTCAATCCTGCTAAATGTTACTTATTTTGGTATTTGATGGTGAATTTTCTTAAAATTATAGTTTTTTTGTTATGGGATATGTGTATTGCAGTTGTTGTAGTCAAAATTTTATTTCATTGTTATAATCTTAGATTAGCCGCTTCAGTTGGTTTGTTTTGGTTCTTTTCTGATCCAGACGCTTTTAATTTTGGCTGTAGGCTCCGACGGCTTCTAATGTTCCTGTAACCATGTTTGCACTTAAGGTTTACATTTGCCTTTAAGTGTTGCTATCTTGCCAATATCTCAGTCCTTATTTTTAGTTCGATATGTTAGATTATCACTCAATTTAGTTTCAAACCTGAGTACAAGATATAGCTCCTTAAATTATGTGTGTCAACTCATAATTTTTATCTTTATCATGACATCACATTTTTCCATAGTGATGTTAAAAAATTCTGTTTTGTATAGAAAGGTAGTGGTACAGATTTGACGGCTCTAAACTTCCCAGCATTATTCAGATGCTCATTCTATGACTAGGTAAGGACGTGTAAATTCTATTCTTATCATGAAAAATGAAGTGAAAATTTACCTGTAAAAGTTCCATTGACCATGTCGAATGACTTCAAGTGCATCTAAAAATAAACTCATTGCTCTGACATCGAGGCCTCCAGATATAGTTCGAATGAAGAACAATTTGTACTTTGTAGCCAGGCCAGTCTATGAACAATGAATTCTAGAATTTGTAGAATTATAGACTTTTTAGGATGACCAAGTTTATTAATCTGCTAAAATTCTTTTGAAACCGCACAAATTGCATATCACTTTTATTTGTTGTTTACACCATTTTGTTTCGCTGCATGTACATCTACAACTTTTGGTCCGCTGCACCATTTGAATATTGTGCATTCTTCAAAGTAAGTCACAGATCTTAACTTACCTTTGGTGGTTTTGCAGGTGTTCATTCATTGATTCAACTGATAACTTTATTGGATCTTTCTGTTAGGAGTTACAGTTAAGGACTCAGTGGTGCTTCAAGTGGACATTTATTTTGGAGTCGGAACATTGTTGCTCGACAAAATTCCCTATTGAGCTCAAAACATGTCGTTGTTACAACTGAATCGGTCTCTATGTGCGGTTCATATATTCATTTAATAGTTTATGTTTTGGTGCAGATGATTTTCGAATTAACATTAAGCAATTATTTGGTTGCGATACCTCCAAATCCTCGGTATAAAATTCAAGAAGAAATCACAGGTTTCGGTGTTGAACTATTAATTTGCTTTGTTACTGTACATTATTTTTATGTCCCTTAAGACGTATAACTTCAATAAGATTTTGAGAAATCATTTACTAATAACATGTATTTTTTCAATTAAAAGTTTCCACAACATACAAATATAATTCAAGTACCGTCACAATTGTACATACCTATTTTAAACCGTTGTTTCAAAAACAAATCCAAACCGTTGCTCGGAAAATCAAATCGAAATAATTATTCACGTAAGGAATTGTGGCCAGTTCTTGCCACTAATTAAATGTTCCAGTCTATTGACATTCTTGCTTGCTACCAGCCTACTAGATTTCCACATGCATGGAAGTTTGCCTACAGTTCTCATAGGGTTATGTTTATATTTGTTTATGTTGCACAACTCCAGTTTTCAAAGCCTTGGCACTATGATGATCTTCAGAGTTCATAATAGAGTCCTCTATTTACTACTTAGTGCAGTAGTTGTTAACGAATTTTATTAAGCTGGTGAAAGAAAATCAGGAAGAATTTGTAACTATTATACCTATAAATTCTCTTCAAGGATGGTAGGAAAAATACACGCCCGTGCCTTTTTAGGATGACCAAGAATTTAGTCAATCCACTTCTTAGTCATTTGACTGTTGGTCACAATACTATGTGGAGGATTTAATGGAAGAGGTTCTCATATGCACTACACCCTCAAAAACGTAGTGGGTAAACATTTTTGACCATATTTAAAAAATTGCCATCTAATGGGTGTTATAAAAATTGCAGGAACAACATGGTACGTTGGAGAGTTTGTATCATCCGTTTGATGCCAAAAATACTATTTGAAGGCCAAAAAAATCATATTCTCCACCTATTTGGAGGATCGGTGAAATGACAATTACGGATGAGTCGGCTGGAATGAAAGGTTTGACAGATGGAATGGGGAAATGTGCTATGAAAGAGGAACATGGGGAGACTTCAATGGAAGATATCGATTAGTTGATTTCAATGAGAAGGGAGATGCTGACAAAATATAATCTGAAAAGTTTAAAATTCAATGTTCATGTAAAGCAATAGCTCATTATAACCAATGAATCTAAATAAACCAGTGTCACGCAGTTAAGATTATATCTCTTTCGTTTACCACTGTTTCTGTTTAGAACTGACGAATGCCTTGCGTCCAGATTGGTACGCGAATAGTAGGCAATTTCTTTCACTAAAAAAAAAAAATACATATTGCGGTTGATCACCATACTGCTCGACCATAATAAGCCATGAAATGGTTATGCCAAACGGCTAGAGGGTAACGATTATGGAACTGGGCAAGGGAACTTCTTATCTGTAATATATATTATTAGGACTTTGTTGAACATTAGTTGTTTACCGAGAAAATGAAATTAGAGAAAAAGGATTTTGAGGTTTAGCGGCGCTGCCGTAATGAAGTTCGATTCATGGTATTTTGGCGCTGCAAATTAGATAAAGCTTTCAACATAAAAACATGTATATATCTATATTGGACGTTATCAATCCTAGAACATTAGAAGCCAGTGAAAAGGGTCGTTATTAATCCATGAACAATGGTTATATTGTTTCTTGAGATATGCCATCATATATTTAGCAACGGTACAATTTAGTTGTGCTCCCGCAGTGAAGTTGGATTTGATGTGGTATAGGTATGTGTCGTATGAGCGATTTGGCAAGATAAGTAAATGGTCTTGCAAATCGATAATTAACAAAATAATGATGGAATTGGTACGGTTTTAGAAATTAACCAACATCAAGGCCCGTGCCGTTACGGCACGGGTCAAGGCCTAGTTATTATAATACAAAACACAGTTTGACTAACTTAGCCTAGATAAAGAGTGGCCAAGATTTATACATGACGAAGATAAATCCACGGTTGTGGTTTAATCAATTTAAATATTAGAAGTGTCTTATTAATTGCTCGTAATAAATGATGCATTAAATTTTCATGATAAATATCTCATTAATTAATAAATATATAATTCCATTTAATTATTAGTGGTAGTGGAATGAGTAAGGGTAGTTTAAGTGGTGACGGGTGTTAGTGAGTGGTGGATGCGGTAACATGAGTAGCGGAGGCGGTAATATTAGTGGTGGTAGAAAAATATTGGAGATGGCTGGTTTTTATGGTGGTGGGTATTGGTGACTAATATAGGTCGATATTATTTATGCGTCTTTGCAACAAGGGTAACATTGTATTTTGAAAGTTGTAGTTGGTTGTTTTCAGCATGATTGATAAGGCAGAGATCCTATGGAGCCAACACTAAAATTGTGAGGTTAATTAATTAGTGTTTTTTTTGCCGTTGGCCCGGTATAAATTTTTTTCTTAATAAAGGTAGATACCAAATATCTCAAGGATGAGATATACCAGATCATATAGGATAAACAAAGTTTAGCTAACTTAGCCAAAATAAAGAGTTTCCATGATTTATCAAGGAAGAAGATAAATCCACGGTCGTGCTTTGATCAATTTAAATATTATAAGCGTTTTATTAATTAATATCTCATTAATTGCTCATAATGAATTGATGTATTAATTTTTCATGATACATATCCCCTTAATTAATCTAATAAATATTTAATTCCATTAATACATAATTTCAATAAAAATTATATTTATAAACATTATTTGTGCTCATTGAATAAGCAGTAGAAGTGGTAGGGCGTTAGTGAGTGGTGGATGCGGTAACATTAGTGGTGGTAGAAAAAATAGTGGCGACGGGTAGTTTTTATGGTGGTGGGTGTTGGCGAGTATTAGAGGACAATATTAGTTATGTGTATTTACAACACGGGTAACATTGTATTATATGTAGTTGCTTTAGCACGATTGATAAAAGGCAGATATCCCATGGAGCCAACACTAGAATTGTGAGGTTAATTAGTTAGTTTTTTCTTTGTCGTTGGGACGCTAGGAAGAAGAAGAAAAAAAAAAGGCAGATACCAAATATTTCAAGGATGATACCAGATCATATAGGATAAAATAATCATGATTGCTGGATCACCCAAATGGTACTCATGATATCCTTTGTTATACTAATATTCGGCAAAGGCCCTACAACAGTGAAAAAACCATTGATTTATCTTCTCCTGTAAATCAAAACCATTGATTTATCTTTTTCCTATACAAATTAATTCTTTCTTATACTTATACTGTGAAAAGAAAAGATCACCGTTCTCAAAAAAAAATCACAACCATTGTTCAGGTGGGTTTGTTTTCTTTGATTTATACGCCATGTTTTTTGGTTTCTTTTTGTTACACCACTTTTATTATTTTTATTCGAATTCTTGATTATTTAGATGGCTAAATTATTAAACCACGTTTAATACTCTTATCATACAAGGCATTACGTAATCATTTCGGCGGGGTTTTGTAATATTATGTTACCTTACAAAGGCAAGTAACAGAACTGTATCTTTACGAATTCCAATAACGAAATGTGATAATGTTCGTGCCGTTATGGCACGGGTTAAGCGTTAGTCTTTTACAAAATAGGTTAAACCTATAAATCATAATCTACTCCCCCTTACATAATCCTGCGAAAAGCCATATGTTGTATTAGGATTCTACTTAATAATTCCCCCCCCCCTTGTCAATAAAATTGGCAACGGCAAAACATGAATCATAATGAATTAAACAAAAGAGAGTCAAGCATAGAGAACACATACCAGCTTTTAATTTAGACAACATCACCAAGAAAACTCGGCGATTTCATCACGGAGATATATATAGGTACAAGCACCTACAATTCCACATTCGCTCTCCTCACAAATATATGCACAATTAAGCACAACTAGCTAAAAACCCGTGCTACGCACCGGGACAATCGAAGTTTATTACACCGCTGGTTTTTATCCACTGAGGCGGGGCTTCGCCCCGCACCCGTCCTAATGAGAGTTCTAATAAAACTATTATAGAATATTGTCCAACACATTAATAATTAAAAATATGTAATTTTAACTTTATAATAATCAAATTATAATTTAAACTTTTTAATATAACGGGAATTTACTCAAGAAGTAAATTAAAATAAATAGATCTAAGTAATTTCAAAAGCAAAATAGTTTAAATTCTAAATACTAAAGCATTAACTTGATTGAAACCTCGCAAATCTCGTTTATTTGTAATCTTATTCATAAGTAAGCACTTCATTGCCATGTTCATCTATTTCGACCAATGGTGGCATCTCAGGATCCCTTTCGCCCAATTCACCATCACCGCTGCTTATGATGTCGTGCTTTCTATTGTGGTCTTTTTTAGATGGTGTCTTGAGTTATTCTTTTTCCGGTACAATGTACTTTGCTCTTCACGTGTGTTTAATTATATTATGTATACATTCAAGTTTATTTTTTACGTTATGTTATAGGACATTTAATTTACTACTTACAATGTTAGTAGTGAGAGGAGATAGTGTTAATATATAATTACCTTTTCATGTTCTTTTTCTAGATCATGATCATAATCAAAATGTGCACATAGACTTTGATAGACAAAATTCCCTTCTTGGAGTACGATCCTGAAGATCATTGTTTTTCCTATTGCTTTTAATATTTCTTCCATACATTCTACTTGGTTTTGCTGCAATACAAATACATCTTTTAGAAGGTTGTTTAATTTTTACAAACAATATTTATTTGATATTTGAAAAGGGTTTACCTGCACATTTACTGTTGGTAATGACATCATTTTCGTTACTCTGACGTTATCCACGACTATCTCTGCCACTTGCCCCATTGCGGTGATAATAACATCTCTATGACCGTCGTGCAAAACCATGTTAGGTATGCAGCTGTTACAAAGTATTTGTTAGTTTTGTTATGTTCTTGTGCATTTTTGTTATTAATAAAATCTCTTTCATTTAATTATTATCATGGCAATGGTGTCTTCACCATGGCTGCGCATCCATTGCACCAAGGCTTCTTTTCCATGTACACATGTTTTATTCTGAATGTCGAACATGCCATATAATACCACATAGATCCAGGCTGAACCCAACAATCGTTCCTTTTATTGTGAAGGTTGCTCCCTGTACATTGCATATTTTTTAAAAATTAATTTTAATCATGAAAAGGAATTTAGTTTGGTATTACTTATTAAAACTTACCATATTTTTATCCCCCATCATGTAACAGTTCCAATGCTTCCAGGACTGTTGTACGATTTTCAAACATTAATTCTTCTTTTGTTTGGTTTGAAAATTTTGGAACACCAAGTTCTATCAGAGGCATATGTATTTCCTATTGTCAAAATTTATTGTTAACATTTGAATCATTAACATCCTAGTTTGAAACCCGTGCTACGCACCGGACCGCTGGAATTGCTTACACCATTGGTCATGTCTACTGGCTTCGTCCCGCATCCATCCTAATAAGAGTTCTAATAAGCTATTTTAGAATTATTATCCAACAAATTGACAATTAACAGTTAAAACTTTCTAATAATCAAATATATAATACTATCATAATCTAAAGATCTCACATGGTTTTGAAAACTAATTTCAAGCCATCTAACAAAACAGTAATCAATTCTACAAATAAACTAAAATAAATAAATTTAAATAAACTACTAAAGCATAATTAGATTTTTTTTTGTTTTAGTATTTAACTCGTGGACGCACAGGGTATACTGAGAATTGATCCGCAATTGGTGAGGCGGGGCCTCGCCCCACACCCGTTCAAGAAGGGGTCTCAATTATCAATTGCAGTGTATAATGAAAACACCAATTATCATTTAGTAGTTTAACAGTTGGAACCAAAGTACTCACCCATCTAAGAAGGGGTCTCAATTAACAATTGCAGTGTATAATGAAAAAACCAATTATCATTTAGTAGATTAACAGTTAGAACCAAATCATTCACCAATTACGCATTTCTTAAAATGTTGGAGGTTAAGAAATCTTCTTAAAGAAAATACTTTTGAATAATTATACCAACCTTGGAAATCATTAAGTAGTTCATTACATTGTCATGAATAATCACACTTGCTATACAATTGTATCGATATCTTATATTGGAGATACTAAGAAAAAAGATATTCATATAAAATAAATTTCCAACTCTAAAGAATGCACAACATACAGAGTGCTTCCCGTCAAATAAGATATAATCAAGAAAATGCATCGATATATCTTTCTTGAAAATCTTATATTTGCTCTAAGAATCAATGGACCAATTCAACTAATCTTCCAAGCTCCAACTTCTAAAAGTTAAATGAAAAATCACACCCATTATATATATACTGGATATCTAATATTAGAGAAACCAAAAAAAATCAAGACATTAATATAAAATAGATTGCCAACTCTAAAAAGTGCAAAGCATATGAAGTGCTTCCCGTCCAAGAAGGGGTCCCAATTAACAACTGTAGTGTATAATGAAAACACCAATTATCATTTAGTAGATTAACAGTTGAAAAAAAATTATTCACCAATAAATTAAAGATAATAAACTTAAGGGATATTTTGACTTTGGGTCACATAAAAGTGACCAGAGTTGCGTTTGGGTCACCTGAAAATTTTAATTAGAGTTTGGGTCACAAGACTTCGATTGACCGTCATGGCCGTCACATAAATAGGTTAAATACGGAAATGTCCAACTAAAACTCAAGTTTTCTTCTATTTACTAACTTTGCCATTACTTTCTGTGAAAACTTGTATGGTAAAGATCGACCAGATAAGCCCAAACACCAGCGTCGAGTTTTGTTTCAGTTCTTCTCCTTCACCACCTCCATTAACACCTTGAAACTCCTCCATCAGTCCACCCGCATGATCACTGCCAACTAGAAATCCAATATTCAAGTTTTACCAAGGGAAACTAATAGCTCTCGTTCTTCCTCATCCGAATCTAAGAGATATTATACATGATTATCCATTAAACAACAAAATGCTAATAGCACTGATTATTCTGTCCAGTTCGCTTTGTGCAATTGTCTCATTCTTTTTGTTTGTGCAATTCTCGTTCTAACCTTGAAAAGAAACAATTTTACCAATGATTCTGATTTCATTACATTTTCTTTTTTGTAAATTTTGTTGTGAAGATGGAAAGAACGTGTTATCATTAGGTCCTGTTTTGGGTAAGTTTGGTTCAATGAAGATGGGTAACAAAGAGGGATATGTTACAAAGATTGAGCTATTAGTTATTGAAAACAGCAACTGACTAGTTTAATAAGAGTAATATTTAGGGTGAGAGTGGATTTGGATGTGTTTATAGATCTCATTTTGATGATGAAAATATCACTGTTGTTGTTAAGAGATGGAATTGTGAAAGATGTAGAAATTGAATTTGGGGTATCACTTCATCTTCATTTATAGAATTAGTGGTTGTGTCTGATTAAGAAATGGAAGAAGTTTTAGTGTTTTGGTGTGATTGGAATTGTTGGGTATTAATCCAACTCGAATTTGCAGGGAAGGAGTTGTAGAAATGGGTACACAAAATCAACAGGCAACATATCACTCAACAATAAAGCGCGCAGCAGGTGTTTGTGAAAATTTTTCAATGAAATTTATGTCACAACCTAACAATAACTTATGCCGTTACCTAAATAGAAAATAATTAAAATTAAATATAGTTTTCTAACGGTCATGACGGTCAATTGAAGTCTTGTGACCCAAACTTTAATTAAAATTTTCAGGTGACCCAAACGCAACTCTGTTCACTTTTATGTGACCCAAAGTCAAAATATCCCTAAACTTAATTATGAGATGTTGTTAAACTCTCTGAAATCAAGTTCTAATACAGTAAAAACTCTATTATTTAATAAACTCACTTAGATAATATTTTTAGCCGGTCTCAAGTCGGGGACAACGTGCCAAATTAATAATTCGCTAAAAATAAAAAATAATATTTTTTGATTATCAATGTAGGCCCCATATGAAATATAAATTAATAATTATATATATATTCAATACATTAATGATTTATGAAGATTTTTTGAAAAATGATTCAATTGTCTTTTGTTTTATGTTAAAAGAAATATCACATTAAATTTCATCTCTAATTTTTCTTATCATCGTAAGAATTTGTAGTATTGTTCTCTCATAGCTCAGCAAGAAATTATTTAATGTGATTACTGCTTTAACGATCTCATTTCGTGAAGGGGGATATGTTGTAGAACTTTCATCACCTTTTTTTCCCATTTTTATCAGTTCCCATAACACTCTTAATTATATCCTCATCAGTCAATAGTTGCATAACTTCATTTTCTTCCGGATATTCAGGACATCTTGACATACATTGAACTTACCCAGCTTTTTGATCAAACTTGTGTGCTTTGAAGTTTACAATGAAGCAAAGCGGGAGATTGAAGGGTGCTTTGAAGAATTTAATATTCTACAGTATTTAGAAAATAATTCTTTGATAATAAATTTCTCTATAAGTTCATAATTATTAATTTATCGGTCAATTAATATCTCGCTTAATTATTTTGGTGGTCCCAACAACATTAATTTATAGAGTTTCTACTATAGAACTATCCACCAAATTAAAAATAACAATTAAAACTATGTAACTAAATTTTTTTACTAATCAAACGTATAATACTATTATCATCTTAAGATCTCACATAGTTTTAAGAACTAATTTCAAGCAATTTAATAAAACAGTAATATATTTTACAAATAAACTAAAATAAATAGATTTAAGTAATCTCAAAAGTAAAATAGTTTAAACTCTAAATACTAAAGCATTAAACCTGATTGGCCTCACATACTAAAAACAAATATAAAATTTTCAACATTGCAAGCATTGATAACTCATGGAAGTAACTAAGAACATCGAGGTCGATTTATTAAATTCTATGGTAGATAAATCAAAAGTGTTGATAATAATCTTGTCCATTAATTCAAAACATTTAATCACAAACCTTAAACAAAATAAATTCTTAACTACTAATTAAATAATTATATTATCTTAAAACTACTAATTAACCAACATGATACCTAAACACTTGGTACTTTGGGAATTGAATCCCACTTGGTGAGTCGGGGCTTCGCCCGCACCTGTCCTAGAAAGGGTTCCAGTTAATAACTGTAGTACATAACGAAACCATCAATCCTAATTTGGTATATAAGCAGATGGAACTAAATTCATTAGTTACATACTGTTTAAAGTTTTCAAGATTAATAAATCCTCTAAAAGAAAATACTTTTGGAAAATCATACCGATTTTTGAAATCAATAATTAGTTCATAACATTACCAACATTAGTACTCTAAAAATAATTGGTAAGGATAGATTTGAAGTCTTTTAATCCAGTAGCACTACAACGACATTTAGTCTTGCTAGATTTTAGAATATTCATTTCTTGCTTAATCCATTTTTGCAACTTAAAAGTAAAGAAATAAAGTCATAATAATATTCTGCCTCAAAACTTCAATGATGGCTTCCAGTTCGGCCAAATATTGTTCGTACTTCACCCGCTATACACTTCCCACCTACCTTACAACCATATCATATACTTGTGTTAAGAATCAACCCACCAACTCTGCTGCTCCTCCAGGCTCCAATACCTTGCAGTTAAATGAAAATCACACCCACTATATTATTATATCAAGGAAAAACATATGAAGCGCTTCCCGTCGAAGAAGATATTATCAAGGAAATACACCGATATATCTTTCTTCATAAATCATACACTTGCGCTAATAATCAAGCGTCCTGCGAACTCAACTGCTCCTCCAGGTTCCAACTTCATATAGTTAAATGAAGAAGAAACACTAAAAAGAATCACCCACCATATATTTGTATCAATAGTTATATTAGAAACACTAAAAAGAAACACGATATTAATATAAAATAGATGGCAAACTCTAAATAGTGCAAAGCATATGAAGTATTTCCCATCAAAGGAAATATAATGAAAACTCATGTACCTACGTCGAAAATCAAGGAACCAAGTCAACTCATTGTAGTTAAATGAAAAGTCACACTCGTTGTACAGTTGCATCAATGCCTGATATTTAAAAGATACTAAAAAAATGGTATTAATATAAAATCAATTTCCAACTCTAAAAAGTGCAAAGCACATGGAGTGTTTCCTGTCGAATAAAGATATATCAGTGCTTCAACTTCATGTAGTTAAATGAAAAATCACACCCACTATATTGTATTAATCAATATATATGATATTAGAGACGCTAAAAAGAAACATGATATTAATATAAATAGATTGACAACTTTAAATAGTACAAAACATACGAAGTGCTTCCCATGGAAGAAGATGTATTTAAGGAAATGCATTGATATGTCTATCTTTACAAATCATATATATATACTTGCGTTAAGAATCAAGCAGCCAACTCAACTCTTTGTAGTTAAATGAAAAATCACACTCTATAATTGTATCAATACCTGATATTACAGTCAAAAAAAAAAATATATAAAATCGATTGTCAACTCTAAAAATTGCAAAGCATATGAAGTGTTTCCCGTCAAAGAATATGTAATCAAGGAAATGCGTTGATATATCTTTATTTGGAAATCATATACTTATGTTAAGAATCAAGCGTCCAAATCAAATGTTCCTTAAAAAATCACACTCATCATATAGTTGTATTAATAGTTACAATAGAGATACCAAAAAGAAACATGATATTCATATAATATAGATTGCAAACTCTAGATAATGCAAAGCATATGAAGCGCTTCCCGTCGTAGAAGTTGTAATCAAGGAAATGCACTGATATATCTTTTTTCAGAAATCATATACGTACTTGAGTTCAGAATTAAACGGCCAACTCCCTATAATTAAACTATGGTTGATATGCAATTTTTTATTTAAGGAAAAGGCTTTGTATCCCGGTATTTCAACCCGAAATTATTACCGAGAGAGAGAGAGAGAGAGAGAGAGAACAGGGACCTACTTCCCCACGCATCAATCCTGATGATAGAAAGGATAAATCCCAAGATTATTGGGCGTCAACGTAGCATTGTTGTTTCTTGTAATGGTTTTATGCAAAACAAACCACAAAAAAAAAGGGATAATTGGATAATAAGGTATTTAACATATGAATTTCTAACCAAAGAAGATTTTGATTATCTGAAGAGAATTTTGATCGTTTTGAGCTGCCCCGTCCAATGGAAGGAGAGTAAGCTCCTTGTATTATTCTGTCTTTGATATGTTGAGATTTTCATATACTCTCATTTCCTTAATGGACCAATGGAGATATATCTCCTATGATTATCAGAACAAATGCAATTTCATTCATTACCGAATTAATGAGTTTGAGATCAAATCTCTGGTAGTTTCTGGTGATCACCCATAGCTTTGTTAGTTTTTCTGTTTTCTGGGTGGAAACACAATCAAATTGAGATTCTAGTCAAAAAAAATTCCTATGTTATTTTTAGTATAAAAAAATCTCAATCAAAATGACTTTTTTTAGCCGACTTTTTTTAGCCTTTTGAATCGCAACACCATAATCAACAGAAAAAATCTCAAACACGGTATTATGATCTACGAAAGTAATAACTGAATTGAACAATAAAACCAACAACCACCCGAAAGTATAAAAAGTAGTAGTTTATAAAGGTCATAAACATATTTCTAACCAAAGAAGATTTGATTACCTTGAAGCAGACAAAAATTGAAAGAAAATATGGATTGTTTTGAGTTGCCCCGAGACGATTGCAGTAAAACAACAACTTGAACAACTCTCGTAACCTGTTAAGAACTAATATTTACAAAATAGTAAAAAGGAAAAGAAAAAATGACTTGAGCTAATTTCTAAGAAGAAAAGTAGCTCAATGGATTGAATTCTTCCGTATCCTGCAAAAATAAACAATAACCACCGATCATAAGAAGAAATTTTGCAATACCAAACTAAATTCAATCCATTTGTCTGTCATATCTTTTCTGTTTTCTCTGAGTGTGGAAAAAGAAGAATTAATGTGCAATTTTTTTAGAGTTATAATTTGTCTGTCCTATCTTTTCTCTGAGTGTGGAAAAATCAGATAGATTGAATTTGTATCCTACTGAATGGATTTAACCATAGTTTTCTTTCACCAGGCACTGGTCGAAAGCTTCCACGGTACGACTTAACCATAAAATGTTGAATATAAATGATTTGTTGATCTTTCACTTTGTCTTTGAAGTACGGAATATCTTTCAAATTAATCTGAGCATGCATCTGATTCCCCTGTTTACAGTTTTTCTATATTTTGTTACGCGTTCTATGAATAAGAGATGTGTAATATATTTTTTTTTTTACATTATTTTTCTTCCTATATTTTCCTTTTTAATTTTGGTTAGATACTGAAGATATCCTGGTTAAAAATTCCATATTTGTCTATAAAATACCATTTTATGCAAAATAGCAGGCGTGCCAAGAGGGTTTTGGTTTTCTATTCCATGATGAGGCATGTCCTGCCCAGTTAGGCATATTAAGATCTCGGAAGATCCGAGCATCCGTTAATAGGAAACTGCATTGAACAGGAATGGAAGTATTTTTGGTGCAGAAACTCTTTCCTTGTAGGTTAATTCCGTTGATCATAGGAACGTTGGTTTAGCAGATAGGAGCCGTATGAAAAGGCCCTGGGTTGTGAGAGGATTATGTGAACGGTGATTGATGAGATGTTGGCCTATGATCCTATCAAATACTTCGTTTGGGGTACATCAAAGCAAATCACGTTTGTCTTCCGTATCTTCTGGGATCTCCTTACTTTTCAAATAAACTTGAAGTACCCTACTTCACGGGACAATAGGATACCAAAATCACATCCACAGTCGGCGGCGTCGCTAACCTGATAAGAACCATGAAACACCCAAAAATCAAGCGTAAGCAATTCGATACTTATTTTATTACACTTAATTCACACTTTAAAAATTAGCTTCTTAGATTTTAACTTTTAACTAAACTTTATTCTTACGCAATACTCCATATGGTTTTTTTCATCCTCGTTGGTGAAATCGGAGGGCTCTTGTTTACCCACACATACAGGGACTCCTGCAAGAATCGGAGGGCTCTTGTTTACCCACACATACAGGGACTCCTGCAAGAATCGGAGGGCTCTTGTTTACCCACGCTTCAGTTCTTTCATTTGTTGTACACTGCGTTCTCCATCCTTCTTGGCATCATAGGAATCTCTAGTTTTGTTTTCCATATTACTCACTGCTTTCGTACCTGAGATAAATCAAAAAGTCGATTCAAATCAAAATTCTATATTCTGGACTATTCTTTGATCTAAAAACTAACTGTATAAAACCCCAAAGATAAGTTAGTTCTGTAACATACCAACTTTGTTCCTCTACGAACAAAATATGCTAAGCTTCGATTGATTTTAACTCTGCTCTTCGGTGAGCCTTATATAGGAAAGGTGAACCATGGCTTCCTAAGAACTCTACTTAGCATTTATCATATATTTTATATAATAATTATTTATGCAAGGAAATATAATCAGTACTGAAAAATACTGTCCACATATATGGCCATTTTAGAACTAATTATGGGTGAAAATCTAATCTGCATCTAGGGTTACCTCTGTATTTAACTTCGTGCTTTTAAATAAGCAGAATCCCGGATCCTATTTTGTGCACAAATATGCGAATACCCATACTAAATTGTATTTTTAGCATGATATTTAGTATTTACAATAGTTTGATTTATCATTCCTTATTTATAAGATCAGGCGCATCCCTTATAAAAAAAAATCTTTCTTGGTGAAGAGTCCATAATATTATTACATACGTAGTTATTTTGGGAACAAAATCTATTTTCGTTCAAATTCCTTATATAGATGTTAGAAACTTAGTT
>JAJJWW010017487.1:0-77840 GCA_023531295.1 Papaver armeniacum
CATGTAACATGTTTTTATTTCTCCTAGTAATTAGTAGATTCATGGACTATCTCTTGTCTTGACCAGGTTGCCATGATGTATTTGACCAAGTAACTAGCCAGACCTTGTCGAACTGATAAAGCTTGAAAAATAAAACTTGGATCCAAGTTTATGCGTGACTAATAAGAAGTTTGTCGTAAGATGACATTATTTGCAGGTTCATGAAAGTAGTACGACCATGGCCTATGAGATACGACCAAGTTGCCCAAGGTCAAGGTGGCTTGGGATGTTTGGTGGCGGGGGCACCATCCAACGTTGTCTTGGGACATTTGGTGGAACGGGACACCATCCAATGTTGATAGCTAGACAAGTTGTGGCCTGGGACGACCAAGTTGATAGCTAGCCAAGTTGTAGCGTATGATGACCATGTTGAAATCTAGACAAGTTGTGGCGCGGGGCACGAACAAGTTGATAACTAGACAAGTTGTGGGCGTGGCACGACCAAGTTGATAGCTAGCCAATTCGTGGCGGGAGGCACGACCATGTTGATATCTAGTCAAGTCGTGGCGTGGGGCACGGACAAGTTGATAGCTATCCAATTCGTGGTGCGTGGGACGACCAAGTTGGTGGCTAGACAAGTTGTGGTGTGGGATGGCCATGTTGGTGGCTTGGGACGCCGACCAAGTTGGACTAGCCATGGGACATTGGCCATGTTGGCCTGGCTATGGGACGTGACCAAGTTGGTGGTTATCCAAGTTGTGGCGTTGGATGGCCATGTTGGTGGCTTGAGACGCCGACCAAGTTGGAATAGCCATGAGACATTGGCCATGTTGGCCTGGCTATGGGGACGCGACCCATGTTTTCCAGGATGTTGTCCATGTTGGCACGACTATGGGACACGACCCATGTTATCCCGGGGCGTTGAACATGTTGGCGTGGGACGATGTCCAAATTGGCCACGGCTATGGGACGCGACCAATGTGGTCCCAGGCAGGTTGGCCATGTTGATTTGGTAACTTATCTTGGCTATTTGGCCTGGTAGCTTAGTCATCGTTAAGCGAAGTTTGCGTTAGCACTTTGTTTGTATCATATAGAATATATTCAAGGAATTATCGGGGAAGTTTTTGCGATTCAAGTGATGTTCAATGTAATTTCGTACTAATAAATACTATACTTCTAATAATACTTTTATTCAAAATGGCATAGTAGCTCATTCTGAATATTTATTGAAAAGACGAGGGTACCCAAATATACCTCAATCTAAAACTTTTCCAAATATAAGTCCTTTCTCCAAAAGTGATTGTCTATGGACTGAGTCGAGACAATACAACTAATCAGTTCACACTTCGTGTGATTGTCTATATGGATACGAGATCGAGACAATATAACAACGAAGTATATTTATAAAAGGTTCGGACTTAACCAAACACAATAGGATTGCTATCAAGTAAATAGGAATTAACGTTTGTGTATTTTACTTCTAATTATAATAAAAACAATTATAATTGCGGAAATAGAAAAGTAAAAGACACATCAAGATTTTGTTAACAAGGAAACCGCAAATGCAAAAAAACCGGGAACTTGTCCGAATCGAATACTCGGATTAAACCACTATACAAAATCGAAACCAACTTGTATAGTTGAGACCAAGAAACTAAACCGTAGTTCACCTAGTTCAAATCCGTATCCATGCGCATCCAACTTGTAATAAGTCACACACTTGGAACAATTCTTATGGTTCGTATTCCAAACAATAACGGAACAACAAATCTGTTCGGTAATAAATCTTTTCAAACAAGTGATCTGAGTTTGACAGAAGGCTCTTCCGTTTATCCCAATAAACTCCTTTGTCAGGTCCTTAGATCTATCTTTTCAACAACTACCAAAGTAATTGTTAAGACTATGCAATCAATACTTTGAATCACAAAGAAACTTATTGATGCCTATCTACTCAACTAATCAATCAAATCTATCACAAAGATAAACCGATTATAGTTGTATCCCCAGCCGATCAAGTTTTGTGCACACCAAAGATTATGAACCCAAATCAGAAATCTTATTTGTCTTCAATTTTTCTTAGATCTTCAATAAACACCTGCACACAATCAACTTGAATCTCTTGTGATCAATCACACTTAACGGAGTATGTTAACAATGGATTATCACAAGACGTCTTTAGATCTACAAACAATCTAAAGATCCCCGTCGAAAATTGATCTAGTTTGAGTGAATCTTATATCAGAAGAGAAGATTCTCAAGCATAAACAAACTAGGTGCAATCAAAGTTCAACAACCGTTAGTCAATCAAATCAATCGAAAACTAATAATAAACCGCAATTATCTAGTTTCCCATCAACGGTACTCGTAGAGCTTCCCAATCCCAAAGAAGTCTTTAAAAACGAGCGATCGTAAGAGAGTTCGCCTAATTAGGTTACTTTCCTCTCCGAATAGACGACTCCACCAGTAACAACACAACAAGGTAGTTTTGCTGGCTCTGAGTATTAGTTTGCTCGAGATGCAAACTTCAATATTTATAGACCAAGGAAGTTTGGACACCAAGGAATTTCCAAAACTGAAAATATTCTCAAGATATGCAATATATTTCCAAATTCGGTTTCCATAATTCCTGGAAATGCTTTGTCCAAATATTGACCGAAATCTCAGTAGAAAATCTCCAATTAGTAAATGCACATTACCAATTTTTATTTTCTAAAGATATGCGTTTTAATTGATGGAAATTAAAAGCATATAAAACTAAAAACCTTAATTAAAAGATTCTCAATTTATTTCATTTCGGGATTCTCCTTTAGCTATTAAGGAATATCTTTGTACAATAAAAGATAAGCGTTACTGTGCATGTTCAAAGTATGTCGACATCTTTACTTTGTAGATACTTTTTCATATCTACAATCTTGGAACCGATTTGCCACACTTCCAAACAAGTTTAGAATTGGTTCATCTGACTTCCAAGAACTATGTGATTGATTATCCTATCAAATCACTAATCATGGGTTTCACGGTTCTACCAAAATAAGTTTCGGTTCTACCTCCATGTGGGTACTAGAATTAGTCACGCTAGTTACCAAAACTTTGTTGACTAGGTACTAGGATCGGTTCCCACATATATATGGTATCTAACTTGTATTAGTTGCACATGTTCATAGGATCGGTTCCCTAATTACTAAAAACTTGTTGCACCTCTTACAAGGATCGATTCCCCTTTTGTGATCGGTTGCACCTCTTACTGGGATCGGTTCCCCAATGTCTAGATTTGGTCATACCAATTACAACAAATCGATCATATCATCTCAGGTGATTACTTAAGATCGGTTTTACTAATAAAAGTCATACCAATACAAAAGTCAGGCCTTTTGAATAGTTTTACCAAGATACATAAACAAGTTATGAGCGGTTATAGTAAACACACATATTGGTAATCCAAATATTTGCAATGAATAACAATACCAATAAGCCTAGCGATTTCCCTTTCGATTCACAAAACAAGTTTATGAATTGTACTTCCTTTAAACGAATGTAAAACATTGTTTCCTAGGACGAAATCTTCACCCATACCCATACATAATCACAATAACATTCATACGATTATGTCGATGTCTTATATACGAAGTTCAAAAGATAGACGTTATACTTCGTATTGTAATTCCTTAATACTATGTCTAACTAGAGTATAATCATTCACAGCTTCGCACTTATGTTTTCAATATGCACGACTTGGAAGATATGCTAGGAATAAAACAGTTCAAGTAAAATATTACTAACCTCAAGAGGAAGGATGATGTCGTCGTTATAGCTCCTTACTTCTTCACATTCTTCAAGTCTTCACGTAATACTTGTAAGTCTCATATCCTAATAACTTTCTAGTAAACCTATACTAAGTTGACTCTAGTAAATAATCAAGCGACTCTTTAAATGAGTTTTGGTTCACTAAAATATGACAACCAAACTTGACATACCAACGCTTGGTGGGTTCAACCGAGTTATGCTCTAACAATCTCCCCCTTTGTCAATTTTAGTGACAAAACTCTTACATCATATGGATAAACAAATTACAAGAATTTATTACACATACGCTTGATTCCCAAATTCAACAGCACAATAACCTGTATACATTCAATCCATAAATGCCGCTGTTGACATTATAATAGCAAAGCTAATACTCCCCTAAAGGTAAGATAGGTAGATTTTCAATCCGCACGTCTTTGTCATTCCTTTTGTAGTCCATATAACTACAAGTATCAATACGATATGCTACTCCCCCTTTGTCTATGCTTTACTCTTTCGTTAGATATAACGTTTAAGCACCAATGTCCTTTCCTTAGTGATACCAAATCACTTGTTTACTCCATATATTTCTCCCCCTTTTCATCACAAAATGACAAAGGTACGAGCAAATAAAAGATAAACCGAAAGGATCTTACAAATCTCAAAAGACTTGCATAACCTAGAAGAGTTAAGCACGATGGTTCCACACACCATTTTTGATAACCAATATCAAAACCGAAATTACAAAGTAATTTTGTTTTGATATGTTACCAAGGAAACAATTTCCCGAAGCAATTTTCCCTAATAGTTTAGCAAAATAAAAATCAACTAAGCACCTTAGTTCCTTTGCTAAACCGATTGCACAAATACAATCGCTTGTTCGATAAGACCAAAATAAAGATCAGAATTAACTGTATTTTTCTTATCAGGTTTTAATTATTCAAATAATAACTTAGACCTTTCACTTTTAAACAAGATAAGTACTAGGTTAGTTAACTAGCATATCTTGTTAAGGCATTCGATTAGACTTGAATAACCAAAACCTCCACTTTGATAAGGCTAACTAAGATCAGAATTAACTTAGTTTCTCTTATCCGGAATCGAATTGGACTAAACAATTCATCCCGAAAACCCTTTTTGTTAAGCCATAAATAATTTATACAAACCAAATAAATAAACTTGCATAATTATTTACCTCAACTGGAAGCAATTGAAACAACATATACATTAAAGTACCGCAATTGCACCGAAATTTTGTAAGCCTAAACAATTGATACCAAACAATAAAACAATATAACAATAGTTTTTCTTAACCGGAAACAATTGAATCACACACACAAATAATGGAATAAAACATCAATTGCACCGAAATTTTGTTAAGCAAAAGCAATAAACATATGCAATAAAATTCAGGCTTTTCTTAAACAGGAAAACGATTAACTAACAAAGTCGTTACCTCAAATTCTGCATCCTCTTCTCCTTTTTCTTCATATATTTCAGGGAGAATATCATCATGTTGTCATCCTTTCGCAAGATAAAAGAACAACAACAACACCAACCTTTACCAGAGAAAAGTTGAAAATCGGTTTTAACTAATGCATAGAAAAAGTTGAAAACCCCGAAACACATATGCTTTTATGCTAAACCAAAACGATTCAACATATTGTGACTTTTTCACACATGAGTTTCAATCGGAACCCTTATGATCCTTTGATAAATCCTACCAACATGGGATAGAACTTAATCCCGCTAAACCAAAAATTCACCCAAACCATAAGGGTTCACACCATATGAGATCGAATATTAAGGTTAGAAAACCGAAATCAAACATCCCATAAACATACATAGCAATAAGATAAAGCATTCAAGCACAGGCTATGTAAACGAAAAACTATCACACGAAAAATTATAAACTAATAATTTTATTCATAAATAAGATAGTTTTATTCATAATAGACCTTATACAATTATTGAAAGAAATCAAGAACTGATGTCTATTTTTCTGGATTAAGAATTACAGCATGTATCTTAATCTCTAGTGGTGCTCTTATTATTTACTGAAGTTTCATCAGTACTCAAACTTTTGAAGCATGTCTCAAGAGACATGTCTGCGACCACTTCCTGTTTTTCAAGTTCTTCAACTTGAACCTTCATATAAGCAAGATCAGCTTTTGATTCCTCAATCTTATCTTTGAGGCAATCTTGATTTCAAACCGTTATTATGAGGTTGGTTCTTAGTTCTTCAAAACCTTGGATATAGTCAATCATACTAGCAGAACCAATCCACTTGGTTTTGGTTGGGTTTTGTAAATTGTAAGCCAACAGACATGACTCATCTTGCGATCTAGCGGAACTATCAGAACCATAATCAGACATGATTTTTGATATGTTTTTCTTCTTCCTTTATGTATTGATTCCTTGACAATCCTTAACCTTTTGAGCGTCCTCCTTATTAGCCTTTGTGACACTGCGAGTTATTGGAGGCATGCTCGGTTATTTAAATAGGGATTGAACAGGGTTTCCGAATACATGCAAGAGATAGTTTCTCTTTAAGAAGAGACAACTTTTGGACCGAAAATATCAGGTTATTCCGAAAATATTAAAAGAATATATTCTATTTCCTTTGTCCGAACTTCTCATGCTGGAAGGTTTATTAAAATTCGAAAATTCTAAATAAAACCTATTCTTTGGAAGATCATGATAAACATGAACAATTTTTTAGACAGACATGGATTCGCATTCATTCATAAAATGTCACAAATTTTTCTGATAAAAAAAAAAATGTGCTCTCGTTTTATTGTGCTTTTCTCATCCATAATTAAGAGCACGGAAGATGATGAGATTGCACAATTTCGATACAACTAAGTTGTATCAGAGTAAGCCTTTTCTAGCTTACAGCGAGTATCAAAACATAGTTCATGTTTCTCCTTGGGAATTTCTGCCCAAAATATTTTCTCCCAGAATAATGATCTTTTCCAACTCTCGAGATATGATCACGTGGAGAAGATGTACTGATGTGAGAATTTTCAGAGATAGATAAATCTCTCTTAATTCTGCCAATGAGATTTTCATATGATTTTCTCATTCTAAGGATTTCCTTATGATGCACATCAGCATGATTATCTGAAACAATTATGGGAAATTCCTGATTGTTTCCTTTGGCAGAGATTCTCTCTTTCCCTTTCTTATGGAGTGATTCTTCTTCAAAACAAGTATTGTTTCGATATGGGTGAGGAGGAACCTTTTTCCAGAAGCAATTATCAACTCTTTCTTTTGATTCTTTTGAGTTGATCTTATCGGGTAGTGGTATATTCTGTCTTTCTACTGAGGAATGGTCTTTCAGTTTTTTAAGACAAGAAACTTCTTTCAATATTTTTACCACCGTATTTTGAAGAAGTATAAGTTGCCTGTCAAATGACTGAAAGTTGTATTCCTTAAGATCACGATCACGGAATCGGTTCAAAGTTTCCTTTGGACAAGATTTCGTCTGATCATCAGTAGATGTAGAAGATGGCTTCTCATCCTCTTCTGACTTGATGTAGTTAGGAAAACTAAAATCATCTTGATCTGTTTCAGATGTGACCAAACCGGTTTTATCACAGCCTTTAAAAATCGAGCAAGGACTTTTAGTTTCCTCAAAATCAGAAGAAATCACAACAACATCATTAGTCAGAGTCATATGACGTGTCTCTTTATCTTGAGTAAGAGATTTACCAAGAGCTTCTAATTTGACAGTGAGATCCATATTCTCTTTGGATAGAATATTCAGTTGAATGTCTTTATCTCTGATCTCATGTTTAAGAAGATTTGACTCTGTCTTTAATATCAACATCTTTGTAGACAGAGATTTTATAGGCTTTAGGTGTTTTACCAACTCTTTATCAGCATCTTCTTTTTCCATCAGAGAAAGACACAGATGTTTTCGTAACTCCTGGATCATGAGTCAACGAAGTAGTAACATCTTCAACATTTGAGTATTCATACTCCCGCATAACGTTAAATGAATCATACACAGATTCAATTTCTTATAGGTTGGATCGCACCAAACACAGATTGTTAGATCTTTTCGTGTTTGCCTGCTCTGATACCAATTGAAAAGACGAGGGTACCCAAATATACCTCAATCTAAAACTTTTCCACCTATAAGTCCTTTCTCCGAAAGTGATTGTCTATGGATTAAGTCGAGACAATACAACGAATCGGTTCACACTTCGTGTGATCTTCTATGAATACGAGATCGAGACAATATAACAATGAAGTATGTTTACTTGATAAAAGGTTCAGACTTAACCAAACACAATAGGATTGCTATCAAGTAAATAGGAATTAACGTTTGTGTATTTTACATCTAATTATAATAAAAACATTTATAATTGCGGAAATAGAAAAGTAAAAGACACATCGGGATTTTGTTAACGAGGAAACCGCAAATGCAGAAAAATCCCGGGACCTTGTCGAGAATTGAATACTCTCAGGATTAAGCCGTTATACAAAATCTAAACCAACTTCGTATAGTTGAGACCAAGCAACTAAACCTGTAGTTCACATAGTTCCTTCTGTATCCCTGCGCCTCCAACTTGTAATAAGTCACGCACTTGGAACAATTCCTTTGGTTCGTATTCCAAATAGTAAAAGAACAATAAATCTGTTCGGTAACAACTCTTTTCAAACAAGTGATATGAGTTTGACAAAAGGCTCTTCCGTTTATCCCAATAAACTCCTTTGTCAGGTCCTTAGATCTATCTTTTCAACAACTACCAAAGTAATTGTTAAGACTATGCAATCAATACTTTGAATCACAAAGAAACGTATTGATGCCAATCTACTCAACTAATCAATCAAATCTATCACAAAGATAAACCGATTATAGTTGGATCCCCAGCCGATCAAGTTTTGTGCACACCAAAGATTATGAACCCAAATCAGAAATTTTATTTGTCTTCAAATCTTCTTAGATCTTCAATAAACACGCACACAATCAACGTGAATCTCTTGTGATCAATCACACACGTAACGAAGTCTCGTTTCACAATGGATTATCACAATACGTCTTTAGATCTACAAACGGTCTAAAGATCCCCGTCGAAACTTCGATCTAGTTTGAGTGAATCTTATATCAGAAGAGAAGATTCTCAAGCATAAACAAACTAGGTGCAATCAAAGTTCAACCACCGTTAGTCAATCAAATCAATCGAAAACTAATAATAAATCGCAATTATCTAGTTTCCCACCAACAGTACTCGTAGAGCTTCCCAATCAAAAAGAAGTCTTTAAAACGAGCGGTCGTAAGAGATTTCGCCTAATTAGGTTACTTTCCTCTCCGAATATACGGCTCCACCGGTAACAACACAACAAGGTAGTTTTGCTGGCTCTGAGGATTAGTTTGCTCAAAATGCAAACTTCAATATTTATAGACCAAGGAAGTTTGGACACCAAGGAATTTCCAAAACCGAAATATTCTCAAGATAAGTAATATATTTCCAAATTCGGTTTCCATAATTCTTGGAAATTCTTTGTCCAAATATTGACCGAAATCTCAGTAGAAAATCTCCAATTAGTAAATGCACATTACCAATTTTTATTTTCTAAAGATATGCGTTTTAATTGCTGGAAATTAAAGCATATAAAACTAAAAACCTTAATTAAAAGATTCTCAATTTATTTCGATCCGGGATTCTCTTTTAGCTATTAAGGAATATCCTTAAACAATAAAAGATAAGCGTTACTGCACATGTTCAAAGTATGTCAACATCTTTACTTTGTAGATCCTTTTTCATATATACAATCTTGGAACCGATTTGCCACACTTCATAACAAGTTTAGAATTGGTTCATCTGACTTCCAAGAACTATGTGATTGATTATCCTATCAAATCACTAATCATGGGTTTCACGGTTCTACCAAAACAAGTTTCGGTTCTACCTCCATGTGGGTACTAGAATTAGTCAAGCTAGTTACCAAAACTTGGTTGACTAGGTACTAGGATCGGTTCCCACATATATATGGTATCTAACTTGTATTAGTTGCACATGTTCATAGGATCGGTTCCCTAATTACTAAAAACTTGTTGCACCTCTTACAAGGATCGATTCCCCTTTTGTGATCGGTTGCACCTCTTACTGGGATCGGTTCCCCAATGTCTAGATTTGGTCATACCAATTACAACAAATCGATCATATCATCTCAGGTGATTACTTAAGATCGGTTTTACTAATAAAAGTCATACCAATACAAAAGTCAGGCCTTTTGAATAGTTTTACCAAGATACATAAACAAGTTATGAGCGGTTATACTAAACACACATATTGGTAATCCAAAGATTTGCAATGAATAACAATAAGCTTAGCGATTTCCCTTTCGATTCACAAAACAAGTTTATGAATTGTACTTCCTTTAAACGAATGTAAAGCATTGTTTCCTAGGACGAAATATTCACCCATACCCATACATAATCACAATAGCATTCATACGATTATGTCGATGTCTTATATACTAAGTTCAAAAGATAGACGTTATACTTCGTATTGTAATTCCTTAATACTATGTCTAACTAGAGTATAATCATTCACAGCTTCGCAGTTATTTCAATATACACGACTTGAAAGATACGTTAGGAATGAAACAGTTCAAGTCAAATATTACTAACCTCGAGAGGAAGGATGATGTCGTCGTTGTAGCTCCTTACTTCTTCACATTCTTCAGTCTTCACATGATACTTGTAAGTCTCATATCCTAATAACTTTCTAGTAAACCTATACGAAGTTGACTCTAGTAAATAATCAAGCGACTCTTTAAATGAGTTTTGGTTCACTAAAATATGACAACCAAACTTGACATACCAACGCTTGGTGGGTTCAACCGAGCTACGCTCTAATATTTATAATTTATACCATAAGTATATACTGATTAATACATGACAATTTGTATGGTCGTTTATAAAAATAATCAAGCCGAGTGAAACTATAAAATCTTGCAGGCACATTCAAGGCGAAAATAGCCATTAGCTGGATACGCATCTCCATTCTCTTGCGAAATATAAAGTAGAGGTACAAATCTATAATTCTAATGTCGGGTGAGGAATTTATGCATATTTTATTTTATGTTTATGCGGCTAGGAAGAGCCAATATTACAATTTTCTCCCTTGTCAAAAACTCACCATCAACAAATGTATTTCAATGGATGATTAGCTGAGAATCAACCAATGGATGAGAGAGGGACCGACTACATGAGGTGATGCCGACCATGTAATGTCTAGGTGCTCGACTGAGCATTCACCAAATTGTTTTGCTGAGCAGTTGGTGAAAGGATGATTAATTGTTGTTTAATCATTATTAAAACAGTGCTTGACTGAGCAATAAGTAGTAAAACCCAATTATGGAGAGAGAAACGACCGACCAAAGGGGTGTAGAACCGGCCCTTGGTGGTCGTGGGACCATCTGATGATGAATGAATTATCTTCCCAGTTGATGGAGAGAGTTTGAACCGTATATGAACTGTAGATGATTAATTATTAATCATTGACAAAGGTGGGACCGGCCTCTTCAATCCAAAGGGCCGATCATGACCGGTGTAGATGGTGTATTTTCGGCGAAGGCTAAAATCGTAAAACCATAATTGTACATACTCCTGATCCAGCAATCAAATGAGTATTAAGGCTCATGTCTCTCATCAAAGCATGAAAGCTCATACCGCAAGAACTTATGACTGAGTATACTGTCTCTCAGAGCATATGTAGATGTGCAGTCTCTCAACTGAGGCAACGACATATCTCATGAGTACTGAGCAATTTCAGCAATTACTTCTATATAGAATCAAACGATTGGACGGCTCCTAGACAGCTTGCCTTCTAGTATAGAGCAATAACGTCTTCAGGATATAACAATGTTTTCCCTGACTATATAAAAGAAATATGACGCTTCAACAAGCTCACGTCACTCAATTCTCAAATAATTAATGCTCCTAGATAGCATGCCTGCTAGTATAGAGCCATCAATTAATTATTTCAAATCCTTCAATTCATTAACTGAATATTCAGAAATATTCTACGTTCTTCAGAATATTTCGTTACTTCAATTCATGGTTCTTCCCAGCAGAATTCCATAGGTTAGTGATAAATATTCAACGTACGGGCATCTGAGCCGCTATCGAGTAAGCCCCGACCAAAATGGTGCAAGTGTATTGAAGAATAATGCACGAGCACCGAATGCACATGAACGAGCATTCTAAAATACGAAGGAACGATGAACCTATGCAAAATAGGGAAAAATAATAATAAAATAATAATTAACTAAGGCGCTAGGGGATTTGGGCCCACTGGCCGGCCCGGGTCATGCCGTGGCAGGTCCACGCCTAGTTCTTTATTTTATCATATTTTATTATTTTTCCTTGATCTCATGAAAATTCCTTCATTTGAACAAAACTCCTTCGTTTTAAGGAAACTCCTCAGTTTCATGATGTTTCCTTCACATCAGGGAAATAATATAAAATTGGGAAAGGTGTCATGGGACCGGGTCCACTAGCATTCACGGCTATGCCCTAGTTGTGGCCGGTCCCACACCTCATGATTCCTTATTATTTTATTATTATTTCCTTCATCCCATGAAATTCCTTGATTTCATGATATTTCCTTCAAATCATGAAAATAATATATAATTAGGGAAGACTCACGGGACCGGGCCCTAGCCGGCCGACCATGCCCTAGTCGTGGCCGATCCCACATGCCCCTTATTTTATTATTATTAATGTTTCCTTCATCTCATGTAAACTCCTTCATTTCAAGGAAACTCCTTAGTTTCAACAAACTCCTTGATTTCATGATATTTCCTTAAAATCATGAAAATAATATAAAATTAGGAAAAGTGTCATGGGACCGGGCTAATTGGCCGTCCGGCCATGCCTTAGACATAGCCGGTCCCACACTTCAGGATTCCTTATTTTATTATTATTATTATTTCCTTCATCTTATGAAGTTTCCTCAGTTTGAGCAAAAACCTTGATTTCTTCATATTTTCTCAAAATGTTGCTCAAACGCGCATCAGAAAATATCAAAATTCTCAGGACTGAGACACGAACACTTTGGTGACATGAGAATATTACCTTGACCGACCAAGGTTGGCCCTTTGGCTTGCAAGAGGCCGGTCTCACACATTTTCATCATTTGACCTAATTTGTTCACATTAGTTTCGAACTCTTCCAAACAACTTGGAATTTCATGAAACGATCGCCAATCGGTCCCATGACCAACCAGGGCCGGTTTCATGACCCCTTGGTCGGTCCCTCATCTCTTCATAATTAGGTTTTATCACCTAAGGCTCAGACGAACATTATTTTAATAAATGATTAAACAAGCATTTAATCATCTTTTCACCAAATGGTTTTCAAGAGACTTTGGTATTTGCTCACTCGAGCATCTGGTCGCTACATGGTCGATTCATCATCCCATGTAACCGGTCCCTCCTTCACTTCGTGGTTGATTTTCATTAAATCATCAATTGATCGAAATTAGGGTTTTCGAATCCAAGGTTCATAATTCCAGATTCAAACGTTAATAATTTTACGTTGATCCCATGATCAACATTTTAATTAATTATAGTATTTTAAATTAATATTTTATTTGGTCCTGCTACCAATAATTCATCAAACGAGCAACATTTGCTCAGACTAAGGAATATTGGTTCAACTATCAATATTCGACAATTCATCAAATGAGCAATATTTGCTCACCTTAACATTTACTCGAGAATTATACCTCTGTCTCAACAGACACGTTCAATTCATGAGTCTTAGAACATTTGCTTTGACTCAGCAATACAAGGACTCATCGTCTCATAAGGTCAGCAACTGACTAACTAAATACACGTCTGCCTTGCAGACTCCACAATCACGAGACATCAATCGTGTCACATGGGGGATATCAACTAGGGTTTTGTTCTGGCGGTCTACGGCATGTGTGTTCATACACACGATGAGAATGTGAGCAAGTCGTGCAAGCAGTTGGAGGATTTAGCAAAGTAGTGGGTGGAAAAATTAACAAAGTCTCCGCACGATGAGCAACTGGTTTTGACACGATTTCCCACTTCCCCACTCTTTGACTCCAGCAACTGTCACACTTCATGGGATCAAGGTGTCTACAATTCTTGCTATATAAATAAGTCTCTGAATCATGATTGAAAAACAAGACAATCTTTCATCAAACAGACAACAAGAGATTAAGGACTCGACGTCTGAGCAATTACTCTCTGTAGATGGTGGATTAAAGGCGAAGGCTAAAATCGTAAAACCATAATTATACATGCTCCTGATCCAGCAATCAGATGAGTATTGAGGTTCATGTCTCTCATCAAAGCATGAAAGCTCATGCCGCAAGAATCTTTGATTGAGAATACTGTCTCTCAGAGTATATGTAGATGTGTAGTCTCTCAGCTGAGAAAACGGGATATCTCATGAATACTGAGCAATTTCAGTAATTACTTCTTGTTTGTGGGTCAAAACCGTTTCTGCTAATTTTGGTAATTTCGGGTGTGTGGGTGAGAAACGAATCTAAACCCTAAACAATGTATTGCACGTGAGTACTTTTGATTCGAGAGATCAAGTTGTACAATCCTGGCCTAAACTAAGAAATGGCCGTTTCAGGTGCTTGCTTTGGTCACAAAGTGAATGAGAAAGGTTGGTCTTAGGGAGGAAGAAGAGAGTGTTGAGACCAGAATCGTTGATTGAAGGTGTGGTTTGTTTTATGACTTGTATCGGAAGTAGAACTGGTTAGCAGAATGGAAAGCTACCAGGTGATTTCTAGATACTGTATTGTTGCCGACCCAAACTTGTTGTTTGGTGGTAATAAGTGAGACCTATTTATACAAGTCATAGTGAAACGTACCCTAGTCTCGTAGGAAGTGGAAACGATTGAGTGGTGGAAGAAAAGAGTAACGTGTAACTATTAGACGTTATGCTTACATGATGAGGGAAGTGAATTCGTGTAACCGCTAGTCATTACGCTTCCATGATGAAGGAAATGAATTGTTTATACCGTTACTTTTCACCACCACTAATTATCTCACTTTATGACACTTTCTTGTAACGGGCGCATTGCACGCCGCACGCTGTAAACCGCCGGACCAATACCGATGAGCATCCCGATTTATGACATATTTTGATGTCTCGAGTGTTTTCGTAGAAAACATGTAGCACTTTTGCTACGTGTGGCAAGTTAAAATCGAGAGGCTTGCATGCAGGTAAAATAGCATATGATGCTAGGCTCGTTTTGGCTAGTCTCCTAAAACTTGTCGCGAGCTTAACGGTTTGGTGGCGAACTTCGATGGCCGAGATCGCATCTTATGAATAAGGGTAGTCGTTGATTGTGGCTACCTTGTGTTGGCGCCTGACAATGGCGCAGTGGCATTACGACATGACTTGTGCATGCCAGTGGCACGATGGTGCAAGTGGCGCCTGGCGTAGCCATGGTCGTTGGGTTTAGGCGGTTGGTCGCCTAAGAGTTACCACAAGTCCATCAGTTCGGTAGCGAACTTGGATGGCTGAGATTACATCTCATGAAGAAGGATGGCCGTTGATTATGGCCAAATCTTGTTGTATAGCGAAGTGGCGTCATCCACATGCTAATGGCATGCTAGTGGCGTAGCCATGACATAGCGGCTTGCAAATGGCGTAGCCGTGGCATAGCGGTATGCCGGTGATGTTGCGGTATGGCCAAAGCTAAAAATTGGCTCCGTGGCCAAAGTTAGGGTTTGGCGCCGTGGAAGAATTCGTCGTGGAAGAATTAGCCGTGGAAGAATTAGGGCTTGGCGTGGCCAAGGTGCCGTGGAATAATTAGGGCTTGGCGTGGCCAAGGTTGGTTTTGGCGCCGTGGAGTCAGACCCACATGTGGCGTGGCAACATTGGCCCTATTTCCACGCCAATCCCATTGCTCCAGGAAACGCTATTTGGCTTTAGTAGCAATTTGCCCAAATTAGGGTTTGGCATGTCCAAACCTTGATTAGTGCACGTGGCATGCGGCTGCGGCATGGCGCTAGTTTTGTGCAAACGGCGCCATGGATATGCCAAAAGAACTATGGCAAGGCCATAATGTGGAAACGACCATAGGAGTAGGAATTGCCATGGGTGGCAGGTTGCCACGAAGTGGCATGTTTGCGAGGTAGCATGTTGTGAAGTTGGCATGTTGCGAAGTTGTCGCAGTAGAGTGGCATGTTGGCATGCTACCGCGGTATAGTGGCATGTTTGCATGCCGACCAATATGTTATTGTGGTAGGGCGCGTTTGGCTTGTCAGTTTAGCAAGGTGGCGCGGCAGGGTGTGTTTGGCCTTTAACGTATGGTGTCAAGTTTAGAGCAACTTGATTGGCCACAAAAGGGGGCCGACCAAACACAAGGCGCGACCACACTTCTGGTGAGAGTATGGAGGCTTTGGCGCGTTATGATTGGTCGATTAGAAGTGGGGCCGGTAAGCATGGGCCCAGCCACAACTTGTGTGCATGTGGCGAGTTTAAATCGACCTGATTGGTCGATAGAAATAGGGTCGGGCGTGGCTAATGGCGCTAGCTGGCCTAAGGCATATCCACGCCTCTCTTTGCTGCTGCGGCTCCCTGTTTTCTTATTCTGGGCGAGGTTCTGCACCTGCTAATCCATGGCGGATTAATTACTTAGGCTTAATTTTGACAAGCAAGGTCTAGTACATTGCGCGAGGCGCGAAACCCTAACTTCTGTAAGTTAGTCAGGACGATTGATTGAGTTCTATGTGTTGACACGGAGTTCGAACTCTTATGCAAAGAATTCTTTTAAGTTCATTGCCAGAGAGCATCATGCTTTTCTGATTCGAATACCTTATGCAAAGACCTTATCCTTGATACTTGGAGATTCGTGCTACTCTGCTGCGAGTGAACACAAATCGTCATGCCATATCAACATTAAGGGTTCATCCGGAGAACATAGCATAGAAGGCATTCAGAGGAACTTATATTAAGTGAATGTCACAGAACATCTGGGATGGTTGCTACATTCGCTAATCTGGATAAATCTCATGTAAGTGTATTGAGCGGCTCAATAAGTATGCCAGTGGAGAGCTTAACACACGTGGCTTTGTTTCCTTGCATAGTGTCGTCACATCAGATGCAAGGTTTTACGATTTTAACCCTAATCTAAAAACCACCATCAACATTAATTCCCCTGCTTAGCTCGGAACAGTGGCATGTTGCGGGGTAAGCATGAGATGGTGACAAACGAGAATAAAATCGAAACAACAAGTCATGAAGAGATTGTTAGGAAGATTTGGCTAACCTTTGTCAGGAGTCACGAAGAATCTGCGATCCTTGCATCGGCGGCTTCGCATAAATTTGGTTTGGACATGGGGTCTTGGCCTCGGATCGCGACTTTGGCTACTAATCGAGGTATCTGCGACTTGGTCCGCGGAGCGGCGAATGTTGCTAGCCGGCTAGGTTACAGAATGCATGGAGATGGCGCTGTCTTGAACGGCCAAGATGGTGCTTCCTTGACTGGTGGAGATGGCGCTGATTTGAACGGCCAAGATAGCTCTGCTTTGAACGGATACGGAAGGGCCGATGGCTTGGCTAGCTTGGAAGGGCCGATGGCGAGGCTAGCTTGTAAGGGCCAATGGCATGACTAGCTTGGAGGGCCAATGGCGTGGTGAAGATGAAGCCATGGAGCGTTGGATTGGGTCACGGAGAGGATATTTGGTTAAGCCACAAAATGGTAGGGACGGCTGCTGACTTGGATACCAAACCCTAATTATCCCGTATAAACAAATATCTAATCCATCTAGTATCACGTATTTGAAGCCTTAATTCACGTCCGGTAAAAGGATTTTCTTTCTCAGGCTTCATCAATCCGCTGAATATAAGAGGTGATCTTGAATCCTTCGTTCATACAGATCTTCATAAAATCGCGTCCACCCTCTTCGCAGGTATTGTCTCGTGTTTCTTTTCCTAGTTCCCATTTTGTCTTCTTCATCATGTAGATTGCCGGTGCAAACATGGTAATTTTTTTTTTGTAACATATAATGGGATCTTCTAGTGATGATCATAACTCCGACTCTTCGGAGAGAGATTTTGAAGCCGACGAAAACCAGTTTTCTTTTCATGAGGAGGTATTAGATAGAATTGATTCCCTGTTCCGTGAAGCTGACGAGATTATACAGAGTGCGGACGTGTGTTCAAACTCTCATGGATTCGGTGGACATGGAGGAAAAGTGGAGGCATGATGAAGCATCTCAGCGTGTCGGGAGATCTCAGAGTAATGAAGCTTCTCTACAACCCAGTGCTAGGGCTGAACGATTCGCCTCTCGGTTGAAGCGGAGGAAGACTGAGTCCATGAAACTTTTAGGTGAGGACCAGTTTAATTACCCTGTCCATGATGGTATCGTAATCCTTGACTTTGATGCGGACGAACCGGGACATCCTCAAGAAGCTGCTGGAAAAGCTTTTGAGGAAGATGTCAAAACGGTTTACGAAACTGAAGCATCTTATTGAGTGGACGCCGAAACTGTTTCCAGGGACGTTGAAGTGACCGCTGAGGATATCGTCAAGGCGAACGAGGAGACGGAGGCAATATATGTTGGGGCCATTGGAGAAGCCATGGAAACATACTGGGGCTTCTTTGTTGAAACAAACGCCGGACGAGGATGTGGAAGCGTCACGCAAACGGCTTCTAGATGGGATCCGAGGTCGCGAGCTGCGAGGCGGCTTCTGGATGGGATGCTGAGGTCGCTGCTACTGAAACGGCGTCTGGATGGAACGTTTGTTGCCAGAGAAGGTGCTGGGGAAAGTGCTTGAAAAATCTTTGATGAAGGCGTTATTGATCCAGGCGTCTGCCATTAACGACCAGTTTTTCCACTTTTGTTATTTCTTTTCGGCATGTAGCCGCTTTTGATATTCCAAAGGTTTACTTTCACTTTCTTGTTTCCATGGCGAAGTTAGGGCTTCACCAAGTAACATTCCGTTATTCAGCTTTTATGATTTCACATCTCTGAATGAATTAATAAAACCTTCATACTGAAAAGATCCAAAAACCCTTTATGTGAAAATGAGTTGCTCGCCCCTTCTAGCCACTCAGTAGATGGACAGACGTCGTACACAAATAGTGTGGATGGAATTTTCCACAGGTAATAGCCGGCCTGCTGCGTAGCCAATGCCTCTGAACGCCGACATCACCCATAATAATGCGAGACAGGGGAAATAACAACAATGGTTTAAAGGTTCGACCGACCTGTTTCTTGGTTCTCCCTTGTAGCAGCATCATTGTCACACATCCCAAAAACTAGTAGAGCGTTAGGTGAGATTTGAAGTCGGATATTTTTGAAAAGATATCTGTTCTGCCGCCTGATGATCATCTTCCTTGCATATTCCCTTCTTCAGTACTTTGGGATAGGTATTTTTGTGGTGGTTTGGTTTCTCTGGTTTTCAATTGCCGGGTAGTGACTCTGTGAGAGTTTGGGTTTACTCGGTATTTTTCCTTTAAGATGATTTGGAAAACTTTTTAAGGAAAGATGTTCTTTTAATTGAAATTGAAAACTCTACTTATGAATGCAAGCGGTGCAACCATTTTAGAGAAGTTACAATCATTACGTGAAAAGGGAAAAATGCTGAAGGAAATGCTGGAGGTGAAGGTAGCACAGCGTTTTAGGTATTGAAGGGTTTGAGACATCGCGAGTGAATCGTCACACCTTCCAATTTGTCGGTATTGATGAGTTTGCAGTAGCCGCCCAAGATAACATCCGCCACCAGGTATGGCTCGTCTTCCTTTCCTTTAGGCGGATCGGGTCGAGCGGATATCTTCACTGTTATATCTCCAACTTGAAACGAGGTCGTCTTGACTACCACATCTCCAATTTGAAACGGTTTAGGCGTTGCGCAATGATATGTATTGATCTCTATACCTTGGTAACTATTACTATAAAGGCGGAATTCAGAATAATAATAGACAAGAAGCTTAGAAAACGGAACACAAGTAGTAATTCGAAGAAAATATCTTCTCTTAGATTATGAACAAGAAAACGATTACAATTCTCTCTTTGTTACGCTCACAATCTTCTCTAAATAGTGGATTAACCTTAAACTGTTTGCTAAGCTTGCACAAGTATTGTCGTAAGCTTTCTCTAGGTTTTTTGTGCCTAGTATATCTGTAGGTGCGTCTATATCAAGAACACACTAACTAGATGTGTTTAGTTATGAGATAAACATCCCTATTTATAGGATTCGTTTGGTTTCCCAAACCTCTTAGGAATCTATTTCCTTTTGTAGGACTAATTCCCTTTTTAGGTATATTACCTAAACTAAGAATACTGCTCAAAACCTATGTTGCACGGACACGGACACGGGACACAGTTACGACACGACACGGTTACGGGGACACGTTAAATCTCAAAAAAACGGGTTACGGGGACACGTTATATATATTATTCACATCATTAAAATAAAATATTACTACAATCTACACGACAAAATAATTACTCTTATTTTTAAAATATTTGATTACTAATTATATAAAATTAATAATAATATAATAATGGTAAAGTTTTTCATGAATAATGCTTGGATTTGACTAAAACAAGAATAAATTAGCGTCTCATTTAGTTTATTTTGATTTTCCAAATCAAAATATTTCATTTATGACGTGTCCAAAAGTGTCCAATTGGTGTCCGCAAAGTGTCCAATAACAATTTTTACGCGACACATGATGTGGCGTGTCCATCGAGTGTCGAGAAGTGTCGTAACCGTGTCGTGTCTGTTTACGTGTCCGACACGGTTACGGCATCTTTCTTGGAGTGTCCGTGCAACACAGCTCAAAACAATACTCCTTCCTAAACTAGGAATTTATCCTAAACAAGGAATCCTTCCTAATATAGGATTCTATCCTCAACTCGTCTTGAGGATTACTAGTTCCCAGGGAGAGGAAGATACACATGTATCATGCGCCCCCCTCAAGAACTTGAACTCCTGTGAAAGTTATATTTGTAGGTTAGGGATCTCGTGAGTTCCTTTCACCATGCTGAACCATCTATCCTTGCCGGGAACTTGACCTTGATATCTACTTAGGAAAGTCTCATTCTCTTCCTGGCGTGTCTCTGTCGCTCTTCGCTCCATAATGCAATCTTCTTCGAGTGATTCTTCTCTATCTAACCACAAGTCTTCCACATGTGGCAAGATCATCTTGTCATCTCCATCATCATCTAGTAATGGTGGTTCAAACATACTTAACCTTCTTAGGTCTTCTTGTTGTTGTTTGGTAATGTATTCCAAACCAACACTACTTGGCTTCTCGTCAAGAGAACGGTTCACAAGGAGAATGAACTTTGTACTAGCATTCACCAACCGTTTAGCCTGAGTGGCTGTAATCAAACTTGCTCCCTCAAGAGGAGAGTCAATAGCTCGTATTATAAAAGCTTTCCCATCTTTGGTAAAGGTATACTTCTGCTCCCTCCTATGTAAAACCGCATCTCGATCCCACAAGTAAGGACTTCCAAGTACAACTTGACAAACATCCAATGGAACCACGTCGCATGTAACCTCGTCAATGTATGACTCATCAAAAGCAAACTTGAACGTGCACTGTTCTACAACCTGTAGCCCACCTTCCTTTTGAAGCCACCCTAAAGGATAGGGTTTCGGATGTTTGAAAGTTTTCAAACCCAACTTCTGTACCAAAGAATGTGAAAGTAAATTCTTCTGACTTCCCGGGTCAATAACAACATCTATTAGTGTTGTCTTAATCGCATCTTAACCGTGAAGAGTCGTTCCCTAGGATCGTCGATGAGTGCCAAATAGTGCATATTTATACACCTTTTTATTGGCATGTTACTCATCTTTTGCGCTTAGAAATCGAGATATTATCCCATATTCGTGTTTTCTTTGTTTTCAAGAATAAATATTTGTATTAATTAATTTTGTGTTTTTAGGTACTAAATAAAGTCAGGAGAAGTGAAGAGCCAAAGAGCGAAGAATTGGAGTCGAGCATCTATGGAGCAGATAGCCAAAGTCCGCAAGGCGAATGGGTTGCAACCCAACAAGGAAGACATGGGCTAGAGCTACCCACGACCCGGATCCGAGCCCGTCCACTCCAAGCCGTTGAGATCACACCTGGATACATCCTACGGTCGCTGCCTCCACGCGCATCGAAGTTCGCTGCTCCCGTGCAACACCAAATCGTCCCAACTCTACCTCAGCCGTTCAGATCTTACCTGCTACATCCGACGCTCGCTCCGACCTTCACATCAAATCCTGATGCACCCGCTTCACATCACACCACCTATATAAGCACCTATCACCAAAACCTAACCCTATTCTCTTCTCCTCCCCCATACCTCTTCACCCGACACAGAGCAGAGCTCTGCTCTTCCGCCATCTCCTTCCCCTGCCACAACCATCATCACCACCATCTTCTCTTATGTCACCATCACCCCCACTTTCACCACCAGCCGCATCACCTTACCTAATCACTCTCTAATTCTTTCATAGCTTCTCTCCTAGGAGCTAAGAGAGAAATAGGACAGAGATAGGTTAGGGTTTCACCAATCAATCAATTGAAGAAGAGTCGAGCCGATTAATCAAGAGGAAAACTCGATTCAGAAGATATCAGAGTATGGGTTGAATTATTTTTCAATTAATTTCAATTTTTAAAGAATTAGGGTTTCTTTGTTTGGGGGAATGAATTGCATGTATAAATAGAACCAAAGGGGTTGATAGGAGGCACGCACAGATTAGCCGATGCGATCAATTAGGTTTAATTTGTGTTCTTGTTATTTTTATGTTCTAATTTAATTGCTAGGGTTTCACTGAAACCCTAATTCCCAATTGTGTTTGAACTGTGTTGAATGTTCTTGAGAGCTTAATGTATTAGATAGCTTCAAATTTTAACACCTCAACTCTTTTCTCTCACAGTGCATACCAAAGCCATGGATGCACTGTAGTTAGGTTAATACTGAGTTGAGAGTGATTCAGCTCTTGCTTCTAGTTTTAATACTAATTCCCCTGACTAGTTGTGCTAAATTAGACAACTAGTACTTAGGGTTAGTGCCTTAGCTGCTATTTAAGTTATCACTTTGGGAGAAACTCTTAGATATGTGGTAGCTAGTGACAAGCTTCACTTGTGCAGTATAAGAACAAGAACTCAAACTAGTTGAGCACATAGTAGGAATTCAGAGGTGGATTTGAAGACCTAGCAAGCCCTTTTTCTCACTGTCTTTTACCTTAGTTTAGGTTTACTTCATTTCACTTCAGCTAGTATCGGCAAAAACCATGATTGTTACTTGTCACTTTTAGAACTAGGTTAAGCGACCTTAGATCAATATCAGAGCACCACAAGTCCTTGTGGGATCGACCCGTACTTGCCGCGTCTCCGATAGACGCCGTGCACTTGCGGTATAACATGTAGGTCATAAATATATACACACTTAGAGGCCTACCAAGTTTTTGGCGCCGTTGCCGGGGACTTGGCGTGTGCCCTGTGATTTTCGGCTAGACTTAACTGAATTCACTCATCTCTGTACATTCACTTACATTTTTGCTTATAACCTTGGTTTAGTTAGCTGTAATTTTATTGTCTTTCTTTCTTAGTTCTTATTTTATTAATATTACATTACTTCTATCACTGTGCATATCATCCCTCCTAGTGCATTCTTGCACCACTTAGCTTAACCTCTATATCTTTGCATCTTGGCATTTGTGCTTCATCGGTGCTGTTGTGCATTATAGAGAACTAAATCTCTTTTGTTGAGCCAACAGTGCTACCTGTGTTGCTACTTGGCTGCTGCTGCCGCTTGAGCAACCAAAGAAAGGAAGCCAAACCAGCCCATTGAAACCAACGAAAGGCGCGGAACCCGAGGTACCGCCGAGTCCGAGTAAGGCCAAGGAACCTGAGTTACAAAGTTCTGAGCACAACTCAGGTAAGTGACTCCATGCATGACCTGTGAACTAGGTTAAGCTAGCATACACCTTTGTGTGAACCTCTGAGAATCCTTGAGCAGCCCCTGAAGCTGCAAGTTTGAGCTTAAACTCCAGCCCCTGCGCATGAGCTTGTGCTAGCTACTCTGCTGCCTTAGCCTGAGCAACCTGAGCATGACCCTGTGACATCAGCTGAACATCTATTGCTTCGCATGATGATTAGCCTCCATACTAGGTCACCACCTCGATTGCTTGCACGATAGACCAATTACTGCACCGCTAAGCAACATGTGCATCCGTGCATTTGAAAGTTAGCTAAGTCACATACCCGAAATTTCTGTGCATTTGTGAATCTTACTAGCCTTGGTACTGCCATCGGTGAGCATAACTCTTTATCGGCCCATGTATTTGTGTTTTTAAGCGTGGCAGCCCTTTGCATGTTTAACCTGCCATCACTTGAGCATACCCTGCACACACCCTGAGCATGAGCCATTAGAGATGCAACCTTGAGAGCCACATGCTCCCTTGCCAGCCCCTGAAGCTACAAGTTGAGCTACCATCTGTGAAGATTTGCCAACCCAGTTGACCCTATCTGTGCTCACATGGAAATTGGCCAATCTGTTGCACTTGTGAAGTTGTAAACCTGCATTGAGCTGATCTGGGCTTAGAATTGTGTTGTGCTGCACTTTGTTCACTGTGCATCTGCTGACCCAGTAAACCTTGCATACTCTAGGCATACCCCTGAGCATAGTCTGTTGGTACTCTTTGGCATGTTAGGCTTGTGGTAAAGTGCTCAAACCGATCATCTACTTACTTGTTGTACACATACTGAATCTTTGCATACTTTTGACTAGTGAGACCTTGAATAGCATGATTGACTTGTTGAATCTCTTTGAGCCATGATCACATCTTTGAAATTTTGTGCTTCCCCCGTGTCTTTGTAGTAGCCACCATTGTCTTGAGCCGCTTGTCTTTGTACCCCCGTGTGCTAGAAGTTGTTAGGTCATTTTGGTTGCCAAGGTTGTGCTAAGATTTGCACTTAGGCTGTGCAAATTGTTGTTTTTGTTTGTTGTTGCTTGTGTACACCTAGGTTTGTCTTTGTGCACCATTTTTGCCTTGCTTTTGCGACAAGACCGATTGGTGCATAAGTTGCACACATAGCTCGACTCTGCACACAACCCGTGCAATGAGCAGAACCCAAACATGGTCAATAAAATAAATCAGCCCACTTAAACCAAGTCTGCCGGGTCGTGCACTTTCAATGAAGCCCAACATTGAGCTTTCTCCTTTGGCTGCACAAGCAACCTGGCTGTACACACAACCGAAGTGGAGCCTTTTGAACCCAACCGTGAAAACTGGCTGAGCAAGTTTCACAAAATCGAGCCCACGTACTTCTGGGTTGAGCATTGGCACATAACCTGGGATACACATCTGGCCCAAACCATCTAGGCTAGAACCTATTCGTTGGGTCATTTAGCATCAATGGCTGGACTTTCCCAACCAACCAAAAACCCAATAAACCAAATCAGCCCATTTAAACCAAATTTTCCCACCAAAACCAAACTTAGTCCACTTCATCTGGGCTTTGAGTTCAATTTGAGTACTAAATCATGTCAGGATTTTGGTCTGCATCTGGGGATGGAACAAATAAATCCCTTAGAGAGCTTGCTTACGGGCACCTTTCACGGGATGAACACCCCACATACCATAGTGACTTTAGGGAATTTTATGGGCCTTCTCGGGGTCCCGATCTCACATACCCTAATCATTATGATCACATACATCATCCACCACAAAGTTGAAAATGAACAATTTTCTCATACCCAAGTCATCACTTTTAGATCAATTAGAAGCTCGACTATCCGCTTTAGATAGGCAATACGCTTTTAGAAAAGCAATCTGTCGAATCTAGTTTTTCTAGGCAATATGAAATGCATGCTTGCACCTTATGTGGTGGTTTAGACCACCTGCCTGAGTCTTGTTATATCTTGCATGATTTTAGACAGTCTAGGGAAAACCATGATAATCCAATGAACGAAGTGTCTAGAAGTGACTATTGGGACCATAATCAACCTGCACACATGCATCATTCACCACAGTGGGGAGATGGACAATTTTATACTCCCCCAACTCCTAGTTTGCAATCAACAATGGAAACACTCATGGAGCAAAATGCTAGGCTTGAAATGAATGCAATGCATGACCATCCATATAGCAACATGTCTGAATTTCCCTTCTCTAGTGAACCTCATGCACAACCATACAATGAATACCCATATGAGGAATGCATACCCACTAGTGAAGACTCTCCTTCAATAGAAAAACTCAAAATGATTCTTCACCTGATTGAATTACAAAATGATAGGATTGAAAATAGTGTTTCTAGTCTTACTCATACAGCTAACGTTGAATATGAACCTAATCTAGAGGTAAATGAGTACACTAAAAATACTACAATTTTGAATGGAGAGATGAATTCGTGCTATGATGATGATGATGATGATGAATATGAAGAGCATGTGTATTTTGAAAATGTAGTAGAATCTTTAGGTTCAGAGACATTAAGTGCCTCTTCTGTGAACCCTATGAATGATGCTTCTTCTGATATTCATGCATGTGATATTGATGTGGAATCTATGCAATTATCCTGTGAAAGTGAACATGATTTACCCTCTTTTGACTTTAGGAAAGTGTGTGATGGTACAAATGATTTTAAAAATGAAAACAACTTAGATGTACCTAACCTCTCTCCTGAGTCACAAATTGAAACTCCTCCACCAAACCTAGGTGTAGTTTGTAGCAAAATTGCAAAACCAACTTTTCTAAAAATGCCTAACTTAGGCCTAGAGCTTTGTGCTTCCCAAGTCCTCTTGGACTATTTTGCATCAAAGTATAACACTCTTAAGGAGCCACAGGTTGGAGTGTGTATGTCTGCCTCAGAATTAGCAAAACTCATTTGAGTTAGACCTTTTGCATGATGTACCTTTAAAATTGCAAGATTTTGTGCTTCCAAACACACCTGTTGATAAGTTTAGGTTTGGGGGAAACTCATTCACATACACAGTCTTACTTGCATTCTCATGTTATATTTGTGTAAGATTGTTGATGGTTGTACATATTTTCTATTGGGTTGATCCTCAACTATTTAGACTCTTGGTTTATGGTGAATTTTCATTGTATATATCCAGTAGGACTTGTTAAATTTTCTTTTCTTGAATCGGTTGAGTCTTCATGCGCATATATTATGCTAATACGATATGATATGTTGGATTCTAGCTTTAACTAACGAAGCTCAACCTTGCTCCCGCCGACATCCGGTAATCTCTTCCCTTTTCTCTTATCAGCATAGTTCTCTCGGTATGTGACTGTTTAAATTTTTTCTATATGTAGACACATTGAGGACAATGTTTGATTTAGGTTTGGGGTGCATTTGCATTTAGAGTTTTTAGTCTTTTATTTTATCTTTTAATTTTACTTTTAAAAAAAAAAAAAAAAAAAAAAAAAAAATCAAAACTCTTTTTGTAAAAACCTCCAACTTTTAGAGATTTTAGAGTCACTAGCATGCTTTTAGCTATGTTTACATAGAGATTCTGACCGAAATAACAGAACTTGGAAGTTCCGGAGAACACAATCGGGTTCCTTAGTTGATTAGAGCGTTAAAGTTGGATTTAACCGGAGGGCGAATTAGGTGTTGTTTAGATATTCGGTAGTAGAATTGTGATCACCCATAGTGGAGACTACCCAATTTACATCAAGTGAGGCACCAACCTTCATTTTTTGCAACTTTCTAGAAAAGTTGTTAGAGTGTGTGTCACCTTACGTAAATTCCGGGTAGGAATGGTGAGCTACCCAACTTCGCACCATTTTCAGCACTACTTTTGATCTCTTGAGTGCTAGTTTTTGTCAATCATGAGGGTGACGTCTAAAGATGAAAACTCCTTCTAAATACCGATTTGCCGTTAGCATCTCTCTCTCATTTGCAAGACCCATAGAAACACATCATCACAAAGAAACGGAGCATCATCGAATATTGAAAGAAAAATTGATATAGTCCAAGGTTTATGTGCAACAAAGAAAAGAAAATAGGATGAGAATTAATAAAATTTATAAAATCAAGACAATACAAGTTGTGGAAAAATTGAGTGATAAAGTCCTTTGTCCATGGAGTTAGTTGTTTCATTATTTGTATTTTTATTTTCACTTATTGTATTGAAAAAAAAAAAAATCAAAAATCAAAAATATTGTAGTTTATTTTTGCTACCACCATGGTAAAGAAGAATTTAAAAAGAAAAATCCAAACAACTAGAAATTTGAGTAGAAAAGTCAAAAATTGTCAAGTTTTGTGAAGTTTAGAAGTTCGTCATCAACAATTGAAGACCGAAGACCGAAGATTGAAGACGTTTCTATGGTTCCTATGAGAGAGTGATATTAATTGCCGATCGGGTGAGAAGTGAGTGAGTACTCCCACCCTTGCTAATGGTTGATTTCCTTTCTTAGAGATCATCGAAAAAGATTCTTTTTGTCCACACTTCGTGGAGTCTCCAGATTTTATTTGGAAGGTTATCCTTCTTACCTACAACGTGTGCGGGATTTCTCTCTTTACTCTCGCCGCACACATGAGAGACTAAAAAAGCGATCTTTTTGAGTGCAATTATCATAAAACCCTAATGGTGAGGCGAAGTTGAGACTTATGATCACAATCGAATCCGAATTCTTTCATATGGTATGGTTACTTCTCGCTCGACTTAAGGATGAGAATGCGTTCTTTGGTAGTTCTAACTTCTTGTTACTAGCATGCAGAAACTCTATGTCCTCATAGCTTCTTGGAGGCTTGAGACTCTTTTACACTCGAAGTTGGAGAAGGTTTTGTGGGTACACCTCTTGTAAACCCTCACGAGACTACAACTCGTCCACTAGGGACACCTAGCGGTTTTAAAGGCTTAGTGCATACGCTAAATGCATTCGAGAGACCCTGCGATGTGGGTATAGTTAGGATTTCTTCATTTTCGTTTCACTTGAGGACAAGTAAAATTCAGGTTTGGGGGTATTTGATGAGTGCCAAATAGTGCATATTTATACACCTTTTATTGGCATGTTACTCATCTTTTGCGCTTAGAAATCGAGATATTATCCCATATTCTCGTGTTTTCTTTGTTTTCAAGAATAAATATTTGTATTAATTAATTTTGTGTTTTTAGGTACTAAATAAAGTCAGGAGAAATTCAAGAGCCAAAGAGCGAAGAATTGAGTCGAGCATCTATGGAGCAGATAGCCAAAGTCCGCATTGAATCGGGGTTGCAACCCAACAAGGAAGACATGGGCTAGAGCTACCCACGACCCGGATCCGAGCCCGTCCACTCCAAGCCGTTGAGATCACACCTGGCTACATCCTACGGTCGCTGCCTCCACGCGCATCGAAGTTCGCTGCTCCCGTGCAACACCAAATCGTCCCAACTCTACCTCAGCCGTTCAGATCTTCCCGCTACATCCGACGCTCGCTCCGACCTTCACATCAAATCTCGATGCACCCGCTTCACATCACACCACCTATATAAGCCCCTATCACCAAAACCTAACCCTATTCTCTTCTCCTCCCCCATACCTCTTCACCCGACACAGAGCAGAGCTCTGCTCTTCCGCCATCTCCTTCCCCTGCCACAACCATCATCACCACCATCTTCTCTTCTGTCACCATCACCCCCACTTTCACCACCAGCCGCATCACCTTACCTAATCACTCTCTAATTCTTTCATAGCTTCTCTCCTAGGAGCTAAGAGAGAAATAGACAGAGATAGGTTAGGGTTTCACCAATCAATCAATTGAAGAAGAGTCAGAGCCGATTAATCAAGAGGAAAACTCGATTCAGAAGATATCAGAGTATGGGTTGAATTATTTTTCAATTAATTTCAATTTTTAAAGAATTAGGGTTTGCTGTTTTGGGGGAATGAATTGCATGTATAAATAGAACCAAAGGGGGTTGATAGGAGGCACGCCTGGATTAGCCAGTGCAGTCAATTAGGTTTAATTTGTGTTCTTGTTATTTTTATGTTCTAATTTAATTGCTAGGGTTTCACTGAAACCCTAATTCCCAATTGTGTTTGAACTGTGTTGAATGTTCTTGAGAGTTTAATGTATTAGATAGCTTCAAATTTTAACACCTCAACTCTTTTCTCTCACAGTGCATACCAAAGCCATGGATGCACTGTAGTTAGGTTAATACTGAGTTGAGAGTGATTCAGCTCTTGCTTCTAGTTTTAATACTAATTCCCCTGACTAGTTGTGCTAAATTAGACAACTAGTACTTAGGGTTAGTGCCTTAGCTGCTATTTAAGTTATCACTGGGAGAAACTCTTAGATATGTGGTAGCTAGTGACAAGCTTCACTTGTCTGGTATAAGAACAAGAACTCAAACTAGTTGAGCACATAGTAGGAATTCAGAGGTGGATTTGAAGACCTAGCAAGCCCTTTTTCTCACTGTCTTTTACCTTAGTTTAGGTTTACTTCATTTCACTTCAGCCGTATCGGCAAAAACCACAGTTGTTACTTGTCACTTTTAGAACTCAGTTGAAGCAGCCTTAGATCAATATCAGAGCACCACAAGTCCTTGTGGGATCGACCCGTACTTGCCGCGTCTCCGATAGACGCCGTGCACTTGCGGTATAACATGTAGGTCATAAATATATACACACTTAGAGGCCTACCATCGTCTTACGTAAGTTCTTCTACGCCTCCTGCCATTAGAGAGAGCTTTTGATTAGGTTCTGTTAGTCCTTGGACTTCTTTTGGAACTTGTGCGACTAGTGTTGCCATCATGGCTTCTTTCTTCTGCAACCCTTTTGGTTTTAGATTAGGATACTTCATCCAACACTTGTCAACAACATGCCCTGTTTGTTTGCAATGAGTGCAAACTAAACCTTCTTGGTCATTAGACTTCCTTTTCTCTTTGCTCCTTTCATCTCCTTTGGCGACGAAACTTCCAGACGTTACCTTGACGTTTCCCTCAACATCAGTTTTCTTCAGCCTGCCTTCGATGGCATTCGCTTTTATACTTGCTTCGGAGATAGTATCCATCGAAAACATCTTCAAATCCTTCCGTATATACTCATGAAACCCGGAAATATATTTCATGTAGATAACATAATCTCCCAAGTCTAAGATCATAGCTTTATTCTGAAATTTCGAAATATATTCTTGTACGGTTTGGTTGTAAGTCTGCTTCAAGTTGTACCACTTGAACCATCTCTCCTCAAGGTAGCCAACCGGATAAAACTGTTTCCTTACAACTGCCTTGAATCTTTTCCACGACAATACTCCTTTACCTAGGTTTTGTCTTTGATAAGCTTTCCACCAGGTTAGAGCATGCTTTTGTAGCTTCAATGCCGCGAAAGCAATCTTTTCCTTTGAACCATATTCAAAGAAAGAGAAATACGTCTCTAGACGTTCAATCCAATCATCTAATTTTTCTACATCGACACTCCCATCGTAAAGTGGAATATCAATACGAAAATCAATTTTCAGATTCTTACCATGAGGTTTAGTTGATGTAGGACTTTTAAGAAACTCTTTCTTCTTTTCTTCCTCCTCATCTTCTTCCTCTTCTTCTTCTTCTTCTTCTGAATCGTCTTCTTCAGAATCATCTTTTTCCTAAGCTTCAGGTGAAGGTGTAACCTTTTTCTTCATCTTCATCTTGGTTGTATGAGAACGAATACAATTACTCAGCTCCTGAAGGGTAACTTGAATTGACTTCATGTTTGTTTGCAACGTAGCCACCTTTTCTTCCATAGTTTGTGGTTCGCCTTCCTTGGGATCACCATATGACTTTGTCATCCTTGATCCCCTTGTTTTCTTAACGTCTTCCAACTTCTCGAGTACCTCACCAAGCTTTATGTAGAGATCTAGTGAAAACCATAAACCACAGGATTTACCCTAAAAACTAACCTTGCTCGTGATGCCAACTTGATATGTATTGATCTCTATACCTTGGTAAATATTACTATAAAGGCGGAATTCAGAATAATAATAGACGAGAAACTTAGAAAACGGAACACAAGTAGTAATTCGAAGAAAATATCTTCTCTTAGATTATGAACAAGAAAACGATTACAATTCTCTCTTTGTTACGCTCACAATCTTCTCTAAACAGTGGATTAACCTTTAAATCTGTTTGCTAAGCTTGCACAAGTATTGTCGTAAGCTTTCTCTAGGTTTTTACGTGCCTAGTATATCCGTAGGTGCGTCTATATCAAGAACACACTAACTAGATGTGTTTAGCTATGAGATAAACATCCCTATTTATAGGATTCGTTTGGTTTCCCAAACCTCTTAGGAATCTATTTCCTTTTGTAGGACTAATTCCCTTTCTAGGTATATTACCTAAACTAAGAATACTGCTCAAAACAATACTCATTCCTAAACTAGGAATTTATCCTAAACAAGGAATCCTTCCTAATATAGGATTCTATCCTCAACTCGTCTTGAGGATTACTAGTTCCCAGGGAGAGGAAGATACACATGTATCACGCAACCACTTGATTTTTGAGCTCGTTATCTTTGGCTGTAACCGCTTCCAGATTTTTGACAAAGTGCTTGAAATCCCCAACGTCCCATTCTCATCTCCTAATGACGCCCGAGTTGATAATCGTATCGAGTCCCCACGCCTGGCCGAGAGGAGAGGTGATTGGGTGCAGAAAGGGTTGTTTAACCAGTCTTATTTGTTCTCGGAATCTGCGGATGAACGTCGACGGGCTTTCTCCAGGCAATTGAGTTACATTGGTAAGTTTTTGATACGACAACATGTAATCTTCCAAGTTGGACGGCTTGTTGGTAATTCTTTCGGGTACCGTCATCGGCAGAGGGGATGCTCTTAACTTCGCTTTGTTGCTGTATACCCATGCGCGCCCCAGAATCATGTCGTAATTTGATAGTTCTTTGACGATGTGGAATTTTCCATGTGTTAGAGTGTCTCCCACCTTGATTTCAAGGTTGATGTAGCCATATGCGTCCATCGCCTTCCCTTCCAAGTTTTTGACCATGGTTAGGGAACGGATAGCCTCTGCTCAAACTCGCAGCTCTCGGAGTTTTGATGGTAACGATGTTGAAGTCGGAGGTGCGTCGATTAATGTGTTGTCGAGCTCGGTGTCCCTCGGGTAAACCGTGGTCACCAGATCCCAGATTGTATTTTCCAAAGACTAGCTTCCCGAGAGAGTTTGGGGTTGGCGTGGTTTCTTCGAGTAGGAAAAAGTCGCTTTCCCGATACAACACGGTTAAGGGCCGTGAAGATATCTTGACGCTGTGTCTTGGAGAGATAGAGAATTTTGCACACATGCTGCATCATGGATTGCACAGTCTCGTGTACAGAGTCCCCAGAGACCATGCAACTCCTGACTGGAAGTGGATCTCTGTGAACTCCTTCATTGCCCAGCCGAAGCTCCCTTGCTTCTATCTTTTCTTTGAAGATATGCTTTAGCTTATTGCAGTCACTGGTCGGGTGGTGGACAAATCTGTGGTAGCGGCAATATTTGGGGTTTGCCATTTCTGCTTCGGTTGGTGGGCGTCTGGTAGGAGGTAGTCTGATGGTGTCGTCTTGGATCCATGCTTCCAAGAGTTCAATCACTTCCTCGGTCACGTTCGGGTCATGACAATCTAGCGCTTGAATTCTGAATCTTTTGACGAAATTATTCGGATGTTCGTTGTTTCGTTGGAACATCCTTCCTAGATCTGAGAAGGTAATTTGCTCATATACAAAGAAGTACTTCTTGTAGAAAGCTGCAACCATGTCAGACCAATTGGAGATGCTGCCTGGCGTAATGTTGTTGTACCATGTGTATGCTCTTCCAGTAAGTGATTTCGAAAACTCCCTCAAACGGAGAACGTGATTGTATTCGTGCTCCCCCAGGGACTCCGAGAATCGAGAGACATGTTCACGCGCATTACCGGTATCGTCATACAGAGAGAATTTAGGGAAGAGTACCCCCTTGGAAGAGGAATTCTTTGTATTTCCGGAGGATACGGGGTTGATCTTTGATGTATGTCCATGAAATCGCTTTTGTCTCGGTTTCGGAGAAGTCGTTCCAAATATTCTCGTGTGACAAAATTGGACGGTTGATTTCCTTCCGCTGGAGTTCATGGGTGAACCTCTTCACCTACAAAGGTGCGCCCTGTTGAGGTGCTGGCGCCAGGGGTATCGGAGGTGTTCCTCATTGGTTCTGGCTGGCGCGATTCAATTGTGGTAGCCTCTTTGTTAGTGTCTTGAAAAAAAACAAGTACCTCCTTCTGAGTTGAGGCCATGTCCGTCTGAGCTCTAGCGAGAACCTCCTGTCTTTTCATCAAATCAGCAATAGTAATATAGGGTCGGCTTCCTATGGTTCCTCCAGTTTCTCGTCTTGACGGCGGAGTAGCTACGGCTCTGGTGACGGTTGGAGGTGTCATACTTGACGAAATATTGGGAGCGGCGGTAGGGGCTCTGGTTCTGGTGATTGGAGGTGTAACACCCGAAGGAGCATTTTCCGCGGCAGAGGCTCTAGCTCTGGTGATGGGAGGTGTAACACTGTTGATGGGTGAAAACTACTCCTGCGAGAATTTGGTAATTTGGGGTGTGGATGAGGAATGAATCTAAACCTTCAACAAATGCACTGCGCGGTGAGTGCTTGTAGATTCGAGAGATCAATACATGCAAGTCCGGCCTAAACCAAGAAATGGCCGTTCCAGACTTGTTTCGGTCACAAAGTGAAGGAGATGGGGTTGATCTTAGGGAGGGAAGCGAAGAAGGTGTTGAGATTGTGAAGGTGTTGGCTTGCTTATGACTTGTAACAGAAAGATGAGCAAGCTTACGATTGATGCAAGCAGGCTCTGAGTGTTTGAATACGGTTTTGTATTAACACTTGATTTCTGTCGTCTGAACTTGTGTTGTTCTGTCTCTTGTTTGAAATAGGGCGGAGAACCTATTTATACAAGTCATTGAGCCTCATTCACGTTTCTCATGGGAAGTGGAGGTAATGGAATGATGGAGTAGTGGAGTTGTGTGTCGGTGATACACGACCAGTCTTGCCCACTTCTCCTGTTCATCTCTAACCGTCCATGACTTCGACACGTTCTTGTGATGGCGCGTTGCACGCCGCACGCCGTAAACCGCCGAGACCAATACCCCGTATGTATCCCCCAGTTTGTGACATGATTGATGTCTGGAATGTGGATCGTGGATCCACGAAAGATAGCATGTAATCTTTGAATTGAATAAACTGCGTTATTCGGAAAGTCGATACTTGTGAAGTATCGTGTGTATTTTATGCGAGTGCGTTGTGGTGTGGTAAGGCGATGGGTAATGACGCCCATGCGACCAATTGACTCCGACCGGGGTTGTATAACCAAGTGGTGAAGTTGGATGGATGAGATGAGCTTTGAGACACTCATCTGCGGCCCAGTTAATGAATATTAGTTTTTTGAAGAGGTGCGCAAGCATCACTCTTCGGCTTGGTTGAAACCAAGTATGGGAAGGATTTTGAGAGGACCGACCATACATGCGTGTAGACGGCATGATGGTGTAGGTGCTGTATTCCGTTCCCTCACGAAAGCGCGATCCGGGCCACTCAATTTGACCGGCAAAGAGGAGTGGTCGAGATCGATTTTGCGATAAGAGTTTGATACCGCAAGAAGCCGCGCGCCATACTCTTTTCCTCGGCGCGTTTTCCAAGACGACCTAGCTTGGTCGGTCTGGACGGTTGGTTTGGCGTGAAGATGGTAGGCTGATGTTCACGCCCATGTCTCACCGTCCCATGAAAACGTGATCTAAGCCACCCATTCGTCCGGTGAAGTTGAGTGGTCGAGATCGATTTGCAATTTGGGAAGTGTATCCACGCATGTTTGAGCGGGCGTTTTGGATTGGCCAGGCGTGATATGCCTTGGCCGACCGCATGAAGAGGTAGATGGGCCCACGGTGGTCATGCTGGTATGACCGGACCTTAATCTAATCTGTGACCCTCCATTCGTGTTGGAGAAGATGGACGCGTGATGGCTTGAACCCTAATTTTGGCTTTCAAAGCCGCGCGACCATGCTATTTCAAAGCGGACGAATGTGTTGTAACCAATCATGGTTGGTTTTTGACCGATTGGTCAAGTGTGTAGGCGGTCACATGGTGATTGTGTCGACATGCTCAGGGCCCTTTGAGTTCTGCATCTACACCCTCCATCTATACTGCGAAGATGGATGGTTGAGACCGTTTTTGCGGCACATGTAATATGCCGCAAACCCTAATTTAGGGTTTTCCGCCCATAATGCTTGGTATGGACGGTTTCTTGGCAAGCAAAGGCCAATGGTCGACCATGCGGGTCGGTAGTGTGTATTCCATACACGCTTGGGGGTGATGGAATTGATCCGTGGTCATCCAATCATGCTTGTGGAGTTGGATGACTGCGATCGAATCATATCACAGCAAGCTAAGGCCGTGGGTATTCCATACCATGCTTAGGGTGATGGAATTGATCTTTGGTCATCAAATCATGCTTGTGGAGTTGGATGACTTCGATCAGATCATATCCGAGACCGATCTGATCAAGTCCAGGATGCTCAATCGGGCTAGTATAACACACCGAGAGGGCTCAATCGGGCTAGTATAACACACCGAGAGGGCTCGGGCTAGTATAACACACCGAGAATCAAGTATAACGGGTATTTCGTACATGGTTTCATTATAGTGCTTGGAGGTTCGTGTTACTACGTATGAGTAACACTCGGTCTCATGCCACTGCGATAATGATTCATTATAGTGCTTGGAGGTTCGTGATACTCTATAAGAGTAACACTCGGTCATCATGCCACACCGATAATGAGTACAGAAATACAAGGCTGAATTAAGTGAGGGAGTATCAACACTTATAAATGGCTTTATCTTTTACAAGATGTCGGCGCATGATTTTTACGGTTTTTTACAAACTCAACCTTGAACGAAAATCCACCATCAACATTAAGTCCCGCTAGCTAGCACACAATGGTTACACTATTGTGTGGTAGGCATGAGATGGACGATTAAAGATAAAACTTATGAGACAATGTTAGATGTTACCGGGAGAGGCGGGTCGTCTGTCCTTCGAGCATGTCACGTTCAAGAGACGTCCAGAAAGTGTTCCCCTAGCATGATGCCGGTCTTTTGCTTGATCGACCTTGCTATGACTGCTTCGGTCGAGGGGGCTCTGCGCTTGCTTCGTTCAATCGTGGGGATGTGCCTAATCGACCGATCATATTGCGCTTCGTTCGTGGGGTTCTGCGCCTGCTTGATCGAACGTAGGCTTGTTGTGTCATGGCTTCGGTTGAAAGTGGGTCTCTACGTGTACATGCTTCAAACGTCAGCCATGTGCTTCGATCGAAACCGGCCTATTTGTGTGCGCCTATTATACCAGCCTTATGTCGTGATTAACACCAGCCTTTTGCGACTTGAGCAATACCGGCCTTTTGACTTGAGCAATACCGGACTTGAGGCTTGTACCGTACTTAAAAATTGTACAGGACTTGACTTGAAATCAATACAGATGAAACTTGTACCGGACTTGAAAACTTGAGTTATACCGAAGCTTGATCAATACCAGACTTGAATGATGTTTGGACTGGCCATTGTGTGAGTTGTGTCTTGCCGTGTGTGGCGGCACTTCTCATATGCTTTCATACAAGTTCTAACTCCTGTCTTTTATTTCATTGCGGTAGAAAGAATCCTGTTGAGATGTCTTACGGAGATAATGTTTGGTGCCAAGTCAGGAAGTGTCGACAGCTTCAAAGATATGCCGAACATCGATGATGAGTTGTTCACCGCGCCCTCTCAACTATATGAAAATATTCGTTCCACAGGATAACCCTCCTCCTATCGACTTCAGGGTTTTTCATGCTCTGCTGGATCCTCATAAAGGATGAATGAGACGCATGTCGAGCAATGAGTACATCAAAGACAACTTGACCGGAGCGCAGATTATTGATGTAGCTTGAGTGTTGAAACGACTCGAGAGGATGTTAAAGTGGCTTACAGTGCGAACGTTGAGGTAGATCCTGGAGAGAGTGTTGAAGCATGATTAAAGTGAACATGGGTCCCGGAGAGAGCATTGAGGCGGCTCTTGGATAGACCATTGAAGCGGCTTACTGCTGGAGGAAGCGTTGAAGCGGAGCGCTCTTGATTCGATTTACCCTTGCGAACTCCATGCTAAGCCTCAGTCCCCAAGCGTGGTTTACATGGTTTGTTCGTAGTGGTCGTTGTCGAGCCAGATATAGAATATCTTGGACATTGCTCATCATTGTGGGAGTCGTGCATGTGGTACTGGAGTTGGATTTGATGGACGCGCATGATGTTGTATCTTGGTGGTTTTCCTCTTTTCGCTTCAAGGAACCGCTTACGGGAAGGTGAAGGTTGTATCGCTTTGTTGGTGAGATATATGCCCCCGGATCTTGTTCAACCACCACTGCGATAGAGTAACTCGCCCCGGATCTTGCTCGATATGACGGTTGGACATCGTTATCTTCTTGAGGCTGCTCCCTTGAGGTATCGGCTCCAGTGGAAGATTACCGTCATAGAGCGTTGATACGTTGCACCGGTATTCCTTAAACCAAATGGCAGTATGGTATAATAAAAATTTCGAGAGGAGTTCGAAAAGATATCTTACTTGCATCATGCTCGTACATTCTTATCGGTTGTAGCCATTGCATCCATCCATGGAGGAGAACATGCCGTGTCCATTGGTTGCATCTACTAACATGTCGATGTTCGGTAGAGGAGAATCGCTTTGGGGCATTCCATTGGGCGGAGAGACGGGTGTCGGTCTCTCCTGCTAAGTGCTAACAATGACGCCGGTATATTGTCTTCCCCTTCTAATCACGTCTTGCTTCGAAAGTGCGTCCCCTTTTGGTGTGAGTATGGGTTGAAGCTTCACCGTATGTCTTTGGTCTGGTTTCCTTCGAAGTCCGTCATTGTGGTGGGATGACGCACAATCTTGCATGGGCTAACCTTGGCCGTCCCGAGAGTCTTGAGAGAAATCACATTGGAAGATGCTCCCGTGTCGACGAGGGCCCTCCTGAACTCGAACCCTTGATGTGTGCGGTAACATGTAGGGCCGGTCGTGATCTTTTTCTGCCATCATGTCGTCTTCTGTAAATGTAACATTATTTACGGGTGTTTTCGATGCAGTTAAGACTTCTGGACGTGAAGGAGTCAGGTGTACGTCCAGAGCTATTTTATTAATTACAGGAACATCTCTGCACGTTGATTCTTTGAGAGGCGCAAGAGTTCACACAAGCTTTCCACTAGAGATGCCGCTTCCTGATCCACTTTGGTCTCTGGTTCGTAGTAAATCTGTTGACACAGGGAGGATCGTTGTGAGGATCGGTCCCAGTGTAGGAATCTCCATGATGAGGACCATTCATATACGATGTCGCTCATTTGATTAGGTCCACGTAGGTCCGCGTGGTGAAATACCTCTTTCGAGTTGCGGCCATATCCGTTTGAGTCTTAGCAAGAACTTCCTGCTTCTCCATCAAGTTTGAAATGGTAATGGATGGTGGTCCTCCTCTCGTCCTCCGGCTCCTCGTCCCGATGCGAGGAGTGAAAGTTGTTGCTCGGTGACTCTTTGGAGGCGTTACGCTTGAGGAGTTGTCGGGATTTGCGGTGCTCGACTCTGGTGACGGGAGGTGTTACACTTCTTGGAACATCTCCTTCTACGCTGGCACCAGGTGGTAGAAGTGACCACTGCATAAGGTGTATTGACCACGGTAGCTCCAGAGAAATTATAGGACGGAGCCCTTCGTATCTTGTGTTACTCGCCGGGGAAGAAGAGGTTGAAAAGTTGCCTAAGGAACTGAAGCTCAAGCAGTTATACTTCAAAGGATGAAAGTCTCTCTTGCCCGAAGTACGAGTTCTTTTTGAAGGACTTTCCTTGAAGGATCGTAGCTACCTACTTGTCCTTTAGATGTTCTTGTTTTTGAGTGATAGTGAGGATTCCTTTGACTACCGGTTTTGAATTAATAGGTAATTGAATTGGTTCATTTTGAGATAGTTTGGTGAATGATTTTTTCTGAAAGAGGTTATTTTAAATGAAATTTGCATCTTGGTCATGAATGATTGCACATGTCACATGAAGTTGCAAACGTTGTGTGAAAGGAAAGCATGAATGAAACAGACATGGTGTTTGATTATCGAGCCTCTTTCTCCACGTGTGGGATGCTAAGTCCCCAGTGAATTCTAAACTATCTTTCTTGTAAAATTGTTGAGTAGAACTTACTTGCTTTTGAAGCCTCATTTGTATCAAACCGGAGTATCCTCTCCAAGAAAATCCTCCGCACTAACTTCTCAAAGCTATCCCTCTGAGCCAAGCTTCTCCTGAACAATGCGCTTCAAAGCGTTGCACTCCTTTGGTGGGGTGATGAAGGGACCGGTGGTAATGACGATTACCTCGGGTCCATTACTCCTTGACCGCAGGTGGGCGCCGTATTGGGGGTAGCTTTATCTCTCCGTTTCGTACCCACGTCTCCAGTAGCTCGAGAATCTTCTTCATTGGGAAGGGAAATGTAAGTACCTTGTGTCCGGCTTTTCTGCGTTAGCGGGCGTTGCGATGTCTCCCGTGGCTTTGATATGGAACAGGAGATGAAGTTGGAAGACTTGCGAGCGCCATCATGTCTGCGGATTGTCTTCTAAGTAGAGGGATGTAGAAGGTGTCGTAATGTCACTGCCGAGTGACCGGATTGAACGCTCCCATCCTCTCGTATTTAGGCATTTCTTGATTGATTTCTCCTTCCTCAAGCGTTTCTTGAGTTGGTTGGAAGGCCGACGCGGATTGGACGAGTCTTAGGGCCCGGCAAGAGCTTTGAGGTATAAATCCTCTGGCAAGGCTCCATAGGCTGCGGGTTCCCCTTCTTTATCTCGAGACATCGTAGCATTCTGGATAAGTCTCCTCTCTTGTGGAGTTGCATCGGGTTTCCATTGTTGACCGGACCATGTTGTTCATCTTCCTTGGGTCTCCTGCGGTTGCGCGCCCTTTTTGCTTCTCCACCGGTAAAGATGTGACTCATGGTTAAAGATTCTGCATTGCCCGAGTGGATGCCTGTCGATGCTTCTTGTAATTGTGCCGCCATATCATTCAAAAGGCGAAATGTCTCGCTCTGCCTTCTGGTGATACCGACTTGATTTGCCAAGACATCCTCCAGCATTCTAGCTATGCTTCCCATGATATCTGAACCACCTGCGGATTCCGAGTGAGGATACATCGTGAGACGAAAACGAATTCGAGAATTCGATTCTTGTAACAGAGAGATCAATCTCCCACTGTGGTCGCCAATTGTTGATGGGTGAAAACTACTCCTGCAGAATTTGGTAATTTGGGGTGTGGATGAGGAATGAATCTAAACCTTCAACAAATGCACTGCGCGGTGAGTGCTTGTAGATTCGAGAGATCAATCGTGCAAGTCCGGCCTAAACCAAGAAATGGCCGTTCCGGACTTGTTTCGGTCACAAAGTGAAGGAGATGGGGTTGATCTTAGGGAGGGAAGCGAAGAAGGTGTTGAGATTGTGAAGGTGTTGGCTTGCTTATGACTTGTAACGTAGAAAGATGAGCAAGCTTACGATTGATGCTGGAGGCTCGAGTGTTTGAATACGATTTTGTATTAACACTTGATTTACGTAAATCCGAACTTGTGTTGTTCCTGTTCTTGTTTGAAATAGGGCGGAGAACCTATTTATACAAGTCATTGAGCCTCATTCACGTTTCTCATGGGAAGTGGAGGTAATGGAATGATGGAGTAGTGGAGTTGTGTGTCGGTGATACACGACCGGTCTTGCCCACTTCTCCTGTTCATCTCTAACCGTCCATGACTTCGACACGTTCTTGTGATGGCGCGTTGCACGCGCACTGTTGTAAACCGCCGGACCAATACCCCGAGTATGTATCCCCCAGTTTGTGACATGATTGATGTCTGGAATGTGGATCGTGGATCCACGAAAGATAGCATGTAATGCTGAATTGAATAAGCTGCGTTATTCGGAAAGTCGATACTTGTGAAGTATCGTGTGTATTTATGCGGAGTACCGCATTGTGGTGTGGTAAGGCGATGGGTAATGACGCCTTACTGACCAATTGACTCCTGACCAGGGTTGTATAACCAAGCTGGTGAAGTTGGATGGATGAGATGAGCTTTGAGACACTCATCTGCGACCGTTAATGAATATTAGGTTTTTTGAAGAGGTGCGCAAGCATCACTCTTCAGCTTGGTTGAAACCAAGTATGGGAAGGATTTTGGAGAGGACCGACCATACATGCGTGTAGACGGCATGATGGTGTAGGTGCCTGTATTCCGTTCCCTCACGAAAGCGCGATCCGGGCCACTCAATTTGACCGGCAAGAGGAGTGGTCGAGATCGATTTTTGCGATAAGAGTTTGATACCGCAAGAAGCCGCGCGCCATACTCTTTTCCGGCGCGTTTTCCAAGACGACCTAGCTTGGTCGGTCCTGGACGGTTGGTTTGGCGTGAAGATGGTAGGCTGATGTTCACGCCCATGTCTCACCGTCCCATGAAAACGTGATCTAAGCCACCCATTCGTCAGGTGAAGTTGAGTGGTCGAGATCGATTTGCAATTTGGGAAGTGTATCCACGCATGTTTGAGCGGGCGTTTTGGATTGGCCGGGCGTGATATACCTTGGCCGACCGCATGAAGAGGTAGATGGGCCCACGGTGGTCATGCTGGTATGACCGGACCGCTTAATCTAATCTGTGACCCTCCATTCGTCTTAGGAGAAGATGGACGCGCGTGATGGCTTGAACCCTAATTTTGGCTTTCAAAGCCGCGCGACCATGCTATTTCAGGCGGACGAATGTGTTGTAACCAATCATGGTTGGTTTTGACCGATTGGTCAAGTGTGTAGGCGGTCACATGGTGATTGTGTCGACATGCTCAGGGCCCTTTGAGTTCTGCATCTACACCCTCCATCTATACCTGCGAAGATGGATGGTTGAGACCGTTTTGCGGCACATGTAATATGCCGCAAACCCTAATTAGGGTTTTCCGCCCATAATGCTTGGTATGGACGGTTTCTTGGCAAGCAAAGGCCAATGGTCGACCATGCGGGGTCGGCCGTGTGTATTCCATACACGCTTGGGGGTGATGGAATTGATCGTGGTCATCCAATCATGCTTGTGGAGTTGGATGACTGCGATCGAATCATATCCGGCAAGCTAAGGCCGTGGGTATTCCATACCATGCTTAGGGTGATGGAATTGATCTTTGGTCATCCAATCATGCTTGTGGAGTTGGATGACTGCGATCGAGATCATATCAGGAGACCGATACTGGTCAAGTCAGGATGCTCAATCGGGCTAGTATAACATAACCGAGAGGGGCTCAATCGGGCTAGTATAACACACACCGAGAGGGCTCGGGCTAGTATAACACACCGAGAATCAGGCACATGCGGGTATTTCGTACATGGTTTCATTATAGTGCTTGGAGGTTCGTGTTACTCGTATGAGTAACACTCGGTCTCATGCCACACGGATAATGATTCATTATAGTGCTTGGAGGTTCGTGATACTCTATAAGAGTAACACTCAGTCATCAAGCCACACTGATAATGAGTACGGGAAATACAAGGTGAATTAAGTGAGGGAGTATCCAACACTTATAAATGGCTTTATCTTTTACAAGATGTCAGCGCATGATTTTTCTGGTTTTTTACAAACTCAACCTTGAACGAAAATCCACCATCAACAAACACCTAATGAACATCCCCCCAGTTTATGACATATTTTGATGTCTCGAGTGTTTTCGTGAAAAACATGTAGCACTTTGCTACGTGTGGCAAGTTAAAATCGATAGGCTTGCCATAGGTAAATAGCATGTGATGCTAGGCTCGTTTTGGCTAGTCGCCTAAAACTTGTCGCGAGCTTCCGGTTTGGTGGCGAACTTCGATGGGCGAGATCACATCTTATGAATAAGGGTAGTCGTTGATTGTGGCTACCTTGTGTTGGCGCCCGACAATGGCGCGAGAGCATTGCGGCATGACTTGTGCATGCCGGTGGCACGATGGTGCAAGTGGCGCCTGGCGTAGGATGGTCGTTGGGTTTAGGCGGTTGGTCGCCTAAGAGTTGCCACAAGTCCATCAGTTCGGTAGTGAACTTGGATGGCGGAGATTGCATCTCATGAAGAAGGATGGCCATTGATTATGGTCACATCTTGTTGTATAGCGAAGTGGTGTCAGCCACATGCTAATGGCATGCCAGTAGCGTAGCCATGGCATAGCGGCTTGCCAATGGCGTAGCGGTATGGCCAAAGCTAAAAATTGGCTCCGTGGCCGAAGTTAGGGTTTGGCGCCGTTGAAGAATTCGTCGTGGAAGAATTAGCCGTGGAAGAATTAGGGCTTGGCGTGGCCAAGGTGCCGTGGAAGAATTCGCCGTGGAAGAATTAGGGCTTGGCGTGGCCAAGGATTGGTTTTGGCGCCGTGGAGTTGGACCCACATGTGGCGCGGCAACATTGTCCATGTTGCCATGCCAATCCCATTCCTCTGGAAAACGCTATTCGGCTTTGGTAGCAATTTGCCCGAATTAGGGTTTGGCATGTCGAAACCTTAATTATTGCATGTGGCATGCGGCTGCGGCATGGCGCTACTTTTGTGCAAACGACGCCATGGCTATGCAAAAGGAACTATGGCAAGGCCAAAGTGTGGAAACAGCCATAGGAGTAGGAATTTCTGTTGGTGGCAGGTTGCCACGAAGTGGCATGTTGTGAAGTTGGCATGTTGTGAAGTTGCCGCGGTAGAGTGGCATGTTGGCATGCTACCGCGGTAGAGTGGCATGTTAGCATGCCGACCAATATATTGTTGTGGTAGGGCGCGTTTGGATTGTCAGTTTAGCAAGGTGGCATGGCAGGGTGTGTTTGGCCTTTAACGTATGGTGGCAAGTTTAGAGCAACTTGATTGGCCACAAAAGGGGGCCGACCAAACACAAGGCGCGACCACACTTCTGGTGAGTGTGCGGCTTTGGCGCGTTCTGATTGGTCGATTAGAAGTGGGGCCGGCAAGCATGGGCCCAGCCACAACTTGTGTGCGTGTGGCGAGTTTAAAGCGACCTGATTGGTCGAGATAAATAGGGTCGGGGCGTGGCTAATGGCGCTAGCTGGCCTAAGGCATAGCCATGCCTCTCTTTGCTGCTGCGGCTCCTGTTTTTCTTATTCGGGGCAGGTTACGCACCTGCTAATCCATGGCGGATTAATTACTTAGGCTTAATTTTGACAAGCAAGGTCTGGTACATTGCGCGAAGCGCGAAACCCTAACTTCTGTAAGTCAGTCAGTACGTTTGATTGAGTTCTATGTGTTGACACAGAGCTCTTTTAAGTTCATTTCCAGAGAGCAGCATGCTTTTTTTATTCGAATACCTTATGCAAAGACCTTATCCTTGATACTTGGAGATTCGTGCTACTCTGCTGTGAGTGAACACAAATCGTCATGCCATATCAACATTAAGGGTTCAGCCGGAGAACATAACATATAAGGCATTCAGAGGAACTTATATTAGGTGAATATACGCGAGGCGCTGAAATTCACAGAACATCTGGGATGATTGCTACATTCGCAAGTCTGGATAAAGCTCATGTAAGTGTATTGAGTGGCTCAATAAGTATGCCAGTGGAGATCTTAGCACACGTGGCTCTGTTTTCCATGACTATATAAAAGAAATACGACGCTTCAACAAGATCATATTACTCAACTCTCAGATAATTAATGCTCCTAGACAGCATGCCTGCTAGTATAAAGCCATCAATTAATTATCTCTAATCCTTGAATTCATTAACTGAATATTTGGAAATATTCTACGTTCTTCATAATATTTCATTACTTCAATTATTGGTTCTTCCCGGCAGAATTCCATGGGTTAGTGATAAGTATTCAACGTACGGGCATCTAAGCCACTATAGAGTAAGCCCCGACCAAAATGGTGCCCGAATGCACGAACGAGCGCCCGAATGCACGAACGAGCATTCCAAAACACGAAGGAATGATGGACCCATGCAAATAGGAAGAAAAAAATAATAATAAAATATTAGCTAAGGCGCTAGGGGACTGGGCCCATCGGCCGGCCAGTCACGCCGTGGCCAGTCCCACGCCTAGTTCTTTATTTTATCATGTTTTATTATTTTTCCTTGATCTCATGAAAATCTCTTCATTTGAACAAATATCCTTCATTTTAAGGAAACTCCTCAGTTTCATGATGTTTCCTCCGTATCAAGGAAATAATAAAAATTAAGAAAGGTGTCGCGGGACCGAGCTCGCTAGCCGGCCGGTCATTCCCTAGTTATGGCCGGTCCCACACCTTGCATTCCTTATTATTTTATTATTATTATGTCCTTCATCCCCATGAAATTCCTTAATTTCATGATATTTCCTTCAAATCATGAAAATAATATAAAATTAGGGAAGACTCACGGGACCGGGCCCTAGCCGGCCGACCATGCCCTAGTCGTGACCGGTCCCACACGCCCCTTATTTTATTATTAATTATTATTGTTTCCTTCATCTCATGGAAACTCCTTCACTTTAAGGAAAACTCCTTTATTTCAACAAACTCGTTGATTTCATGGTATTTCCCTAAAATCATGAAAATAATATAAAATTAGGAAAGTGCCATGGGACCGGGCTTATTGGCCGGCCGGCCATGCCTTGGCCATATCCGGTCCCACACTTCATGATTCCTTATTTTATTATTATTATTTCCTTCATCTTATGAAGTTTCCTCAATTTGAGCAAAAACCTTGATTTCTTCATATTTTCTAAAATGATTGCTCAAATGCATGCCAGAAAATATCAAAATTCTCAGGACTGAGACACGAACACTTTGGTGACATGAGCATATTACCTTGACCGACCAAGGTTGGCTCTTTGGCTTGCAAGAGGCCGGTCCCACATACTTTCATCATTTGATCTAATTTGTTCACATTAGGTTCAAACTCTTCCAAACAATTTGGAATTTCATAAAACGATTGTCATTCGGTCCCGTGACCAACCAGGCTGGTTTCATGACCCCTTGGTCGGTCCCTCATCTCTTCATAATTAGGTTTCATCACCTAAGGCTCAGATGAACATTATTTTTAATGATTAAACCAATATTTAATCATCCTTTCACCAACTGGTCTTCAAGAGACTTTGGTATTTGCTCACTTGAGCATCTGGGCGCTACATGGTCGACTCATCATCCCATGTAGTCGGTCCCTCCTTCACTCGGTGGTTGATTTTCAATAAATCATCAATTGATCAGCAATTGATCGAAATTAGGGTTTCGAATCGAAGGTTCATAATTCCAAATTCAAGCACTAATAATTTTATGTTGATCCCGTAATCAACACTTTAATTGTTATACTCGGTTCAGTTGCCAATATTTTTAATTTAATAATTCATCAGACAAGCAACATTTGCTCAAATGAGCAATACTTTCTCAGACCAAGGAATATTGGTTCAACTATCAATATTCAACAATTCATCAAATGAACAATATTTGTTCACCTTAACCATCAACATTTATTCGACAATTATACCTTTGTCTCAACAGACATGTTCAATTCATGAGTCTTTGAACATTTGCAAATCACGTTCGACTCAACAATACAAGGACTTATCGTCCCATAAAGTCAGCAACTGACTAACTAACTAAATACACGTCTGCCTTGCAGACTCCACAATCACGAGAAATAAATCGTGTCACATGGGGGATATTAACTAGGGTTTTGGTATGGAGGTCTACGACATATGTGTTCATACACACGATGAGAATGTGAGCAAGTCGTGCAATCAGTTGGAGGAGTTAGCAAAGTAGTGGATGTAAAATCAACCAAGTCTCCGCACGATGAGCAACTGGTTTTAACACGATTTCCACTTCCCCACTCTTTGACTCCAGCAACTGTCACACTTTATGGGATCAAGGTGTTTTACAATTCTAGCAATATAAATAAGTCTCTGAATCATGATTGAAAACAGGACAATCTTTCGTCAAACAGACAACAAGAGATTAAGAACTCGACGTCTGAGCAATTACTCTCATCATAGCAAATTCAATCAATCAGAACTTATCTTATTTCTTCACGCAGAATACACAACACACCTACAATTTCGATCACCATTGATCTCACACATTTCTCAGCTTCCCTCCTACAGATCGACCTATGCTCTCTTGTAACCGAATTGACTCTGGAACGACTATCGTCTTGGTTTAGGCCGGAGTCTTACAGATTGATCTCTCGAATTCAAAGCACTACCTTTTTGCAGTGCATCTGTGTGAGGTTAGACAGTTCGCTCGGTTCAAGGAGTTTCCTCTGCACGGTCGTGTCCTCAATTCCGTAAAAACCGGCAACTCGTTTTGGCCCATCTATAGATTGGCGACCACAGTGGGAGATCATTCTCTCGGTTGCAATCCCAATTCTCACAAAGATGGCCGGTCTTAGGTCTGGGTTAGTTACTAATTTGGGTTCGATACCCGACCCTAATATCGCAAGCTCTAGTGGTACCGCCAATACCACTCCTCCGGCGCAATCTGACACTACCACTCCTCCGGCGCAACCTTTCACCACTACTCCTCCAAATGCTAGCGCTCCGGTGATCACCCCTGAAAGCGACGATACTGGCGCCATCAACAATCCACTCTTCGGTCGGTCTCCTGAGGAAATCAGAGAAAATCCGCCTATCATAGGTGATCTCATGAAGGTGCAAGAAACTCTTGCCAAGAATCAGACTGACATGGCCGCCACTCAGAAGGAACTATGCAATTATATCAAGATTCTTGCAGACAAGATATCAGAGAAAACTCAGGAGAAAGGAAAAGCTAAAGAAACATCTTCAGACGCTGATACCGAAGTCACTCCAATCCATGTAGTAGATGATGAGGAAGTTCCTAAGGCTGCAGACAATCTACCAACGAAAGAACCGTCCAGTTTCATCACTCGTGAAGACCTGGAATGCCTTTTGGAGGATCGTGGAAAAGACAAGACGCCCTCTGTCCACCTTCACCAACCTCCATACCCTGCTTCTACGCAAAGGATTCCTCTGCCAAAAGGTTATACCTCTCCAACATTCACCCTTTATGATGGAACGGACAATGCTCGAGAACATGTTTCTCGATTTCTGGAAGCATTGGATGAACATGAGCACAACCATGTTGTCCGTCTGAAGGAATTTTCGAAGTCTCTGAAAGGCAGGGCATATACCTGGTACAACAACATCGTGCACTGTGAAGTATCAAAAGTTGGGGAGAAATGGTTAATGCTTTCTATAGAAAGTATTTCTTCGTTTCAGAGGAAATCACCCTCTCTGATCTCAGAAGGATGTTTCAAAGGAGCAATGAACATCCTAACGATTATGTGAAAAGGTTCAGAGTTCAAGCTTTATACTGTCATGATCCAAATGTCACAGAACAACAACTCGTGGACTTGTGCATCAATGGAATGATTCCAGTCTACAGGGCTTTACTGGAATATCTCAGGTTCCAGACTTTCTCAGAACTTCATGAAGCGGCTAAGAGATCAGCAACTACTGCACCTGCTTTATTGGAGAGAGCTAAGACTACAAAGGCTAAAGAACCACGAGAAACTCGAGGTAACAGACGCTTAATCAACAAATAGTACAACCTCCAACCTTCCACAAATGTTGTTGCAGAAGGGAGCAAACGAAAAGCCGAACCGCAGCGCAAACATACTTCTCCGACCCCTTCGAAAGCACAAAGGAAGGATAATCAAACTCGAGATGCACAAGCTTCTACTCAACATGCAGGAGCTGGTCAAGACGCACCTGATTTCCCTTTTCCCATCGAAGAGGTGATTGAATTATTAGATGTATGGGTTCAATACGGTGCAATCAAGTTACCATATGTCAAGAAAGAACCAGCTGAAGAAGATATGGAAAATCCTCATTCGTCGCTTTCATGATTAAAGTCAATCATCCCACAAAGGACTGCGCAGAATCTTGAAGCGCATATTCCAAAAAAAGTCGAATCGGGAAAACTTAACTTGGGGAGCGGGAAGGAGTAAACGAGAGATCCTCTCCCGGTCGAACCTTCACTCTCCGAACCACCGTCAAAGAAGCGGTCAATCCTTAATCGAGCATATGCGAGCTATTTGTACTTATCAAAGGCTAAAAGGCAAGACATGTTTGCTGCATTGAATCACATCGAGCCTTCATCAATAGACAAAGAAATGTACGACTGAGGACTTCTCACCACAGTCCATCTCAAAGGAAACGAGTTCAAACGAGCATTAATTGATGTTGGCACTGCTGTCAATGTTATCCCCATGAAAACTCTCAGAGCTGCTGGTATCACACGGCAAGAAGCCATTCATGCTCAATATCAATCATGGATCATGAAGGGACGCTTGAGAGATGCTTATGGCCACATTACTCTCAAGGTGAACATAAACTCGGCACGGAGAAACAAAATTTTACATAATCCGAGAAGATCCAGGATATGATATGATCCTTGGACGTGTGTGGATTCATGCTGGAAAGGTAACCCCAATACCTTTAATTGCACATTTTTCTGTTGAAGAAACCTCTGATTCGGAAGAAGAAAAGAGGATACTCTACCGTTTGAGTATCTGAAGGAAGTCAAAGCCTTGACACAGCTGACACAAAAGCCTGAAGAAAATGCAAATTCTTTCATCAAAAGGTCCGCACTCAGGCAAGTCTTATTCCTCCTCATGTGTCCATATTATCAGTTTTGAAACATGCTGCTTTGGTTCGAGGGCTTTACTCCACCAACAACTTAGCTATTGCAAAATGCTATGAATGGATAACCTCACCTCAGCAATATTTAATATGTTGAACAAGACAAGTGGTTAGACGCAGAACCTCTCAGAATGGAGCACCTCACTAATACACTCATTGCTGAACAAGACAAGCAATATCCTAGATACTCGCCCCTCCGCGAATGTCCATATGTACCACAAAATTGGAAGGCTTCAACAACATGGAATTCCACTACACGAAGAATTCCAAACCAACAGAAGATATTCAGGGAGCGGATGATCAAGTCTAACAAGTTCCAGGAAGGAGATTTAGTCCTCAAAGAAACTGAGCGTAACTTTCATTCTGCAAAGAACTCCAACTGGGAAGGACCTTTTATGATCTCTAAGTCTGTTGTTGGTGGATACTACAAACTAATCAATATGGACTGCAAGGAGAGTGTTCCCTTAATATACGAAAATTGGCTCAAGGACTTTGACGCCTAAGGTGTTAGACGGTTGAGGTGTTGGGTGTTCAAGGCACGAACTCCCAAAATATCTGAATTTGGCATTTAGGATTTTCTTTCATTGTATTTCAATTCCTCCAAAATGTTTGCAATACTTGCATTCAGTAATTTAAATCCAGCAATTTATCAAAATTCAGTTTACTTGAAGAAAATCTCTATCAAATCCAAAAAAAATCCTTAATCATCGACTTATCAAAAAACAATCAAAACCAGAAATAAAACCTCACATCTCTCAGAAGTTCAGAAGTTCAAGAGATTATGGAAGGGAAATCAAAGAAAATCAGCAAAGAAAGATTTTTGCTCCTCTGCATCCTTCAAGACTTGTAAGGCCGCCTTCTCCATATTCAGCTCTTCGGCCAGCCTAGCAATTTTGTCTTCCTTCTCCGTCACAGCATTATTGGGAAAGGGTATGTTATTCTCGCAAGAGTCCTTCATAGAATTTATCTTCTTACGAAGCCACATCACGTTGAAGCCAAGTCTCTCAGAATTCTCCAAATTGAACTCCCAATCAAAGAGTACATCCGGAGTACTTGGTATTTCTAGCTACGGTGCATATATCATTTATAACACGCAAGATAACACCTACTTGCATTGTTAAAGAATAAGCACGCTTGGGGTCTCTGTCAAGGATGATGTGACCAAACTTCCTCCATATTTTCTCGTACAAGTCTGCATATCCAATAGGAACGTTGAATCCGCCAACTAGTTCGTGATATTGGAGTGATGCACCAAATGGAGGATCAAAAGAAACTCATGCACTTGGATATTCATGCACACAATACGATTTTCAATCATCAGAACAACTTCCACAGTCATGGCAACAGTTCCTTCAGTCTCTTCTACTTGTGGTTCGGTTTCTCCCGTCACTGAAGTAATAACAATTGAAGTCTCGATCTCCTTAACAACAACTCCCTCACGACTTTGAAGTGCAGATATGGTCATTTCTTCATCAATAACCCCGGGGTTTCTCGAGTCATCACTATTGGTCCCTTCATTCTCAACCGGTATTTGGCACCTAAATACGAAGATTACATGAGATTAGAGCCATCCAAGCATGAAACCAAAGGAAGTCACAAAATCTAGCATGTAAGTGAACTACTATCATTTAAGTTCTTTATCATACGTGCAATACATGGGAAAATAACGTGAAAGTCATAAAAACACGTTTTACGACAAGCTCGTCTGAAGAGATTTTACACTACCCTGCATGAGACGACGAACTGGGAGCAATTGGTGAAGAATTTAAGGTTGAGTTATATACCATTCTCTTCGTATGGATGTTATCTACAACATAACAAAATTTCATAGCAATTGGATAAACGAGCAAGAGATGTGGCCAAAACATTGGACTACATGACAGCTGAAAAATTCCGGAAGTCTCCTGGAACTTTCTTTGTTTCGTTGATTTCGACCTCGGACGAGGATTCTACAACGTATTTACTAAAAGGCTGAATTCTGGATTTTTCTGGTGACGTATTTAGGCAAAACTTTTCGTATATTCACATGGATTCTCATTCATTCATTCATGGATCGACAAGTTTATACTTCTATACATAAAATGCAAGAGAAATACTTACTTGGGTGGTCTAAAGCGTTCAAAGAACCATAATTGCCCGTATCAACAATGGGAGCATCATTATTTTCATTCGGTTTTGAATTCTGGGAGTTTTCTTCATCGTCATCCTTCAAAGACGAACGAGCATCATCAGCACTCTCCACTTCCATGGAGACATCCTCCTGGATACATTCATAATAATTAGAATCTTATTCACAAAGATTGTAGTTAAATATACGAAGAGATACTTATATCGACTTCTTCTTCAGCACTTGGTTCAGAAATCGTTTGCCAGCAGAAAATTGAAGACCATCGATACTTGATGGGGTAAATTCTGTAACGGAGTAACAAACATTGGTTTTGTGATCCTAATTACAGGGATGAGAAGAAGTCATGGTGAAATAAATATCGACAACTCACCAAACAAATCACTGGGGACTTTATGGTGTTAGGCAACATCTTATAATTCTTGCTCTTGCCTATTCCACCGTGAACAATGGCTTCTGTTTCCGTAAAGTCCACATCAATGCGAGGTCTCACGACACGACCATCCTGTAGAAATTGATAAGATGATTAAGATACAATTATCATGTTCTTATGAAGATTATAAGAAGGATACATACTTGTGGACACCCTGGAGATGTCTTAGTTTATCTTCGATAAATACTTCAACCTTGGTCGAGTAGAAATCATCTCAAAGGAAGGAGGAACTTTCGGCAAAGGATGACCAACCATCACGTAATCATATAAACGCTCGAATTGCTTGATTCCAAAGTTTATAGAACACTGGAGTTACATCGTAATTCGTTCGGAACAGCAAGTTTCGGTTCTACCTCCATGTGAGTACCGTGCATAGTCACACTAGCTTCCCAAAATTCGGTTGACTAGGTAATAGGATCGGTTCCCCACATATATATGGTATCTAAATATATGTGTTGCATATGTCCATAGGATCGGTTCCCTTTTTCCTAAAAACGTGTTGCACATGTTCATAGGATCGGTTCCCCTTTCTTCTATAAACCTTGTTGCACCCCATACAAGGATCGATTCCCTTTTGTGATGTGTTGCACCTCTTCATAGGATCGGTTCCCCTTTACCCAGATTTGGTTCCACAAAACACAAACTCGATCATACCATCTCAGGTGATTACTTAAGATCGGTTTCACTAATAAAAGTCATACCAATACATAAGTCTGGCCTTTGTGAATAGTTTTACCAAGAACACAAACAAGTCGTGAGCGGTTATACTAAATCACACATATTTGATGTTCACAAGATATGCAATGAATAACAATCCCAATAACGCCTGGCGATTTTCTTTTCGATTCATAAACAAGTTTATGAACTTACTTCCTTAAAACACATGTAAAAAATTGTTTCCTAGGATGAAATCCTCACCTCATACCCATACATAATCACAATAACATTCAAACGATTATGTCGATGTCTTATCTACAAAGTTTAATGGTTAAGCAATAAACTTCATATTGTATTCCTTAATACTATGTCTATCTGGAGTGTTCATGCTTCGCAGTTTTGTTTTCAATATGCACGACTTGAAAGTTACGTTAGGGAATGAAACAGTTCAAGTCAAATATCATTAACCTCAAGTGGAAGGATGATGTTGTCGTTGTAGCTTCTTACTTCTTCACTTCTTCAAGTCTTAGCAATACTTGTAATGTCTCATATCCTAATACTTTCAAGCTAACCTATACGAATTTCACTCTAGTACATAATCAAGCGACTCTTAAAATGGGTCTTGATTCATTAAAATAGGACAACCAAAATTGACATACTGATAGGTGTCTAAAACACCTAATTCTAGTATCAATTTTCTTACGCTTTTGTTAGCTATCTTTCTTGTAAATTTGTATATTACACTTGGTTTTTGTATTTTTAGGTACAATGGCCTCAAGTTGCATAAAGGAGGAAAAAGCGCAAAAATGGACCATATTGATATACACGCTAAAAGCTCATGTCAGTGAACTCATGAATTCCGGGACTGCAAGACATTGATGGTGCTCCCACAGCCATCTGAGAATCCATTTTTCTTAAGAACACTCGGAAGCAGGGACGGTATTTGGGGGTGGCTTACCCGGGCCTACAGCAAAAAAAAAAAAAAAAAAAACTTTGTAAGAAGCGATTTGGCCCTTGTAATTTTCGGATTTTGAAAAAATAGCCCAGGTGAGAATTAAAATTAGCCCAAGTATTGACTTAGCCCAACTACAATTTTACAAGTATTGACATAGCCCAACTACAATTTTGAATCGTTTTGGTGTTTCTAGTCATAGAATCTTACGTTGTTATACCATACGGTAGCCGTTCAAAGAATTAATAACACCATCCCACAAAAATAAATCATCAATTAGGTGATCTTAGCCCTTCAAAGACTAAGAAGAGGAATAAAACATAGTTGTTTTTCATTTTATTGGTTAAAATACATATTCTTTTTTATTTCTTTATCAAATTTAATTATTTGTTAATTATTTGATATGATTAAAAAGAAAAAAATGATTGTAATTTTTAATTTTCTTGTGTAAGAAAGACCGAAAGTTAGGAAAGATCTTAAAATCTATAATTTTAATAACAAGTACTACCATTTTCCTTATCTCCACCTCCATTTCTTACGGTGACGGAATTGGGGGTGGCTTACCTATGGTGAAGTCCAAAACTTGATTTTCATTGTTCCTAAGATTTAGCCCAGGTGTAAATTTGAGTTAGCCAATTATCAAGACAGGAAATTCGCGCAACTATAATTTGAAACTCTTATTTTTATTTCTGTGATACTATGATGCTACGTTGAAATTCTGCAAGAAGATTGAAACTCGGTCCCATATAGATAATCCTTGATAATATGATCTCAGCCGTTAAAGGATTCCAAAGACAAAAGTAAAGAACTAACACTTCAAATTCTCTCTCACACACTGTGTTCGTCTGATACGGTCAAATCTTCTTAGGATAGCACCACGTGTGTTAGTTCTTGTTCTACTTCTTCTTTTTCTTTTCACTCCTCATGTTTCACCATGCTACGAAAATAAAAAAGCAAAGGGTGTGAAGAATAACATAACTTCCTCATGTCTACTTAAGAATAACATAACTTCCTAGATGTATCATTGTTGCATCGGTTCATTTTTGCTTTTCTTCCTTGGTAAATGTAAGTATATTGACGAAGATTACATAGTGTAAGCCCAAAGCAACATTCTAGAAAGACAAAAAGAGTCGTGTGATAGCAAAAACCGCAACCACTTCCGAGCATTTTGCTCCTAAAACAACTCTCAAAGTGAAACCCGATATGTTGAAAAGAAAAAAATAGCATGTCGCATCGGGTATTATAACCGCAGCTATCAATATTGCAATCGAAAAAGTAAAATAGAGTATTGGCTAAAAAATTTTTTTTAGCCCACCTTTATAAAATCCTGGATCCGTCATTGCTCGGAAGTCGGAGCTGCAAAGTTTGGTCGATTCTCGACAACTATAAACTATGATCTTGGTGGGTCGTGTAGGTGCTGATGGGCTTAAAGATGTGCGTCTATTTTAGACCACAAATTGTATGTGGACTTCACACATGAGCAACACAAATATTTGGATGGAGATAGAGCAACAGAGAAAAATGGGTCTGAATCTGCAGATTAGTTTTTCTTTCAGTAATATATCTTGGTTATTTGCCATACCTCTGAATCTAAACAAGAAGTGACCTTAAGGAATGAATTCTATCATAGTGATTTTTCCATGTTGCATCTGATTATGTTGATCTTTACCGTTATTTCCATAGTCTCTTCTTCATCAAAAACCTATTTTTCAAGTAGTTTAGTAATTTTCTCATAATTTTTCATTCATTTTTTGTTTGTTTTTAATCTTATATCGCTATACAGGCTCCAACATCTCAGACTTGGTTGCATTCATGATTTAAACTCTGTATTTAGTTCAATTCCAGTCTTGATTTACCTTTCTCTTAGTTTTATAGTTTCCTGATATGGAGTTTTAATTTTTGCAGGTCCCTCTGGATTGCCATGGATTCCTTCCTATATTGGATCCTTGTGATCAGTATTTGCTCGACTCTCAAGACAGTTTTGTCGACATCGGCTATATTGCCTACAACAGTTCGATCCCATATTGCTATATTGCAGAAAAACATTACTTCATATGTGAGTTATTCTCATTATGAGAAATATCATCTTCCTCCGATTCAATTTTTTGAAGCCATGAATGTAAAGTCCATTATACCGATTCAATCACCGATCTACTCTCAGAAAATTCAAAATCCAAACTTTCCCCCTATTTTCCACCGTGATTTAAGGAGTCTTCAGTACCTCTTGGAAAAACTTAGAGCGACACAAGAACTGTGGAGGGCTAGGATTTAGAAATCTGAAAATACTAAACCAAGCTCTTCTGGTACGTGATGCTAGGAGAATATGCACAAGTACGGACACTCACTGGGGCAAAGCTATCCAAGCTAAATACTTCCCGCATACCAGTATGCTTCATGCTACAGTCAAGATGAACTGCTCATGGGCCTGGAAAGGCATCCAAAAACAGATTACGTTCATCAAACAACATAGCCACTGGAGATTAGGTAAAGGTACCAGCATTAAAATTTGGCTGGATGTTTGGATTCTAGGATTAAATGAACCACCAATCCCAAAAGCTGGAGTTGAAGACAGTGAATTATATGTATGGGTCAGTGATCTCATGTGTCAAGACAACAGACAATGGAATCAGGTTCTTATTCAACACCTTTTCGATGCTCAAACGGCTGACAAAATCCTGGTATGAGACTACCAAATTCTGCTGATGATAAACTTGTTTGGAAGTTAACCAGGAACGGCTCTTTTACTTTGAAATCAGCTTATAACAAGTTACATGAAATGAGTCAAGGGAATCTACAAGTTTCTACATCAATTCAAGACACGGAAATCAAATGGAAAGAATTCTGGGATATCCAAACGTGGCCAAGGATAAAACACTTCTTCTGGAAATGCCTCACAGATATCTTACCGACGAAAGTGCGACTGTCAAGGAACTTCCATCATATCAACAGACAATGCCCATTGTGCAATCAGCATGATGAGTCACTTATGCATGTGCTATTTCAATGCCCTTTTTCTAGGTCTGTGTGGTTACTTATCCCTGGAGGTTCTCTGGTATTAACGGGAGCCTACAACAACATGGCTTAAATGTTCGATAGCTGGCTACAACAAAGACAGCTACAAAACTCTGTTGATGGTTGGTTCCAGACATTTCTGGTGGTCACTTGGTCCATTTGGAACACAAGATGTGAAGTGAACTTTCAAAATTTGAAGGTTCAACCTCAATCTGTTGCAAAAAAGGCTTTAAGCTTCTCAGCCAATCTGGAAAATCTATATGGCAGATCTATTAGTCAGAACAACTTAGTGCATCCTCCTCTGCCCATTGAAAGACATTGGCAGACCCCTATTTCCCCTTTCCTTAAAATGAATTGTGATGCTTCATATGATTTAAACAATGGTTTTATAGGCATTGCTTTAATACTTCGTGATTGTGCAGGAACATGGAGGGGTGGCGCCGCAAAATGCTATGCAGGAATAAGCAGTTCGGAGCAGGCGGAGTGCTTAGCTTTCTATGAAGCCGTTAGTTGGTGCAAGGAAATGCAGTTTACTCACATCATTTTTGAGACAGATCTCAAAGGCATCGAAAGCTACGTTAATAAAACTGCAACAACAATTGCTTGGGAAAGTGAAACCCTCCTTCTTGATGCAATGGATAAGCTTAGTTATTTGTTAGTTGGGAGTGTAGTTTTATCCCGAGAAAATGTAATAAGTCTGCTGATACTCTTGCAAAGTACAACAGAAGGCATAGACTTTCTAGAATTTGGTTAGATCTCCTGATGTTATTGAGTCGCAGTTATTGTTTGACGCTTCAGTTTCAAGTTAATATTAATCCCTTTTTCGTAGTTAATATTAATGTTAACGGGCCCCTAGCTCAGCTGGTCATCCCCGTTCCCCAAAGTTTAATGCGCTCCAGGAGGTCCCAGGTTCGAGTCCCCAATGGCGTAATATTACAGGAATTAACATGGAAGGTAGTGTTAATTTGTCCCCCTTGTGACATAATCTCGCCCCCCCGCCAGCGGTTTCGGCTCCCCTTGTGAGGTTCCCATGAGAGGCCATTGTGACTAAAGACATCAACCTGTTCAATTAATGTAATAGTATATCGTTGGAGCTTAGCACAGGCTTCAACTAGTTTCATCAAAAAAAAAAAAAAAAAAAAAAAAAAAAAAAGGAAATTAGGTTGAGTTCGAAATCAAATTCACAAGCTGAGAGGAATCCGAGCACACCATGGTCTGATATAGCCGTCGAACAAGACTCAGTTTCCGTCACTGCTAGCCACGGCTAAATGCTCGTCTGCCAAAGGTTGAGGTGAACTGAAGCAGAAAATGAGAACGAGAAGATGGTCCTGCTGTCATCCTTTATGGGTGAAATCATGAGTAAAACACCAGCAGAGAAGGGGATCTGGAGCTGATTGAGTGATGGGTTATGGTGGCTGTGCTTGGAAGAATCGAAAGCTCGAGATGAACATGGAAGATGGGTTGCTCTGAGTTACAGAATTCTGGGTTATGTTTGAAGTCAAAACATGCAGCTTTATTTCTTCTTTTCTCTTCTTTGTCCGTACAACCAAAATGTGTTGTTCCTGTGGTTGATTGTGGCAGTAAATGGGGATGATTGAGACTAGTTTACATTGAATGGAGTAATGGGCTTGTGTCAAATGTGTGATTTTTAGCAGGGAAGGAGATTGAATGGTCATAGAAACCAACAGTATTCTTATATATCCCCACCTGCAGAATGCGCATACAAGGTGTTGGAAGAATTTCCTGAACCAACAACAAGAAATGGGGAAGATGATGATGATGATATCATTGAAGTTTGTAGCTGATTTTGGTTCGTTCTGGAGGAGATATGGCTGTAAAACTCAGTAGGGGGAAATGTTGGTGCTGGTGATTTGATAGAATGGTGGTTGTACAGGCAGTAAGAAGATGAGGAAGTCGTGAAGTATTTCCATGGGTCAGTGGTGCGAATTGGGAGCTGATGTTGTTGTGAAGGTCAGTTGAGCTGCTGCTGAGATATGGAGGAAATTGAAATGGGTATAAGACCTGAAGGCTGGCCTGGATTCGAGCTGAACTGTAGTTGAAAGTATGTTGCTGTTGTACAGTGAGGGACATGGAATCGATGGTGCTAGTCGAAGTTGATATGGAAGTGGTACAAGCCAGTTAAGGCCAAGGGTTGCTGTTGTAATCATGGCTACAATGCTGTCATATATAAGGGATTGGCTGAAGAGGTGAGAATGGTTTTCGAACCTGAAATCTGTAGCCTGGAATGAAGCTGAGTAAGAACTCACGATGCTGCTATGGTTCTGAGTATATGAAGTTTGTGATCGAAATTACAAGACTTTGTTGCCATCTACAACGGGTACTGACACTTCAGTTTTGGAGAATGATTGAGCTCGGCAACTCAGAAGCAAGAAGAGATAATAGTGCTGTGTGGATTGTTTATAATGGGGCTGAAGTGTTAGCCGCTGGTTAGCCGTGGCCAGAGAGTTCGTCTGCAGTTAGTGGTTGGAGTTCAGTTGGAGTTATTGGTAGCAGGAAAGAAGGGAATCCCAGTCCGACCCAAAATCTGTCCAGTTCTTTGCCGTGAATCTGTGGCTGTGTGCAAGGGGTGTCTGGCAGCGGTTTGCACCTGATTAGTCTACAAGAAAGAAAGACCTGGGGTACCAAGTTATCTCAGATATGGAAAGAGTTTGGGGCCGAGAAAACAGCCAACATGGTCTGTCTTTGCCATCAGTTTTGTGTGATGAATGGTTGAGATTTGAAAGCTGGCAGAGTTTATATTAAACAAGGAATGTTGGAGGCTGTTTAGGTTACGGAATTACAGGGCAGAAGAGCCATAAAAGAGAGGCGCAGAAACAGAGAAAGCTACCTCTTTTACCACCAGTTTGTGCTTGCAGATTGTTCGCGGAAATTCCTGAGAGAAGAAGCTACATAGAACCAGTCCCTGAACCAGTTTTCGCAAGCTGCTGAGTACTTCCGCAGTGGTTTGCTTTCGAGTTTTCTCTAGCTTTGAAACCTAAATTATTTTGAATATATCTTTGTGTTTGAACCAAAACTATGAGTAGCTAATTCCTTTATTGATTTGGGAGGATTTCAAAACTCCGAACATGATTTATTGATCAATCTTATGCAAGTTATTCTTCCGATAAAAATCTTTTGTTGATTGTCTTTTACCGTTTATATGACCATGAGAAGTATGCTTGGTATCTAAGTGCGCAATTAGGTAACTCGTATGCAATAGTGTGTAAAAGACAACCCTAGGTTAACATGTCGAACTTACGAGCATGTGGCTAGGAGCAACTTGATTCATAAATATTAATACAATTGTTTGAATTACACCTAGAGAGCTTATTTTAGGTGGTTCACTTAATTAGAATCCGCTAGAGAACTTATTCTATGCGGTGAGTTTTGGAGTCTAAAGATTAGTTGAACTTATAACTCGTCTTAAAGTTGTTAACAATCAAAATTATTTGGAAGTAGAACTTGTATGATTAATAATATCTTGTTTGGCAGTGGCGAATGAATCTCTAGTCAATTCCATCTCATAATTTGAATTACAATCTTTACAATCTTAAAGTTTGTGTCTTTCAACAACAACAATTTGTCTTAAATTTCAACTTAAAACTCACACCTCCCTGTGGACTTGAACTCGACTTGCCTCACTACTCCTTTATAGAATTGTGTAGCATAAGAGAATTATTATTGATAGGTTGACAATCTCATCACATACCAACGCTTGGTGGGTTCAACCAAGCTATGCTCTAACAATCTCCCCCTTTGTCAATTTTAGTGACAAAACTCTTACAATCATATGGATAAACAAATTAAAGAATTCATTACACATACGCTTGATTCCCAAATTCAACAACACAATAACCTGCATTCATTCAATCCTTAAATGCCGATGTTGACATTATAATAACAAAGCTAATACTCCCCCTAAAGGTGAGATAGGTAGATTTCATCAATCCACACGTCTTTGTTATACCAATCAATATGATATGCTACTCCCCCTTAGTCTATGCTTTCACTCTTTCGTTAGATAAACGTTTAAGCACCAATATTCTTTTCCTTAGTGATACCAATCAATATAAAATGAATACCAATATCACTTGTTTACTCCATATATTTCTCCCCCTTTTTGTCACAAAATGACAAAGAAACGAAAAAATAATAGACAACCCGAAAAGAATCTTACAAATCTCAAAATAGACTTGCAAACCTATAGAGTTAAGCACGAGGGTTCCACACACCATTTTTGATAACCAATATCAAAACCGAAACTACAAAGTAATTTATTTTGATAACCAAGGAAACAATTTCCCGAAGCAATTTTCCCAATTTATTAGCAAACCAAAAATCAACTAAGCACGTTAGTCCCTTTGCTAAACCGATTGTACAAATACAATCGCTTCATTCGATAAGACCAAAATAAAGATAACTCTATTTCTCTCATCAGGTTCTAATTATCCATATAACTTAGACCTTTTAATTTTAAACAATACAAGTACTAGGTTAGTTAACTAGCAATTCTTGTTAAGGCTTTCGATTAGACTTGAATAACCGAAACCTCCACTTTGATAAGTCTAACTAAGAAAACCTTGGTTTCTCTTATCATGAATCGAATTGGACTAAACAACTCATCTCATACACATTTTCTTTCGTTAAGCCATAAATAATTCATACAAACCAACGTAAATCAACTTGCATAATTATTCACCTCAACCGGAAGCAATTGAAACAAGATAGACCTTAAAGCACCGCAATTGCACCAAAATTTTGTAAGCCTAAACAATTGATGCCACACAATAAAACAAGATAACAATAATTTTTCTTAACCGGAACAAATTGAATCATACACATCCACACACACATCATGGAATAAAACATCAATTGAACCGAAATTTTGTTAAACAAAAGCAAAATATGTATGAAATAAAATCAGGCTTTTCTTAAACAGGAAAACAATTAACTAACAACATTGTTACCTCAAATTTCGTATCCACTTTTCCAATATGTTTGCATCTTCTTCCAGGGAGAATTGATATCGAAATATCATTATGTTGTCATCCTTATGCAAAACAAAAGAATAACAACAAGTAGGAAATACCATATAGTCCTAAAAATAAAATATATGTATCAGTCTAGTCCATTTGACCCAGTCAATTGTCTGTTTGGTCCTATTTGGTAATATAAATTATCATTTGGTCCTAAAAATTATCATTTGGTCCTACTGCTGATGTCATGGATGATGTAAATGTCACCCTGTAGTGGCAGAAATACCCTTTTGGATAAGGACCATATTTATAGTCAAAAGTAGGAGAGAATAAATCATTATCGATTTACTTTCTCTCACCTCCATATTTTCAGATCTAGAATCTCTTTCTCTCTCTCTCTCTTTTTCTTCTCTTTTTCTTCCCGCCTTGCATAATGTTGACGAAGATGGAGATTTCTTTTTTCTAACTCGTGCTGGTTATGTTGATTTGTTTCTGCGAACTCGTGATGGTAATGTTGTGTTGATGAAGATGGAGATGAACTCGTGCTGGTTATGTTGATCTGTTTTCTTTTCTCTATTCTTTTCTTTTTTGTTTTCTTGATTTGTTTTGCGAATCTAAATCTGTTGATGTTGCTACTGTTAAATATGTTGCTACTGCTTATGTTGGTGATGATGAATAAATTTTGTTTTTGATTTCTTTCTTCTGCTGATGTAATGTAAGAAGAAGAAAAAGACGAAGAAGAAAAAGAAAAAGATGAAGAAGATAAAGATAAAGACGAAAAAGATAAAGACGAAGAAGATAAAAAATACTTTTTGTTTTGAAGATGAAGATGAAATTTCATCAAACAAATGAATGCTCTCTTGTTTTGAAGATGAAGACGAAGATGAAGAGTTCACCTACTGCTGTTTTGTATGGACTTCATTCCTGGAATGAAGTCAGTTTTTTTGTATGGACTTCATTCCTGGAATGAAGTCTGTTTTTTTAGGTTTTGTATGGACTTCATTCCTGGAATGAAGTCTGTTTTTTTAGGTTTTTGTATGGACTTCATTCCTGGAATGAAGTCTGTTTTTTTAGGTTTTTGTATGGACTTCATTCCTGGAATGAAGTCTGTTTTTTTTAGGTTTTTGTATGGACTTCATTCCTGGAATGAAGTCTGTTTTTTTTAGGTTTTTGTATGGACTTCATTCATGGAATGAAGTCTGTTTTTTTAGGTTTTTGTATGGACTTCATTCCTGGAATGAAGTCCGCTTTTTTAGGTTTTTGTATGGACTTCATTCTGAAATGAAGTCATTTTTTTAGGTTTTTGTATGGACTTCATTCCGGAATGAAGTCTGCTTTTTTAGGTTTTTGTATGGACTTCATTCCTGGAATGAAGTCTCTTTTTTTTAGGTTTTTTTATGGACTTCATTCCTGGGAATGAAGTCTGTTTTTTTAGGTTTTTGTATGGACTTCATTCCTGGAATGAAGTCTGTTTTTTTAGGTTTTTTATATTACTTCATTTCTGTTTTTTTTTTAGTTTTTGTATGGACTTCATTTAGAAATGAACTGCTACAAGAATATAAATAAAAATTAACACGAAAGGGTATTTTTGTCAGTTTAATATTTTTTAATAATTATGGACCAAACAGTAATATGCGTTTGACCAAAGGACTAAACAGACATGGGCCCACCTAAAAAAGGACCAAACGATATTTTTCCCTAACAACAACCAACCTTTACCAGAGAAAGGTTGAAAATCGGTTTTAATAATTGCAAGCAAAAGTTCAAAACCGTCGAAACACATATGCTTTTATGCTAAACCAAAACCGATTCAACATATTGTGACTTTTCACATATTGTTTCTACCAGAACCCCTCATGATCCTTTGATAAAGCCTACCAACATGGGCTAGAACTTAATCCTGCTAAATCAAAAAGTCACCCAAACCATAAGGGTATACAATATTATGAGCTCGTATATCAAGGTAATAAAACCGAAATCAAACATCCCATAAACATCCATAGCAATAATAAAGCATTCAAGCACAGGCTATGTAAATCAAAAACCATCACAAAAAAATTATAAATCAAATAATTTTATCCATATAGACTTTACATAAAGTAGGCTAGTTTCAAATAAGAATTTAATCTTATTTTTGCTTTGCATTCCTTACTGGAGAATTCCTTTAGAAGAATCTCAAGTTTGGTTTGTTCCCCTTTAGAATATTCTAAATTTCTTCTAAATTCCCCAAGGTCTTGAGGCCATCTATATTTTGCAATAGATTCTTTGTATCCAGAGATACTCATCTTAGCACCAATAAGATCATCCTTGAGAAGATCTCTTCTTCCAATAAGTTCCATTGTTCCCTCAAACAAATTCTGAGCAAGAATTGTTGAGAGAGTTCTCTTGATAGGGAAAGAACAATAATCGGAACAGATTCCATATATTCTTTTCTCATAATATGTGAAGCTAGACTCAAGAGTCCTTTCAATCTTTTCCACATAATAATTACAGACAACATCATATCGTTCTTTACCTTCCATCATGAAGGGGATCATATGAAGAATTTTTGAACGCGGCAAAGTAATGCATGTGCTAATTATTTCCGTAATTTCTTTTGTCAAGTCTTCCTCTCTTTCTACATAAGGTGAAGACATTGTAACACAATATCACAGAAGAAGCACAATCGGACATTATTTATAATCCCTATTTTTAAGACTTAAAAAGAAAAGATTTCCTAACCAATTCCGAAAAAAAACTCTTTCCTTACATAAGAGGGGGAGCAAATACTATGATTTGAGAAGTCCTAGAGGCTTGTTCGACCCCCTGTTTGTTTTTCTACTTTGTAGTATATCATCAAACGATGTTTGCACATTGATATCATTGAATATCTCAAAATCCTTTTTGAGTCTAACCACTAGACTTTCATAGTCATCTTTGTATAATACTATAACATGGTTGTTTTTCTTAGACTTTGCTTTAGATGACTTTCTTTTGGATACCTTCTCAGATTTTGGTATCAACTTGTAGGTAGACTTTGAATGAAGATCCTTCATCTCTAGAGACATTGCATCTTTCCACTTTGAAACATCAGATCTCATATCCTTATTGAAAAAGGCATTACCCTTTCTATTATTACTCCTTTTAGGAATGTTTCTTTTAGGATATGATTTTGAATTCATGTTATAATTCGTTTGTCTCACTGGACAAAAATGATCTGAGAGGTTTTTAGAAGTGAAGCTGTCCAACTCTTTTGAGAGAAACGATAGAGCATTCTGCATCTTTCGAATTTTACACTCCCTTTGCATATGACCCTTTTCTCTACAATAAAAACAATGCTTATTGAAAGGTGTATAGTTCTTCGATTTACCTTTATGAGATTTTTGGTGAAGATGCTGCTTCTTGGTTGGAAACTTCCTTTGTTTGCATTCGAAGTCCTTTTTTGTTGGAACCTCACTTGAGCACTTGGGCGAATCATGCAAGCATACTTGAACCGGTGGATCTTCTGGAGTAGACGAGCAAGCAGCTTTTACGAATTTTACTTCTTTGTTGATTGACGAAGTATCAATCCCATCATATCCTAATCCACGTTTGTCGCCATGACTTCTCCCTGCATCTAACATGGAAGATAAATTAACTCTGCTATCATTGAGTCTTCTCAGCCTTACAACTTCTTCTTCTAGCACCTTGATTTTTTTAAGAGCTTCACCTAGTTGATCCTCAAGAGGATTTTTCTTGAAGGAATCAGATTCAAGATGTTCGTTGCTCATTGAATGTTGAGAATTAATCATGGCTTCTGTCTCAAGAAGTTTTTTATTCAACAAGTAATGTTTCCTATTGAGGTTCTCAAACTCAAGGGTTTTTGAGTGAAGACTTTCTTTGTAGTCTTTAAGTAGATATCTGGAATTCTGATATCCATAAAAGAAGCCAGAAAATATTTTTCTTAGTTTCCTATTTTCTCTGCTGAGAGGTGCAAGAAGTTCAATTACATCTGAGGTAGACAGTTTTTTTGTGGAGACTGCTCATAGTGCTGCATAAAATTCAGATAAATCATCTTCAACATCTTGATCAATTTCTGAGTCACCATCTTCAGAAATCTCATCAAGTTGCTTTTGTAGGCAAGTTTGCCAATCACCAGAGTCTATATTATAGGGGTCAGCCTGTTCAGTAGATTCACTGAAGATGTTATCTTCAAGTGAAGATTTTTCATCTTGACTTGCGTTAACTGAATCACTTATTAGATTCATTCTTATAGGTTGGATCGCACCAAACATAGATTGTTAGATCTTTTCGTGTTTGCCTGCTCTGATACCAATTGAAAAGGCGAGGGTACCCAAATATACCTCAAGCTAAAACTTTTCCTACCTATAAGTCCTTTCTCCGAAAGTGATTGTCTATGGACTGAGTCGAGACAACACAACTAATCGGTTCACACTTTGTGTGATCGTCTATGGATACGAGATCAAGACAATACAACAACGAAGTATGTTTACTTGATAAATAGTTTCGGACTTAACCAAACACAATAGGATTGCTTATCAAGTAAATATGAATTAACGTTTGTGTAATTTACTTTAATTAGAATAAAACAATTATAATGCGGAAATATAAAGTAAATGACACAGCAAGATTTTGTTGATGAGGAAACCGTAAATGCAGAAAAACCCCGGGACCTTGTCCAAAATTGAATACTCTCAGGATTAAGCCGCTACACAAAATTAAACCTAACTTCATATAGTTGAGACTAAGCAACTAAACCTATAGTTCACCTAGTTCCGTCTGTATTCCCACGCCTCCGACCTATGAATAAGTCACGTACTTGGAACAATTACTTTGGTTCGTATTCCAAATAGTAAAGTAACAACAAATTTGTTTGGTATTAACTCTCTTCAACCAAGTGATGTGAGTTAGACAGAGGCTCTTCTGTTTATCTTAACATAAACTCCTTCGTCAGGTTCTTAGATCTATCTTACTCTCAACTACCGAAGTAATTGTTAAGATTTTGTATTCAATACCTTTAATCACAAAGGATTGTATTGATGTCGATCTATACAACTAATCAATCCAATCTACCACAAGGATAAACCGATTATAGTTGGATCCTCTTATACCGATACATGTATTGTGCACACCAAAGATTATGAACCCAATATCATAAATCTTCAATATATTCTTTGTCTTCAAATCTTCTTAGATCTTTAATAAACACTTGCACACAATCACTTGAATCTCTTGTGATCAATCACGCACAGAACGGAGTCTGTAAACAATGGATTATCACAAGATCGTCTTTAGCACTAACAACGGTCTAAAGATCCCTTTCGAAACTTCGATCTAGTTTGAGTGAATCTTATATCAGAAGAGAAGATTCTCAAGCATAAACAAACTAGGTGCAATCAAAGTTCAACCACCATTAGTCAATCAAATCAATCGAAAACAAAAGATAAACCGGAATTATTTAGTTTCCCACCAACGATACTCGTAGAGATTCTCAATCCCAAAGAAGACTTTAAACTGAGCGGCCGTAAGAGATTTCACCTAATTAGGTTACTCTCCTCTCCGAATAGGCGGCTACACCAGTAACAACACAACCGAGGAAGTTTGCTGTCACGAAGGATTAGTTTACAAGAAATGCAAACTTCAAGTATTTATAGACAAGAAGTTTGGACACCAAGGAATTTCCAAAACCGAAAATATTCTCAAGAATATTCAGTACATTCCAAATTCGGTTTCCATAATTCCTGGAAATGCTCTGTCCAAAATAATGATCGAAAATCTCTCTGGAAAATCTCAACTAGTAAATGCACATTACTAATTCTCATTTTCCTAAAATAAAATTAACAACCTTAAATAAAAGATTCTTAACTTATTTATTTCGATCTTGGGATTTTCTTTGTGTAGCTATTAAGTAATAACTTTGAACAATAAAATATAAACATTACTGCACATGTTCAAAGTATGCTGACATCCTTACTTTGTAAGTCCTCTTTCATACTTACAGCCTTGAAACCGATTTGCCACACTTCCAAACAAGTTTAGAATTTGTTCATCTGTCTTTCAAGAACTATGCGATTGATTAAGAAACACTCAATCACAAATCATGGGTTTCACGGTTCTACCAAAACAAGTTTCGGTTCTACCTCCATGTGAGTACTGTGCATAGTCACACTAGCTTCCCAAAATTTGGTTGACTACGTACTAGGATCGGTTCCCCACATATATATGGTATCTAACTTATATGTGTTGCACATGTCCATAAGATCGGTTCCCTTTTGCCTAAAAACGTGTTGCACATGTTCATAGGATCGGTTCCCCTTTCTGCTATAAACCTTGCTGCACCCCATACAATGATCGATTCCCCTTTGTGATGTGTTGCACCTCTTCATAGGATCGGTTCCCCTTTACCCAGATTTGGTTCAACAAAACACAAACTCGATCATACCATCTCAGGTGATTACTTAAGATCGGTTTCACTAATAAAAGTCATACCAATACAAAAGTCAGGCCTTTATGAATAGTTTTACCAAGAACACAAACAAGTCGTGATCGGTTATACTAAATCACACATATTGGATGTTCACAAGATATGCAATGAATAACAATCCCAATAACTCTGGCGATTTCCTTTTCGATTCATAAACTTGTTTATGAACTTACTTCCTTAAAACACATGTAAAACATTGTTTCCTAGGATGAAATCCTCACCTCATACCCATACATAATCACAATAACATTCAAACGATTATGTCGATGTCTTATCTACAAAGTTTAATGGTTAAGCAATAAACTTCATATTGCATTCCTTAATACTATGTCTGTCGAGAGTGTTCATGCTTCACAGTTTTGTTTTCAATATGCACGACTTGAAAGATACGTTAGAGAATGAAACAGTTCAAGTCAAATATCACTAACCTCAAGTGGAAGGATGATGTTGTCGTTGTAGCTCCTTACTTCTTCACTTCTTCAAGTATTCGCAATACTTGTAATGTCTCATATCCTAATACTTTCAAGCTAACCTATACGAAGTTTAATTTAGTACATAATCAAGCGACTCTTAAAATGAGTTTTGATTCACTAAAATATGACAACCAAACTTGACATACCAACACTTGGTGGGTTCAACCGAGTTATGCTCTAACATCAAGTTTGCAAACCGTGGCTATAAAGTTCATGAATCGATTCGAGTGAATCAAATCATTTTTTGTTTCAATTGTGTCTATTATAAAGATCTAAGTAATTGAAAAACTCTCTAACTAGTTCATTTGAGTCATTTGAACTAGTTATGGTAAAGAATAATATGGTTGATATGAAAGTCCTCATATGGCTAACCATTTGGTTAACTACTATTGAACCAACTAAATGTACATGTTTGGGTACGGTTACACAAACCTAAAACGTGCATTTTATTTGTGTGTAACAATCTAAGTTTCGATCTAACGGTTGAAATATATTAGCTTGAATCTAATCAGGTTTTCATCTAACGATGAATATTGAATGCTTTGTTACCAAGCTAACATTGATTGCAAACCCTGATTTGAAAGACTATATAAAGGAGAACTCTAGCAACTGGGAAACCAAATCCCCACACCTCCTGTATGATACTAGTTGTATAAGCTAGAGTCGATTCTTCTTTAACCTTAGATTTCTACCGAGACCCTGTAGTTTAACGACTTGAAGACTTCATTGGGATTGTGAATCCAGACCGATACTACTTTCTCGTAGTTGTGTGATCTGTTCTTGCTGTTTCTATCGTATTAAGTACAATCGTAAAGATTGGCTTGAGATTGTTTCTCCGATAGGCAAGATATAAAAGTAATCACAAACATTTTCGTCTCATCGTTTGTGATTCCACAATATCTTCTTTCGCCGCGTCGATTAAGATTATTTTGAGGTGATTGATAATTCTACGCTGTTCTTCGGGAATATAAGTCCGGGTTATCAATTGGTTCCTGTTCACCTTGATTTATCAAAACATGGAACAAAACTCGTAGGTATTTTTGTGGGAGACAGATTTATCTATTACCGTAGACTTTTCTGTGTGATACAGATTTGTTTATTAAAGTCTTCGACTTTGGGCCGTAGCAACTCTTAGTTGTGGGTGAGATCAGTTAAGGGAATCAAGTGCGTAGTAGGCTAGTGTATGTAGCGGCTTAATACAGTGTGTGTTCAATTTGGACTAGGTCCCGAGGTTTTTCTTCATTTGCGGTTTCCTCGTTAACAAAACTTCTGGTGTCTGTGTTATTCTATTCCGCATTATATTTTGTTATATAATTGAAATATCACAGGTTGTGCGTTTGATCAATCAATTATAATATCCAACCTTTGGTTGTTGATTTACATTGATTGACACTTGGATATTGGTCTTTGGTACCATCAAAGTTATCTCTCTTGTATTTAATTAGACTCGCAGATTTCTATTTGCTTGAGTAAGAATTAAATCGAGAGATCGAGATATCATAACTCTTTGATATACTGTTAATAAGATTGTGTCTAGTTGATTCTCTTAAAAGTATATTGGAGTTAGTCCATACATATTGATAAGCGAAATATTGGGTTTGGTTGTTGTACCCCCACTTTTTCAATTGGTATCGGAGCAGGTAAACACATTTAAAGACCTTATAAGTCTGTGTTTGTAGCAATCTGACTCTATGGATAGGAATTCTATCTCCATAAACGTACCACCAGTCTTCGATGACTCAAACTACTTATGGTGGAAAATTGTTATGCGTGCTTTTTTTCAAGCTCGTGATTTTCAAACATGGGTACGTGTTGTTAATGGCTATGATCCTCCGGTTAATACAGAAGGCGATGTATCTATACTGAAGGATATAGGTAGATATAGTCCAGAAGAAATTCTTGTTGCAAATCATAATTCTAACGGCTTAAATGCTATCATACATGCCATTACCCCAGATCTTCAGCATCATGTGACTATGTGCACTAAGTCTAAAGAAGCCTGGGATATCTTAGAAACCGTATTTGAAGGAAATACCAGTGAGAAAGAAGCTAGGCTTCAAAACCTAAATTCTGATTGGGAAAACCTTCGTATGGCAGATGAAGAAACATTTGATGAGTTTAATCACAAAGTGTCTGAAATTGTTAATGCATCTTTTGAATTGGGTAAAACCATTCCTGAAAAGGATATTGTAATGAAAATTCTCAGATCGTTGCCATCTAGATACGATTCTAAGAAGCGTTCCATCGTTGAAGGAAATAATCTCGCAACGCTGTCCAGAAATACTCGGTTGGGAATCTAAAGATCTTTGACCGTGAGCATACGTCCAAGTCTAGCAAGGATGTTGCTTTCAAAGCACTAAAGAACACTAAATTACTTGATAAAAGTAAGAGTGTTTATATCTCTGAAGATGATCGTTCTGAGGCTGATTCATCAGATGAAGATCTTGACAAGTCACTCTCGCTGATAACAAGACAGTTTAGGGATCTTCTTTTGAAGAGAAGTAAACGGTTTTCCAGAGATAAATCCAAGTCATCAGACAAACCTCATAATCGTGTTCCTCTTAAAAACAGGGATAATGATGAAGCGTGTGAGGATATGCCTCGAGTGCTTTAAGTGTAAAGGTTTTGGTCATTTTGCAAATGAGTGTCCAAATCAAAGAAATACACTGGGAACAAAGGTCTAGCTGCAACTCTTGATGAAATGTCTGACAACTATGATTCTAATGAAGACGAAATATCAAGTGTTGCACTTCTTTGTGAAAATATTGATTTTGATAATTGTAGCAATACATACATCAATCTTGATATTCTTTCAGAAGAAAATTCAACCATTCTTGAAGATAAAATTGACCTTTCTATTGGAAACTCTGCGTATAATATTTCAGGTTCTACTATGTGTCTAGCATCTTGCACATCTCAGATGCCTGAATTATATCCAAGATTGACGTGATCATATTGTTCACTCAAGGGTCATGAACTATCAAAGAGTTACAAGTATAAACACAAGTTGAGACATGTCAACAAACTTCAACGAAGAGCAAATCGACTAGCAAACAAGCTTAAACTTGCTCAGAAGATCGCTGAGGTATGTAAGATTTTATCTTCGTCCAAAAAGTTAGTTTCCAAGGATAAAACAAGACCATTAGATAAGAAAGTATGGTCCAATCATTTTGATAGACAGAGGTTTGTGGATTCCACTCAAGAGGAACATGGTGGAAAAATTATTGTTCACCGCAACACAACTTTATTGTGTTGATTTGCTGATCTTGTCTCATGTGCCTGATCAAAAGAGACAAGATTATGTACCTCTCAGGCTTTGGGAAAAGTTTGTTTTCTTCTTTTCTTAGTTCTGTTGTTTTTGGAATTCCATGTCTATCAATAAAGGAGGGTTATTCTCGACAATTTTACTCTCTTTAGGGTTCAGAATTGTGCATGCACGAACCTGTTAAAGGTTGTGTAACCCTACATTCCTTTTTCCTTCCCTGAAACCTCTTTTATCTTAAGACTACTTGTTAATATATTGTGATTTCCTCTCACAAACCCATACGTTTATGGATACTCCAAGCATCATGTCTTCTGATGGAAAAGATGTTGATATGATTGTCAAGCCATCAATCATAAAGGAAAAAAAAAAATCTCCGTTGCTTCCAACTTTGAAAAGAAAAAGAAGGAATGCGAGGAAGCCAAGAGTCGTTCCTTCAAATTCTCAGAAGTTTTCTGATGTTCTTGAAGTGTTGAAGGAGATGAGAAAGGAGATTCAGCAAATAAAGGCTTTTGTGTTTAAGACTCATGAGATTCAGAAGGCCCTGGTTCGACATCTGTCAAGAAGGTTTATTGATATTAACTCTTATCTTCATGAACCTTATGTCCCAATGATTGTTGACGACAAGGAGTTCGGGGACGATAAAGAATTCTTCAAAGGTCTTAACATCTAGTAAATCTTCTTATGAGAATTTTATTTCTTGTTTTGTTTAGAAGAATAACTTGAGTTTGGAATAGCCATTATTGTGATTACACATAGCTATGTCCAACGTTTTCATCTTCATGTTTTTAGGATTTATTGTTTAAATTCTAAAAAATTGTTTGGAAGATGATTTTTGCAGTATTAATCTTTATGGTTTTATATATTAAAATTTGTTATGGGATATGTGTGTTTGCGTCCGTGAACTATGATTGTCCCGTATCTTGTCAAAAGTTAAGTCTTTCATATGTCAATATGCTTGTATTGATAAAAGAATGAATGAACTTTTGACATCACAAAAGTTTGAAGCCTATTATGTCTTTATGATGGAAGATAGGATAAACTTTTGTTTACGAGGATTATGTCTATTGTATGTCATTGTGCAAATAGTGATGGAAAATAGAAGGAATACTTGTTTATTCCTCAGTATTGATCTTCCCTGATTCATATTTTATGTATATATTGTGAGGCTCCGTAAGTTCTCTTATGTTAAGCATTTCCGATTAAATTAATTATGGGTTTTCTTGTGGTTAATTTAGTTGAGTATTATTTGGATTCAAATTCATATTCGTATGCGATTTGTTATGTCCAAAGAAATCCTTCTTTTATCGTGAAAGTAAGGTCGCTCTTGTCGTTCTTTCGGGAATGACATATTATGGGGGAGAGTTCTTAATTGAACTTGTGATTAATTGCCAAATCTTTGTGGGGAGTGCGGCTGTGGAATATTATAGGAGTTATCTTGTATCTTAATAAACTCCTTGATGAAAGCATTTAGCTTCGGCTATATGATTGCATCTAAAAAAGTTGATATGTACTTTCTTTTGGTCATGAAATGTCTCTATGGAAATTTCATTAGGATCTCATTTTTTCGTTGCCAATTTTATTGACAAAAAGGGGGAGAATTAATGTGTAGTTCACACTACAAATGCATATGGTTTTCGGATCATTATGTAAAGGGGAGTGGTTTCCATGTGAGATGGAGTATTTACTAAGGGGGAGTGATACATATCACCATAGTATTGTTTTCGAAGTTGTGATACAATTGGACTTTGATGTTGTATAATAATACTATGACACTGTATAACAATGATTGAGAATTCTTGTTTTTTCATTGTAATAGCTACGGATTTTCAACAAAGATGATTCAAAACATACAACCTTTGGGATCATTGGAGTACTTGGAAGTGACGAAGATTTGGAGTAATGTTGAAGATTAGGCATGTGGAAGAGGAGCTACAAAAGTTTATTTATCTATTTTTGTATTCCATATGTATTGATAGTTTTGTCACTAAAATTTACAAAGGGGGAGATTGTTAGAGCATTGCTCGGTTGAACTCGCATGCGTTGCTATATCAAGCATGTTTGTCAATGTTAGTGATCAAAACTATAAGTCTTGATTTATATCTACTATTAGCTAAGTATTGGACTAGGATAGAAAGTGTAGTTCAGCTCAACACTCCATGGAAATCATCATACAAGACGAAGAACTACTCAAGGAACTAGTGGAACTTCATCGACCAAAAGGTATGTGGAGACTTGAACTTATCTATCACTCAAAAGTTTATCCACTTTATCTCCTATCTTGAGACAAAGTCGTTTTGCTATATAGACTATGATTATACACATTTGCTATTTCGAGCCGAGTTTATCTCGCTTATCTATTTCTCGAAATATGTGTTGGTAAGCTTTCGCTTTAGCCAAGTTCATCTTTACTAGTGACGAAAGTCATGTTATATTTCAATCACTTGAAAATGGCTTTGACGAAAAATGGTTTGTGAATAACAACTATATAACGTCCTCTAAGAATGTTTCAATGATTGAAATGAGAGTTTAGATTATATAACCATGGAAGGATATAAACATTGTGTGTTATCACATATGTGTGTAAGTCCTTATTCCTTGAACCAAAGTATGCATACTTTGCTGCTCAGGAAAACCAGAACCAAGTCCGTGTACCAAGTCCGCGTAGGAAGTTCTTGACCCGAGAAAATCTGGTGGAGTTTGTGAACTGAAAACAAACTTATTTCGGGTACTCAAGTCCGCGTACTGTCGGAAGTTCTTGACCCGAGAAAATCTGGTGGAGTTTGTGAACTGAAAACAAACTTATTCCGGGTACTTAAGTCCGCGTACCAAGTCCGCATACTTAAGTTGGTTATTTTCTAAAAACGATTATTCGTGAACTTAAACTTATATAAAATAAGGAATGCAAGTTTGCAAACCGTGGCTATAAAGTTCATGAATCGATTTGAGTGAATCAAATCGTTTTTGTTTCAATTGTGTCTATTATAAAGATCTAAGCAATTGAACAACTCTCTAACTAGTTCATTTGACTCATTTGAACTAATTATGGTAAAGAAAAATATGGTTGATATGAAAGTGCTCATATGGCTAACCATTTGGTTAACTACTGTTGAACCAACTAAATGTACATGTTTGGGTACGGTTACACAAACCTAAAACGTGCATTTCATTTGTGTGTAACAAGCTAAGTTTCGATCTAACGGTTGAAAGATATTAGCTTGAATCTAATCAGGTTTGCATCTAACGGTGAATATTGAATGCTTTGTTACCAAGCTAACATTGATTGCAAACCCTGATTTGAAAGACTATATAAAGGAGAACTCTAGCAACTGGGAAAATTAATCCCCACACCTCATGTGTGATACTAGTTGTATAAGCTAGAGTCGATTCTCCTTTAACCTTAGATTTCTACCGAGACCCTGTAGGTTAACGACTTGAAGACTTCATTGGGATTTTGAAGCCAGACCGATACTACTTTCTCGTAGTTGTGTGATCTGATTTTGTTGTTTCTATCGTACAAAGTAAAATCGTAAAGATTGGCTTGAGATTGATTTCTCCGATATGCAAGATATAAAAGTAATCACAAACATCTTCATCTCATCGTTTGTGATTCCACAATATCTTCTTTCGCCGCGGCGATTAAGATTATTGTGAGGTGATTGATAATACTAGGTTGTTCTTCGGGAATATAAGTCTGGGTTATCAATTGGTTCCTGTTCACCTTGATTTATCAAAAGACGGAACAAAACTCGTAGGTATTTCTGTGGGGAATAGATTTATCTATTACCGTAGACTTTTCTGTTTGATACAGATTTGTTTATTAAAGTCTTCGACTTTAGGTCGTAACAACTCTTAGTTGTGGGTGAGATCAGCTAAGGGAATCAAGTGCGTAGTATCCTGCTGGGATCAGAGACGTAAGGAGCGCAATTGTACCTTGGATCCGTGTGAGATTGATTGGGGTTCAACTACTATCCAGATCGAAGTTAGTTTGTACTAGGCTAGTGTTTGTAGCGGCTTAACACAGTGTGTGTTCAATCTGGACTAGGTCCCGGGGTTTTTCTTCATTTGCGGTTTCCTCGTTAACAAAACTTCTGGTGTTTGTGTTATTTCTATTCCGCATTATATTTTGTTATATAATTGAAATATCACAGGTTGTGTGTTAGATCAATCAATTAGAATATCCAACCTTTAGTTGTTGATTTACATTGATTGACACTTGGATATTGGTCTTTGGTACCATCCAAGTTATCTCTCTTGTATTTAATTAGACTCGCAGATTTCTATCTGGTTGAGTAAGAATTAAATCGAGAGATCGAAATATCATAACTCTTTGATATACTGTTAATAAGATTGAGTCTAGTTGATTCTCTTAAAAGTATATTGGAGTTAGTTCATACAGATTGCTAAGCGAAATATTGGGTGTGGTTGTTGTACCCCCACTTTTTCAATGTGCAATCAAAGTTCAACCACCGTTAGTCAATCAAATCAATCGAAAACAAAAGATAAACCGCAATTATCTAGTTTCCCACCAACTGTACTAATAGAGCTTCTCAATCCCAAATAAGAATTTAAACTGAGCGGATGTAAGAGATGTCGCCAAATTAGGTTACTCTCCTCTCCGAATAGGCGGCTTCACAAGAATAAAGACAATCGAGATAGTTCTTGTTGTGGATGAAGGATTAGTTTGCTTGAAATGCAAACTTTCATATTTATAGACCAAGGAAGTTTGACACCAAGGAATTTCCAAACCGAAAATATTCTTAAGATATGCAATATATTCCAAATTCGGTTTCCATAATTTTCTCGGAAATGCTTTGTCCAAATAATGATCGAAAATCTCTTGGAAAATCTCCAACTAGTAAATGCACATTACTAATTTTTATTTTCCTAAAATAAAATTAAAAACCTTAAATAAAAGATTCTCAATTTATGTTATTCGATCCTTGATTTTCTTCCTTTAGCTATTAAGGAATAACTTTGAACAATTAAAGATTAGCATTATCGACATGTTCAAAGTATGTCGACATCCTTACTTTGTAAGTCCTCTTTTCATACTTACAACCTTGAAACCGATTTGCCACACCTCCAAACAAGTTTAGATTGGTTCAT
>JAJJWW010017488.1:0-190712 GCA_023531295.1 Papaver armeniacum
GGTATACAAGATATATGCAGTTTACTAGTACTTATCGTGTTGGGATTTAAGGTAATTTTGTATCAAAAATTAGGATTTTGTATGAAAATTGAAATTGAAATTTTGGGTTTATGAGTTACGGTTGGTAATAACTCAATTACGAACCGTGGCCGGAGATTTGAAGAACATACGGGTGGTAATAGTCCAATTACCAACCGTATGTTCTTATATCTCGAGAATTTTCTTGATTACGGTTGGTAACTATTTTAGTTTACCAAATCAGAATCGAGTTCTGTTTGTTACTCAAACAACCATACCAACAAGAAATGTTCCCGTGTCTTAAGAATTTATCAAATAATGATTTACGGTTCAAAGTTGTTGACACACCAACCGTAGGTAAGTTACGGTTTATTATCGGTGACATTTAGTTACCAACCGAATGGTTTTACGATTGGATCTTCCCCAAATTTAACCGAAGCAGTTGGTATCCGATAACTTACGAGTAGTAACTAAGGAGTTACTTTGGTAACAAAGCAAAATTGTAACCGTAAGTTCTTCTGAAAAATTCAAAAGTTTTGATTTTGTTATGTACTTTAGATAATTTTGAGCGAGAAAAAGCTAATGGGAACTAATTTTAAGTATCTTAGGGTCTTGGAATCACTGGAGTTTGGTTGAGTGAATCAAAATCTAGGGTTTCACAAATATCACATAAGTTTTCTTTTTCTTCTCCTCTAATTTTTTTTTTTATAACTCTAAAAAATCGATGCTAGAGTTATAATAAGTGAAAATTAATTATCAACACTAATCTTGATTATCAACACTAATCTTGATTATCATTACTAATCTTGATTATTAAAAATAAGGGTCAATTAGTCATTTCCAGATTTTTATTGATAAGGGGCACTTGAATTTACTTCTAATGACCTTTTTTGTCTTATCCAGTTGCCGCCTCTCTACCGATTCTCTGCGCCCTTTACCAAGACACTTATTTTATTTTCCTAGCCTTTGGTGCAATACTTTATAGGGATAGTTTCCTATCCTTCTAGGTATTTGTGCACCTTTTCCTGTGTCTTGATTGTATTTTCACAATTTCCTTTGTTTATTGAAATGATCCGTTCGACCTTTCATTACAGAAGATTGGTTTAATAACGGAGTTGTAAAATGACATTTTATTACTCCCTCCGTTCTTAAATAATAAGATGATTTCATGTGTAATTTGTACATGAAACCAGTCTATTATTTAAGAACGGAGGGAAGTATTATTAGTGAAGTATATTGTGTGTGATAATGAAGTGTATGTAATGTAACAGTGCCTAATTATGTATTATTATATCTGGCGATAAAGATGTTCACACTCTCTCATTAACAATGTCTGTTACAATCTAACAATACTAGTTCAAACTCTACATTTGATTTTCTTCTTCATCAAATTCCCAACTCCACGTATAATGACTAGGGAATCACCCGTGCCGGCTATTTCACATCGTTATATTCTAGGATGCTTAGCTGTCGCACCACGTTTGACTTCTTCTTTCGATATCCTCTGGTTTTATCGCCCAAGTCACACAATTGTGTGTTTTTTTTTATGAAAATTTCTGTGTTCAATTTCTAGAAGGCGTAGTCATTGGTAGTGTGGGTGATAACGGTGAAATTTGTTGGTATTAAATTGATTTCATTTTAGTCTGAAATTGTTTTCATTTTAATTTGATTCTATAAAACTTCAAGGGGTCAATCAAATTTTATCTGCAATTGATCGGATCCATTTTCGCATAGTGGGGTTAGTTTTTTTTTTGTTGTTGTTATGGAGATAATCAAATAGAGGGTAGAAAACTGTCAAGTTCAATAGAGAATGCAGTTGATGGTGTTACTAACAAAGTTTTTGATGTGAACAATATTGATTTGGGTGACACTTTCAGTTGATTATATTAAGTCAATATTGGTTTTGGCTTTGGTATCTGTTAAATGATAGTTTGTGCTATGATTTTGGTTTCTTATATTTTTGAATGTGAGTTAATCAACGAAGATATTGGTTTTCTCTTGGTTTCTTTTATAGCTCAAGTCTGAATGGATGTATAATTGATTTATTGAATTCATGCATGTTTATTTTAAATTATGTGAAATCAGGAAATGGGTACAGTGAAACAGACATTGTGTCATGTTGATTTTGGCATCTTGACTTTCAATTTTTTGTTATTAAATCACCCAAGTCCATTGACGATTTGCACCTGTAACATAGTCACTTTTTCCTAGTGTTGCTCAATCAGCCATATTGGTTCCCGTTTCTCATGTAACGGTGATGTTTTAGACACCGTTTTATCAATGTGAATTATTCATATATGTGGCTTCTAGAATCTTTTAAAAGGGCATAGGCCTTGGATTAATAATTTGAAAATTATAGTTTCGAACAGTCATTCACAGCTGAAATTTCTGAAAGTCTGCCTCTGATACATTTTTGTTGTGCAGCCGGTTACGATGTGGTCGGGCTAAAAAAATATGCCCCTCCAAATCCCCTTAATTGTTCCACTTTTTGAGAAAAGAAGGATGTAACAAAAGAAAAAAAGATAAAAAAGATTAGATAAACTGATTTTCAAGTTTATTCCTGCTTTTTACGACGTGACCACATCGTAGCCGCACCAGGTTTGTAGTCCTCTCAGTGCGAATTAGATGAGGGCGTCTTCTTATAAGTTGTGGATGAGCCTTTCATTTATTTTTCTAATCGACACATGAAGAAAAATCATGTCAGGATTACTTCAAGAAATACTGGTCTTTTGATTGGCGATGCATTTATTTTTCTTGTATCCAAAGGTATGTTTAGACCATATTTTCATCTTTTGCTTGTTGAATAGTTGAACACAATACAGATGATTGCATCCAGTGTAGCGCCCATCAGTGAAGACACCTGACGTCCATTTGCTTAATGAATGCCTGACCGAGGAGTGGGGGGACCTACATTTTGCACACTTTTGTTCACCAAGTTGGAGACGTTGTACCCTTCCACGTTATTCCAGTAAGTGGTTTCATCTTCGGTTTCTCTGCATTGAACAAACAGAGAGACTGTTATGTAAAAATGGTTTGCAATTGCTCTATAATAACACAGTAGTGGCAGTCCATTGTAATGTACATACATTTCATAAAGTTCCTCGTCGCTCTTCTCTTCTTCCAGTTCCATTTCCGAATCACTCACTCCAGTTGTACTCCCCCCCTGAGATCCTCCCTGCAAAACCAATTGAATTCAGGTAATTCACGCCCTAGAAATCTCCTTAAGCTGTGTAATATGAATAATTTTTTTTGGATGTCTATGTTACCTGTAGTTGGTTCGCTGGCCATTTTCCTTTTCGTGTTCTGCTATTTTCTTCAGCCAAAGTTGGAACCACCGGATCCTGTAGGACAATGTCATTAATTTCATTTTAAAATACACGTTTTGTGTGGGTATACTCCAGCTCTGTCGATGTCACAAATCCAGAGAGTTTAAATGTGCACCATACAGCAAAAAAAAAATAACTGTATAAAAATATGATTGTAGGTGAGTAGTCTGGCCAGGGGATCGCGAATTGGCATCATACTTTTACATCTAGTGGAAACCCCCGCTCTTCTAAGAGCCCTAAAGGAAATGGGATAGATATAGTTATTTTTCTATAGTCGACTTCATGATAAGTATCCCTGACATAACTCAAGGTTCTAGTTTGGATAGAGGTGACTGTAGGAATAAAGATGGACCATATGTAAGGTCTGGTAAAGATGATGTAGCAATTACCAATTGGATAGAGATACATTTTTTGTTTGTTTGTTTGAAAGATTTTGAAATACGACTAACAGTTGATTTGTCTCTATAACCTACTTGGCTTATAATTTTATCCTACCAACCTATCTTAGGTAGGTTGTCTATGAAATTATTTATTTAGTTACCTTGTTCCCATTGTTTGTAGCTGTAATCGTCTTCTTCTCCAATGCCTCGCGTTCCCGACGCCTCCTTTGGGCCAAAGTCCGGTTCTGTATATATATAAAACGAAAGTGTTCATGTAGAAAATTCCAGACACATGTACAGCAGAAAATATGTGTATTCGTACATTGAAGACGTTCTCTTCTGGTGGATGTTGAACGCCAATTTCAGCACCAATTGCACCATTCTGTTCTTGTTCCATTTGTTCCCAGTTGACATCTCTGTTTTGAACATGTGTATATTAGACAAAAATTTGTTAGATAAGTATGTCAATCTTAAAATTGTATATGCATTATTATAACTATCGGCCACATCTGCTTACAGTCGGTGTAGTTGCCATCCTTTGAGGATCCATTCTATCTGTCAAAATCCATCCTTTGCGTCAGTGTACCGCTTTTGAAATCATTCTCGCTTCTCTAGTGTGTTTTGGTTATTTGTTTTTCACCTGCTTTAGCTTCCTGTGTTAGAAACCAATCGCATATCCCCCTGACGTTTTTTTTTTTTTTTGGATCAGTGATGATAAACAATGTTATATGTTTAGTCCTACTATTGGATTTTGATTCTGAAAAACGTAAACCACAACATTAAATAAGGTGATTGAGTGGTCTTTACTCTAAATAACGCATAGTAATGGGTCTGATGTATAGTGAAATCCATTTAGATTCAACGTTACTTTTTTTGTCCTTCATATTATTAAAATATATCACATTGTCTAGGGAATGACCCGTGCCGTGATGTTCAAAGGAACAGACTAAAAACACTGATGGAAACTTCACAGGGAGAAAAAATTCTGATGGAAGTTATACCCCAGAAAAAGTCAAAAAACAAAACAATCAAATTCAATTAAGGTTAAACATCGAGCTAAACACACTTAACAACCTTACATGAGTCGGTGGATCTCAGAGTTCAAACCCAGATTTCATACCTGCAAAGACGGACCCTTGACAATGCTCAAATTGGTTTTTCCTGCTTAGCATAAAAAGCAGACACATTGCAGAAAAATGCCCTCTTAATGTCCCCTGCAATATTTTAGATTGCTTTACTGTTAGTTCTTAGTAAGAAAGTATGCATCATTGTTTCTAAATCTCTTTTAAATTGATTGACGATCACAAAAATAAGGGTAGAGCCTTTTGGCATCAACAGGTATGGCACTTACCATTACTCAATGTTATAATCGCAAAAGCCAGAAGGGCATGCTTTCAACACATACAAACAGAGAAGAACACATTGTTATATAAGAAATATCAGTTTACTTGTCCATGGATGTAAAACTTAAGATCGGATTTGAAGTTATAATTCCTCAAGAAGAAAAAAACAATCAAATTTTGCAGGTTCGAGCAGAAACACTTAAAAACCTTGCTAAAGGTGGTGGATCTGATCACTGCAGATTTCATCATCTTCAAATTCACTTAGAAATAGTGCAAAGAGGTTGGAACAGATTAGCTCCCCTTCTTAAATTTCTATATTGTATCTCGAACTCTTCAAATTTGCTTCGCAGAAACGGGGGATGCTTGATTTCAATCATGAAAGATTCGTGTTGTTATTTAGCTTAACTTCAGCCCTGCCAAACAAAACAAAAAAATGAGAGTGTGCTCAAGGGTAACAACAGGTGGCCTTGTTTGCGCATGATATTTGTGAACAACTCTTTTACAAATACTAATTGAAATCTAAAGCATCTATGAAACAAAAACCACAGATTTAATTTTCGGACAATGAAAAATGCAGATAACAAACAGTTAGCCTTGTACCTTACTCTTTACTTAGCCTTTTTCTCAAACACTTCAAGGGCATAATTGCTCTTTCTATGTTGAAAAAGCTCCTTAATCAAACTACAAACAATTTGTAGATTACAACGATAACTCCTTGATCAAATCACCAAACTTGGTTGATTAAGATCATAACCTCTTTAAAATTTCACCATGACCTAGTAGAACAGAACAACATAGGTTTAGCCAAATTCATCTTCGAATGCAAAGAAATTGAACTTGATAGAAGATTGAAGTATCAATCACTGTGAAGTAATTTTCTAGGATTTCTCAAATTAAGCATAAATCCACTGAGTAGCAAAATCGATATCCATATGTTTAAGTGCATCTGATTTGATGTATTCATTTAATGAAAAAAAACAAAGAATGAGGGAAACATTTGAGCATCAGAGCTTAAAATTTGATAAAAAATCATAAATTAAGAACTGGAAAGAAAATTTCGAATGCTCCTGCGAAACTTACCTTATCAACGGGAGTATTCTGATTGATCTTATAATCTGGTTTTCGTGGACAAAGAATGAGAGAAATTGGAGAAGAAAATCACTTTAGGTTTAGGATGGATTTCAGTTGAAAAGGATAAAACAAACGAAACGTTTCTGGAGATGATAACATTAGAGGTGGGTCACGTGGGCTGGTCTTGCGCAGGACCATTGGATCATTTAATCTGAATATATCACTGGGAGAGGTCCCGTGACTCAACAAACACTACTATTGTATAAGCATTGAAATTTATAGGTAAAATCTCACATACTTTCTGGGGGAGATGAAAGTTGATTTATGAAGGTGAGTTTACATATAATACAATTTCTTTGGTTTTAACTTCCCGTAATAATAGATGGATAAATAATATTACCTCCGTCCACCACTATTAATTGACCTACTTTATAACTAAATGCTAGAGAAATATTAGGTCTCCTCCTTTGACTCTGTTTCGGGAGAAATACTAGGTCTTGTTATACACGTATTCTTGACAGTGTCTGCGTCCCAAATTTTTTCGAATGAGTTCGTGTCCGCGTCGACGAGTCTGTGTCGATGCATATGAATTGGTGTATTGCTGGCAAAACTGATTAGTAACTGTATGATCTCCCTGTCTCCGTCTATATATCCAATATTTTTATATGTGCACTATTTTCAATACCCGCGACCATTCTTAAAAGTACATGGGTAAGGAATAAAATTTGGTCACATGTGAGTGTGCAGAGAATCTTTAGTAGTCCCCCATTGTAGGGGTTAAATATCGCATACGTATATATCATGCAAAGCGGTACTATTATAAGGGGGCGAACGTATTCGCACGTAGCATATTCCGGATGACGAAGGCGATGGCGTCATAAGGTCACTAATCTGATTTGGAATTTTACAGAAGTTAAATAATACGTGCGAGAAGACTCAATATACGGGTGCGAAGACATCGCACGCCAGATCCGAAAATAGGGGTTTTATTAGCTGTCATCCACTATGTAAACACCTATATAAAGAGAAAGGCAAGAGAGACACATAATTGTAAAAGAATGACACATTTTTGTAAGAGCAGTGCTATCCCACACGACTTTGCGGGATGTCTACCCGTAAAAGCGACTTTTTTACCGTTAGATCATGGTAAAACCCAGGCACGACCTTGAACCCTTAGGGAAGTGGTGGGTCCTTCCCCGAAAGTGGTGGGTCCTTTTGAATATGAATCTAACAGTTGATTTGATCATCCAATGATGTAAGAAGCTTTGCGGAAGCCATCCAAAGTCGTGTGGATAGCATTTAATGAGAAATTGCGGCGAGTCGGCAAATTCAAATTTCGTTTACAACAATAGCTCACACAGATTCACCCGAGGCGTCAAATATAGATCATCTTTTCCAAACAAAGTTATTCAAGTTCTCTGCGCAACTTCCCAGATTCGATTTACATCAACAATTACAGCTCCTTTAACACACCGCTCCAGCATCACGCTTCCGTTGCCGACCAAATCATCCTTCAGTCTTGTTTGTTTTTCATACAACAATGGTTCATACTTAACTATTTCCTGCCAAACACAATAGCCTCACTTGGGGGCGACTTGATTACGATTTCCACAAACAACGAAGGCGGTTTCTTTTTAGCTTCAACGACAGAAATTTACTCTCTTCCTTGGCCTTGGTTATAATATTTCTTTCGTCCTCCATATTCTTCGGTTTGGTAATCGAATCTTTAAATCTTATTGTTTCCTCCGCAATTATTGAATTGTCTTTCTCTTCAAATTCTTGTTGGTCCCTACTTCCCATTGCCACAGTTTTTGCTCTTCTTCCACTATCTGCTTTTCTTTGTTCCCTTGAGATGTACTCGCTACAGCATTCGTCATTCTTGGGAGTAGACTTTTGTTTCCTGCGTTGGTAATCGCCACTGGATAAGATTCCATTTCATTTTGCTTTTCTTCGAGAGCGATATATTTCTCTTGATACTCGCGTAAATCTGCCATGTTTATCATATCTTTTATCCTAAAGATCTGTATGTATAACAAATCAGTTGCGAATAGTGAATTGATGAAGGATAATATGAGGCTTCTATCATCTATGCGCGCGGCCACTTCACTGCACATGCTCCTCCATCGCTTGGTTAACTTTCGCAAGCTTTCATTGGTTCTCCTGTGTAAACTGAACACTTTCTCTATCCCAGGTATTAACATATTATTGCTGATATAATTTCCCAGAAAGATGTTTTGTAAGTGGTGAACTGATCGAATGGTTCCAACTGGTAAACCTTCAAACCATTTCAAAGCTTCTCCGGTTAAGTTGGCAGGGAAATATTTACAAAGTACCGCATCGTTTTCTTCCCACTATAAGAAAGATCTGTTGTATGCTCTAATATGTTTCACCGCGCATGTGCTACCATCAAAGCCGTTATTAAATGCAGGGAGATTACACTTAGGTGGTATAACGCATACCGTATTTGTGGGAAGGGCGTTTTCCCTTCCTCTATCGCTTCATCCGATTTGTCGCCGCCTCAATCTCTTCGCGCGATTATCATTTCTCTCATTTCTGCTAATTCTCTGAATATTTCTCCATTCGTGATTTGGTCTTCGTTTTTCCACATGGGTCTTTTCATCCTCGCTTGTCTTATTCTGTTGTCGTGGTTATTCTGACGCATAGCTTCTTGTACCTTCCTCTCTTCAGCTTCTTCTCTTCTTTATCTGCGTCTATCTCTTTCATTTCTTGTATATATCTGTGCAGTATTATGTCTTGCAACTTCTTATTCGCGTTTATGTTGGTCTCGTATCATCTCTCTTCCTTGTAATATGATTCTTCCTTGTTCTTCATCATCTTCTTCATCACGGTCATGGTGAACGCGATGCCTTTCGCCATGTCGTTCGCGTCTATTGCCTCTGTTATCTTCTTGCATGCGATATTCTTCTCCGTGTTTCACATATCTGTCATCAACTGGTGGTTGTTCTATGCGACGTTCACCGCGTAGATCTCGCAAGTCGTCATTTACCTGAAAGTTTTCAGCAATATTATCTAAAGGTGACACTTGTCTAACATCTCTTCTACCATATTGACTTCTCCTGGATGTACTCTTGCTTGTTCTTGATCTTGAGCTCGCACGTGTGGTGCTTCTTGATCTCTGCTCTTGCAATCTTATGTTTTCTTCTCTTAATTCATTATTCTGACGCGTCAAATTCACACACTCTTAACCTTCTCTCCTTCTTTATGCAATCAACCTTTGTCGAAGTTCCTCAATTGTCATGTCTTCTTCATTTCCTTCTATTAATCTTGGAGCTCCACTTCTTCCGTTGAATCTGTATTTGCGGTGTGAATGCTTACTCTATCGTAATCAATTACGTTCTCCTGCACTGGCTCACTTTGAATCTGAGTTTGAGCTTGATTTCCTCTATTGTTTCTTTCTCCCATCCTTGAGGATTCGGCGATTTCGCTTCTTCTTCTTCTATCGATTCTTCTACTCCTCCTTGTTGTTATTGCTTGTTCTGCTGCAGTTGTCTGTCTCACCATCTTGTTTATCTGTAACGGTTTGTTTTGCTCTTCAAAGATAAAAATACTCTCTTAGGAACCAAAGATTTTTCTAGTGAAGATTGTTTTTCTTGAAGCTAAATGCTATTGACTGATTTTTTTTTTTTTTTTTTTAGATCTAAATTTCCAAACTCTTTGAAGATTATGAGTATCTTCTAATTTGTGTTTAAGAATTTCTACCAACAGAATACATCCTTTCAGGCTAATTTCTCAAGGTAGGATAAAATCCTTTACTTTCTCCCTGTTTCTAGCACCAAAATTTAGTTGCATGAAATCCTACAACTATACCCTTACTGAAATCTACAAATTAATCTAAAGTGAACTCTATGAAAATCACAAGAACATTCATTAAGATCTTCAAATTGGAAACAAAGTAACAAAACAAACCCTAACTTGGGAAGCAAATAATCTTTCCCTCTCCTAAATATCTTGCCTAAAACTCTTAAAAAAGCTCTCTCTCATACAAGGTCGCTCGGCTCATTATATATGAGTTTACATATTGGAGGACAGCTAATAAAGCCCCTATTTTCGGATCTGGCTTGCGTTATTAACGCACGCTTACATTGACTCTTATCGCACAGACTCTATAACTTCGCACGATTCTTCATACTTTCCTTGTGATTAGGCTGACGTCATGTGGTGCGTCATCTGGATTAGCTGTACGCGATTGTCTTCGCTCGGTCTTGATGATTATACTGCACGCTCGACTGATGTGCAATATTCTGTATCTACAATTTCTCTGTAGCTTTTGCTGCTCAAAGTTTCTCACTTCTCTTTGATGATAACAAAGGAAATGTGTGGTATAGAATATAGACTGTTCCTCTTTATAACTAGTGGGCCGGGCTTGAGCGGTGCTGATATATAAACATACCAAGCCACCACATTTGAGGCCCTCCTATCGATCACTGTCTTTGGTGCCATGAACTGCCACAATGGTGCTTTTAATCGCAAAACGCCATTCCAGCTTTTAGTTTAGCCTATATTGTACCAATGATCGGATTGGCTTCAACTTTCTACAAAAGCACTAAAATAAAGTGTCGTTAGTCAAAATATTGAGTCCTTGCTAATATAAATATGGGTATAAAATGTAGCACTTACGTGCTTATCAGCTAACCTCGTCAAATTTCCTAGTTTACATGGAATTGGACCCGAGAAATTGTTCAAGGATAAGTCCAGTATTTGAAGTTTTCGCAAATGGACAATGTCTTCAGGAATAGACCCATTGAATCTGTTTGACCTCAAAGAAAGAAAGTAAACACCACTTAGTGAACCAACACCATCCGGTATGACCCCTTCGAAGTTGTTATTTCCAAGGTAGAGAAACGTCAATGACTTTTTTTTTTTTTTGATGAACATTCGAAACCTACCACTGAGATTGTTGTGGCTTAGATCAAGGGATAAATCCTTCCATATTGCATGACACTAACAATAAATTCTCTAGTATATATTTAGATGGATATAGGTGTTGATCTATAACTACTGTTAAATTGTTGAAATTCAGGTTTAAGGAAGTGATGTCCAGTTCATTAATCAAAGAGATCATCAAAACATTTCCCGTAACCGAGTTGTTGGAAACATCAAAGACACTAAGATTTCAGAGGTTTGTGATGCAACTTGGTATGGTTCCTGTTACATTATTATTCTGCATTTCGAAGACCCGAAGAGAGAAATTCTCACAGATTGAATTTGGTATGTGCCCTTGCAAATTATTGTCATTTGAGACTGGAGATTAAAGAATGTAAAGATCCCTCAATTGAACACTCAGTGGCAGAAAGAGAGACTTATACCGGTGCCTTAATTGAAATTGAACTCGGTATTGATCCACTTGCGTTAGTCCCTGATATCTCAAGATATTCTAATCTAGGCCACTGCTTTCAAACATCCTAGTTAAGTTAGAATGAAGATTAAAATTCCAACTGACATCAAACTCTTCGAGTTGAGGAAGACTAGGAATTGAACCTTGGAAATTACAAGCAGATAAGTCGAGAATAGAAAGTGAAGTTAAATTAGCCAGTTCTAATGGGATCGATGAATTGATATAAGAATTGCCATTCATTTTGAGAGAGGATAGATGGGAAAGATTACGGAAGTGATGGATTGGGAAATCTGGGCAAGATATCTTGCAACGAGAGATATCGAGATCCCTAAGATTCCAAAGATATGAAATATGGATTGCAAAGTTCTCTTTTAATGAAGTTATGGCCTCAAATAGATCAATTCCAGCCAACCTTAATACTTTGAGATTTACTAGACCTCTCAACCATTTTGTAGATATGATTCTCAGCAAGCGGTGGAATACCAAACGGTTGGTGATCCGCAAGACAGATCAAGGTACTGTAAAGATGATAAATTGCCGAAATGCATTGATATTGATGCTATAAAGTTTGTGTATGAGAGATCAAGACTGGTGAGTTTAGTTAGCTTAGAAAACCGAAATGATAAGTGTAGACTACTACTTGTGTAATGATTGAATTCTTCATTAATTAGTGTTAGAGTGGATTATTGGTTTTGGATGTCATTGGTTGTTTGAATGTATTAGGCAACTAATCATGGCAAAAAAAAAATATATAAAATTTGATGGCGGTTTTTTGGAAGTTTGATTCCCCATTAAAAAAAAAAAAACATTTTTTATTAGGCAACCTCCACCAGACACTACCTTTGATTCCCCAATATAAAATTTCATTTCCCCATTCTTGGTCTATACTCTGTACCGCTACAATTATGCCAATCATGTAGTTGACTAACCAGCAATGACTGGTGCGTGCATCTAATTAAATTATAATGTCAGTAAGATTTTAAAATTAAGGGTATTTAGTTTTTAACGGCTCTAATGCAATTGATCACTTCATCAAAATCAGGATCTGCTGCAATTCCCACAAAAATAGTTATTTTTTAAGCAACATGAAAGGCTCAATTCCTGAATCTATTATGCATTTTATCAACTGATATTATTACATGCAATCGAAAATTGGAGGAGCTGACGATGTTTTTATTTCGGATATAACCTCAAGCTTTTCTTCCATTTTTCAGATTAACCTGGGGAGACAAATCTCAAAATATCTCAAAACCTATACTGTTTTATTTAGTTTCCGAAATAGTAGGGAGGACAAATGTCATCCCTAGTCCAAGCATAGCTCCGCCACTGGTTAAATACTTTGCGGGGAACAATCCAAACGTAAAGCACCAACTTGAAACCAATAAAACGACCAGCTAATATTATTACTGAAGTTGGATACAAAAACAGTTTATTACTGTTGTTTTTTCTGAATGCATTCTACTATCCTAACTGCAACAGCATCGATGTTTTTCCAGTACGGAAACCACCATTTCTGTTTCTTTAGAATCAAAACTAAGAACAAACCCCAAAATCCTACTACAAACCCCATGGAAACAATAGCATACAACATAAACTTTTCCTTTCCATCCTCTTGATCGTCTTCATCAACTTTACTTGAAGGACCAGTATCACCTTTATCAATAAAATGATCCCCATCGCATACTTTCACCAAAGGAAATCCACACAATAAATCATTCCCGGTAAAAGCAGAACCATCCAAACTCAATGTATCAAAGTGGCTTCCTCTTGGTATCCTGTCGCTCAAATTATTATGAGATAAATTTAGAAACCCAAGAGTATCTATTGATGTCAAAGACTGTGGATATGTCCAGAGAGTCTATTTGAACTGAAATCCAACGACCCTAAACTAGACATATTTCCGACGCTAGCTGGGATACTGCCCGAAAAATGATTATGGGACAGATTAAGCATACTAAGCCCTTGTAATTTCCCTATCTCATCTGGAATGTTTCCATTAAGATTGTTACAGGATAGATCGAATCCCGAATTAGAGCGATCAAAGGTCTCAAATAGGGATCTGGTGCCTTTGTTAGCCAACTCATATTGTACACCAGCCTCCTGGGTACCATAGATTTGAAAAACTCTGCTTGCTAACCTCGTTAAATTTCCAAGGTTTGATGGAATTGGACCAGAGAAATTGTTCAATGATAAGTCCAGTATTTGAAGTTTTTGCAGATGGAAGATGTCTTTGGGAATGGACCCATTGAATCTGTTTGACCGTAAAGAAAGAAAGACAAGACCCTTAATGGGCAAGACCTGAAATGGTATAACTCCTTCAAAGTTGTTATTTTCTAAGTAGAGAAATGTCAATGACAGAAATTTTTGGATGAAGATTGGAAAAGAACCATTGAGATTGTTGTGGCTTAGATGAAGATAAGTCAGACTTGTGTGTTGAAGCTCGATTGGAACAGTTCCAGTAAGATTGTTGTTATGGAGGCGCAAGGCTCGAAGACCATTGCAGTTTCCTATACTAGCAGGTATGATTCCAGATAGTTTGTTGTTGGATAGGCTAATAACCGTTACATTGTATGACATTTCTGGTTTTTGTGAACATAATGAAGAAGGAATGGAACCTGAAAGTTCATTGTTATCTAGAAAAATATTATTAGCACTTGATAATCTTTCACCATTTTTCTTTGAGATTTCACCATCGAATTTATTATTCGATAAATCAAAATTTTCCATAAAGAATGGTAGAAGAGGTAGAGGACCACGGAGTCTATTCTTAGACAAATTTAAGTCGACGATTTTTTCAAGTTTGTAAAAGCAAAATGGGATTGCTCCTGTGAGGTTATTATCAGACAAATCTAAAATCCTCAAATGGGTGAATTTACAAATGAAAGTAGGAATAAATCCTTCCATATTGCATGACCGCAGACGTAAATCCTCTAGTATAAATTTAGATGGATATAGGTGTTGATCTATGACTACCGTTATATTGTTGAAATGCATGTCCAAGGAAGTGAGGTTTAGTTCATTGATCAATGGAATCAACGAAACATTTCCTATGATTGAATTATAGGAAACATCAAGTACGGTAAGATTTCGGAGGTTTGTGATGCAACTTGGTATATTTCCAGTTAAATTGTTAGTCCCTAAACCAAGGTACTGAAGAGAGAAATTCTCACAGATTGAATTCGGTATGGATCCATGCAATTTATTGTCTGACAAATAAAGAAACTTTTGGTGCCTTAGGTTGGAGATTAAAGAATGTAAGGAGCCCTGAATTGAACACCCAACGGTAGAAAGAGAGGCCAATAGCGGTGCCTTAATTGAAATGGAACTCGGTATCGATCCACTTGAATTAGTTCCTGACATATGAAGTTTTTGTAATCTAGGCCAACGATGTTGGAACATCCTAGTCAGGTTAGAATGAAGATTATAATTTGAACTCACATCAAGCTCTTCAAGTTGAGGAAGACTAGGAATTGAACCATGTAGCAGTTCACAATTAGATAAATCAAGAATAGAAAGTGAAGTTAAATTACACAATTGTAATGGGATTGAGGAATTGAGATAATAGTTATCATTCATTTTGAGAGAGGACAGATGGGAAAGATTATGAAACTGATGTATTGGGAAATCTTTGCCAGATATATTGCAACGGGAGATATCGAGATCCCTAAGATTCCAAACATAGGAAATATGATCACCAAAATTCTGTTCTGAAGAAGAGGTGGCCTCAAACAGATCAATTCCAGCCAACCTTAGTACTTTGAGATTTACTAGACCTCTCATCCATTTCGTAGATGGTGATTCCAAGCAAGAGGAGGAATATCTAGGTTTGGTGTTGTTCCGCAAGACAGATCAAGGTACTGCAAAGATGATAAGTTGCTGAAATGTGTTGATATGGATGCTATCAAATTTGTGTACGAGAGATCTAGACTGGTGAGTTTAGTTAGCTCAGAAAACCAAAATGGGATTTCTGATTCCTCAAAGTCGTTGAAGGCAAGATCTAGATGCTCCAGATGATTAATGCTCAGAAGGGATGAGATAATTTACCTCTCAGTGAATTACTTGTTGGATCAATTTATCGTCAGGTACAAATTCATTGATATAATCTTCAAGCATTGTGTTTCGAAAGATCGATCGAGATCACATGAAGAGACTCCTTTGAACATTTAATTCCACGCCAATCACAGCAGTTTCGATGTTGCAAGCTTTCTTCCACGTAGACAATCGACCTGATGGGTCATCAAAAGATGATTTAATGTTTAGCAAAGCCCTTCTTTCCTTTTCATCGCATGCATGTGCCGGTAATGGCCATATAGTGGCGATGCTGATCAATAAAATGAACATGAAATGAAGAATTGGAAATGATGTCATTTTAGTGAAAATGCGAAAATGAAATCAAGTAATCAACTCTATTGATCGATTTTACGAAGATGTTGTTTTGATGAATAAATATTTGCAGAATGACGAGTATATATATAATTATTATTTTTTGAAATAATAAATCCAGTTGTTCTTATTAGCATCTTAGGACCAGGATTAAGAAAATCATTGCATTGCCGTCCATTCATGAAAGTATTGAAGACTGGTGACAATCTGACATTACAATTCATTGACCATGTTAAAGAAATAATAATCAAAAAACTCATATACAGCACAATTTTAGGAGTTGTTCCAGGAGATGTTCCTCTTTTAAAATTTGGGCAGCATATGTATCACTTGTTACAGCTTATGAGCAATTAGTTATATACTCCACTATTTGCCAAATGCACTTCATATCCTGATAACTGAATGACTGCTAAGTGCCAGCCAAACTTGCCAAATATATATAACTACTAAATTTTTATTTTTATTTTAGGAAAGAAATAATATATTGACTATTGATGAAATCGAATGGACACAATACTATATATAATCTAGCTGGATAAGGGTCAATATATTACATAGTTTTAGAGGTTGGGCTGGTATCGTTAGTACTGTATATTGTAATGGGTGCTTATACTTTATTCTCAGCTTCCCAAATTGGTAATTTTAATAAACTTGTAAAATGTTTATATGAACTAAATTAAGGGAAATGTATAAAACAGTCCCACAATTAGGACCCCATTTACAAATTGATCACCCTGTTAAAATTAATTAACAAAAGAGTCACACTTCCGTTAAAACAAAACGGGTGTTAAGTCGCTAGCTCCCACAAAGTCAGTATTAAAGTCAGAGGCTATTTTACATTTTCGTCCTTAACCTAACCAAAGTAGATCAGAGACCACAAATCATAGTAGTGTTAATCTCGAGGATGACTTATACTGGCAGGATTAGTCCAAGTAAATCGGATTTTATAACGGTTAGGGTTTTCATTTGGATATCATTTTCTTCTCAGTCGTTTCTCTGTCTAAAGCCTCTGCGAAAATGGAGATGAACAAAATATCGAGAGATTTCGATTGGTTTTTGTTGGGACACCAACACCAATTAGGAGAGTCTAGTTATTTTGATACAATAAATAAGAAAACTGCCTAAGAACTTAATCCACGAGTTATGAGTAACCACATTTTTATGCAATTACATCCAGTCATCTCGTGCATTACATAGGTAACTACAAAAGAAGTCCATAGTTCCCTTTTTTTAAGGAAAAATCCATAGTTCTAGTTATGTCCTTCCTTGGGTGTTAGTTAAGCCTGTTATAAACTATACCTTTCAAAACTAAAAGTTAATGCAAAGTCGGAGCTTCACAGTTTTAGATACTATGTATAACGTCAACATTATTGCTATGCTTAGCCAAGCAACTTAAGTATCTTTAAAGGTATCAAAATTATCAATATCCATGGACATATGTTCTAAGGATTTCAGATTATTGAGTTAACCCCGTCTTAAAACCGTGGATTGATGCATAATTTAGCATTTTAAAGATTACTTGTGCTCTAAATTAATCAGTCATTCTTTGTTTATCTTTGAAATTGGTATTATTCGTAAAGTAACTATCATTTCTTTACTTATTTCTAATAGCTTGTAATTTAAAAAATTTATATTTCAATTTGTGATCAATCGAATTAAATAATATATAAATTTAATTTAATAATTAAATATTTATTTGATGAAAATACATTAAAACCATATCTCTAATTTATTTTAATTGGAAAATAAGGTCATAGTTAGTGTAAGAATTCGATTATTTTAGGTGCAACAACATCATCAATCTCATTACCATTAAGGGAATTTTGAATACAATAAGCTTTGAGAAGGTTAGGGATAGTGTTGCCATGATTCCAGTAATTCTTGAACATGAAATTCCAACATGTACTGTCAATTTGAAGAAAAGCAGGACAACATGACTTAGCATCTAAATGAACTTTTTTTGCTCAATATCGAGTCATAAATCTGATCTACACATTCAAACATCTTTTCTCCAGTTCTAACTTTATACTGTTTCCAACATTTTGAAGCTCTTGGAGAAATTGGTTCGAAGGCAGATGTGGCCAACATTGTTATATATAAGACAAACACAATCATCAAAACATGTCGAGTAGTATCCATCTTCATTGATCTGATTCTGTTGTGTGAATTTTTTTTTTTTTTGAGAAAGCGAATATTGATGTTAGTTTTCTGAGTGGATATACTTTCCTCATAGTTGATACAAATCTTATAGAATGAGAATATCAGTTTTTAATTAAAAGGTTTTAAGGCTATTTATTGGAGGTGAATTAATTAATATTTTCGTAACCTACCATTGTTGTTTTATGCATGTGCATTTAAATTTCTTGATTTATAAATGTTTTTAAATAAATATTTTGCTTATTACATTTTCTCTCAAGAAACGAATGTATCTTAAAGTTTTCACAATTTTTATATATTTACTTATTTATTATCTATGTAATGCCCCATTATATGGGTAACTAGATCTTAACCCGTGCCGTTACGGCACGGGATGTTTTGTCTCTAATACGATATTGTTCACATTCCTCTGCTTCATTTTATTGTGAGTAATTATTTTGATATTCAAATAGGTTTTGGGAAACAAAATGGATTACCCGATCTTTTTATTTTTTACTTAAGCATATTTTCCAATTTATTATCCTGGGATGGAGTAATAATGTTGTGCCAACATGAAATAAAATAAAAAATACAGTAAATAAATTTTTCCCCATTTATTGTTCCATCATACCATAATTTCAAACTTCAAAAAGAATATTTCATCTAACAAGACATATACCTAAAGCGCCAATCCAACTCCATGATGTTTATGAATACATTTGTTCCGAAATTATTGATAACTAAGGCTCTAAGGAGTGAAGCAAAAACCCATAATATTTTCCCTACTATAGATAAACACTATTTTTTTTTATTTTTTTGCAAATTTGAGAGTTATAAAATAAAGAACCCTTAGCTATTGGAAGGCCGAGATATACACACGTGAGTTGAAAAAATAAAATTATAATAGTAAATCAAAACATGTGGAAGATTCTTTCTCAATCATATTGATAACATAAAATTGAAGAAATTCGTGGATAAAAAGATTTCACACCAACTATGCTAAGTAGTGCATGAATGACGTTCTCACATCTAGTGTTACTCAAGTAATTTGAGTTTTAAAGAGCATAGTCATATTGATATTTGTATCTACATAAATTCAACTAACCTTCCGAAGAAAAATTATTAGTTTCAAGGCAGAGCCGACACAAACTTATGTCGCCTTCAATGTATACAACACACATTGGGTTTAATCGGCCTTTAGATTAAACAAATACCAACATTAGTCAAATAATGTCTACAAACACGGATCGAAAAACAAAGTGCTAACAGGGAAAAATGAGAGACTAACATCAGGTTCTACAAAGAAAATACCTATATGTATCAAAGTTTGTTAACCAAACATGTATTCAAATTAAAAAGTCATCAACTTAACACAAAATGTAAAAGAACCCAAGTTAAATCAATACTTGCATAAAGAAAACTTATAAGAGAATTTTGTAATTATTAAATACCTTTAAAATCACTATTAGAGATTTAATTGCATGCCTCGTTAAAAACTACGGTAGGACTTAAATCACTGCATTAATGTGAGATATTTCACCGGGATATGTAGCAATCCGAGAAGTTTACTTTGGTGGTGATCGTTCCATCTAAGTGTTGTTCGATTGATTATTTTTTTAGAAGGTTTGGTTTTCATTGGAGAAACCGAGAGGGAGCGTTTTATTATATTCATTATCATTCGAAATCCAAGACCAAGTCTCCCCTCCCTTACGGGATCTCAATACAACCTTAGATTTATCTATTGGACGGAGAAACCTTAATACTAAATATGTAGTTTTTAGTGTTATTTATTATATAACGTGACATCCAAATGTTTTTTTTCTTCTTCTTAATTATCATGTATTTTAACCGAGTTTATATTAGCATTAAGACGATCAACCACATTTCTAATTTATAGTGTTATCCTTTTGTAGTGACACATAATTAACATAGTCAATTACTACTCATCAAAATCGGCCAGTACCACAAACCACCATATATCACTTATTTCTCCACCACCACCATTTTCCATCCCTCGTAGAATATTGGGCACACTTATAACTTTTGATCCCACACGTCATGTATAAAGTTTAGATTTAACAAACTTAGGTCGTCAATTAATTTATTCAACTATATGTTTTTTGTTATCTTGAAATCATCGTGTCTGACGATGTTACCAAAGATAAATGTGGTACCAAAAACAACCATTTTGTCTTATATGATTTGGTATCATCCCAAAAGTATTTGTTATCCGCCCTTTTGATCGTGTCTCAAAACAACCAACTATAATTTTCACAATACAATGTTACCCGTCATGTAAAAAAAATATTATTTTTGATTCAAAAAGAAAAAACCAATACCACCGCCATTAAAACCATCCAACGCCACTATTTCTTCCACCAAAACTAATGTTACCGCCTCCACCACTTAGTAACACCTTCCACCGCTTCCACCACTTACTTCTTCCTCTACTACCACCACCACTAATATCTATTGAAATAATTTTTGTCAAAATTATTATTTATTGATGGAGATATGTATTAATATTAATTAAGGGATATTTATGATGTAAAATTAATAAATCATTTATCATGAGAAATTAATGAGACATCAATTAATAAAACACTTATACTAATTAATATTTAAGTTGAACAAACCATAACCATAGATTTATTTTCTCTAGAAAATCACTTATACTAATTAATATTTAAGTTGAACAAACAAATGTTGATTTTATCTTTTCTATCAATTCCAACAAAGGTGGAACAATGGTTGCCACTCTTTTAGGTCATGAGTTCGAACCTCCCGTTATAATTTTTGAAATTCATATCTTGACTTGAGTATTCATTTTTAATTCATAATATTGGAATGAACACCACGTGTGCGACTTGTAGGGTGTGGCACGGAGAACCACAGCCTTTGATTTATCTTTGCCAAGGATAAATCCTGGCCACCACTCAGAAACAAACTGTGCTTTATACTTGAGACTAGGCCTTGACCCGTGCCGTAACTCAAGACGGAGTTGATTATTGTCTATATGTTCATTGCCCAATTTATATCACCAAAACATGTCTTGTTGGATCATATAAAAAAAAAAGATACATAACCTATTGGTTGCCCTCCATCAAATCCAAAATGGTCTTGTACCAAAAGACAATAGGTAAACTTCACTTAGTGGCCACAAATACGTTTTCACTTTTGGCATAACAATGTTTTTTGTTCTTAATTCGTGATTCCATTTTTTTCCCCGATAAGTATGAAAATTGGAATCGATTAGATGTTAACCCTTACCCTGGGAAGCAGGTATTCCCATCCGATGTTTAATTTCGTGACTCTTTAACCTAACTGCAAAGGCTTCTATCTGGAAAAATGAAATTGTAGTAATCACAATGACTCGCCGCTGATGATATGTCATCAGCTTAGAAAGTTCTTCTCCTTCTCTAATTGTTATTCCAAAACGTTATCATGCACGATGCTATACGAGCTATATCTAGATTGATTGATTTTTTTCTTTTTCTACACGGATTAACCAGGCTAATGTGAAATCGGCTGAATCAAATCGAGATAAGTTGACCGAAAAACATCAATGCCACTATTAGTTTCTCACCGTAACTACCGGTGGTCGGATTACATTTTTAGGCCTTGTTGTTCCAAAACTTATGTTGTCCGCAAATTAAGAGAAATTGGAGGTTAACCCGAAGGTGAAGTTTCTTATTCTTAATTAGTTTGTTACATGCAAATTAAGAGAGAACTTGAAAACAACAATCCATCCTAAGGGAGCTCTAAAATAAGCACATGACGCGATGGATTTGCATTAACTCATTACTCGGTTAATGCAATTTGTTTCCCATGGTTTTTTTTTTTTTTTTTTTTGAGAATTGCTAGGTTGACCGTAATAGGTGTTTAGAAAAACCACCGAATGAAACATATAATGGGACCAACTCAAAACCGTTACCATCGATTAACGTTAAATTTTAGGTTGTTTAGGGTAAATTGCAGTCGGCTTTGTACAATTTTTTTTTTTTTTTTTTCTTTTTGTTTTGTATTATAATCCAGACTTATTTTCACATAGAGTAAGAATTCTCCACTTTTTGACTACCACACTCGACCACCTACACTACCACCACCGTAATAGCCCATCACCACTACCTCATCACCATCATCACAATTAGAACCCATGGACCACCAACAAATACTACCAATTGATATGATTATTAACAAATTTATTATTTATTTAATGAAAGTATTTATTGGGATAATCATAAAACATTTATAAGGAAACATTAATAAAATATTAGTGATGAAAGTACATTCATTAAGAAATTGTGAGACATCTATTAAATTAAGATATTTATGATGTAAGAAGATATTTATAATGAAAAATTCATAAGAAATTTAATGAAAGTATATTAATTAACATAATTATAAGACATTTATAATGAGAGATTAATAAAATATTCATTATAAAAATTAATGATACAATAATGATGTAAACAACCACAACCATAGATTTAGCTTCCCAAGAATGAATCAGGCGTCCTTTATCTAAGCTAAGTTGTCCATGCTTTGTTTTATATTAGAGATATGTCCACATTCCCTAAACCAATAACCATCTTTAAATATAAACATGTTATATTTAGAAATAAATTAAGCCTACTTGGATATTCATTGTATGGATGGGCTTTTCAATATCTCGTTATACTTGTACATAACATATATTAAAATTACGTGATTGACCTTCAAATCTTCCATATATTTCGGTGTTATCAATTTCCATCTAATTGGTTAGAAGATGAAAAATGAGGAATAGCTATCAGAACTTCAAATTGTAGTTGTACCAAATCAAGTAAGGACATATATACAACTTTGATAAAATAAATAAGAAAACTGCATAAGAGCTTAATCCACGAGTTATTAGTAACCACATTTTTGTGCAATTACATCCAGTCGTCTTGTGAATTACATAGGTATCTACAAAAGAAGTCCATAGTTCCCTGTTTTTTAAAAGCAAATTCCATAGTTATAGTTATGTCCTTGCTTGGATGTTAGTTAAGCCTGTTGTAAACTATACCTATAAAAACTAAAAGGTAATGTAAAGTCGGAGCTTCAAATTTTTAGATATTATGTATAGTGTCATCATTATAGCTACGCTTAGCCAAGCAACTTAAGTATCTTTAAAGGTCTCAGAATTATCAGTTATCCATGGGCATATATTCTAAGTATTTGGATTGTTGAGTCGACCATCCTTCTTGTCAAGAACATCATCCGTCTGAACCTGATTCCAACCTAACAATTTCTTGCTCAATTCGTAAATCTTCTCGAAAGAAATGGCATTATCGAATCCCTCAGTGGCTGCTTTTCCATCAACCTCGAGGCCTAGAATTTGTTGAGCATCATCGGGAGTTATCGCCATCTCACCGAATGGGAATAACAGTATCGATCTTCTCCGTAGAACCTCTCACAAAATGCAGATACGGTAACTTTATCTTGATTAATATTCGAACTCTCCACTGCAGGCACAACCTGGAGTTCCTCACAATCACTTTCACCTCCTCACATTCCATGCCAAGATCCCAAGTATGAGTCACTGAACACGAAGTTTGGAGCCTCATGAGACGGATGACATGCTTGTTATCCTAAATACCAAAAAAAAACAAAATGAAAAGAAATACAAACACTTGACACAAATTTAATTAAGATAGTTAAACACTTGAATAAACAACAAAGACGGATTAAGATTACTTACGATAGTATTATGGACCGTACATGCCCATGAGTGTTTGTATCCAAAAAGAACATCTCCACCATCTGCTGGAGTCCCTTTTGGACGCTCACCTTCTTTCATTGCAACCATCAAGTGTTTGGGAGGCATGTGAGAATCAGCCGGTTTAGTGATCACCCTGTTCTTCGTTCCGGTTAAAGTTGAAGCCGAAGCTTCGGTGTCTTGAACAATAACTACTGTTTTTTTCTCCTTCTCCATCTTCATCTCCTTCTTCTTCTTCTTGCTTGTTCCTCTTCCTCTTCAACAATTTCATCTTCGATGATATTCTTACCTTTATCTCCATTACCATCATCATCATCACCATCATCATTACCTCCTCCAGCCTCAGGTATGTCTTGATCACCATCATCACCATCATTGTTACCTCCTCCAGCAACCGGATTGGTTTCATCAACATCATCATCATCACCTCTTCTACCAGATGGAATTGATTGGTCTTCATCTGGAGTCTCGTCTGAATCACTGGGTTCAGATAGTGGTTCTAAGACCTTTGTCGTTCCCGGCAAACCATATACCCCTCGATGTTTTGGAGACAAGAGTTTACCACCAACACGAGGAGGGTTTGATGGAGGACTAAGAGATGCTTTCTTCAGAGCTGCTTTATTTTTTGACATTTGCAATCTGAACAAGAATAATTAAGAAAAAACCATCAAAGGCCGGTAGGGTATACATATACAACATATCCGGCAAAAAAATGGCCAGAAAGGTTGACCAAGAGATGAGTACCGGCTAAGCCAAAGCCGACAGTGTATCATCAAAATATCCTTCCGGCTCACAAAAAAATATAGGATTTTTCACTAAACTGGTCGAAAAGTTCAATTTCCCACACATCACCGGCTGACAAACAGCAAAAATGGTTTTATATAAATACCCTTCCGGACGAAAAAATTATAGGCATCAGGAAACATTCTAAATAAGTAGCCGTAAGGGTAAAAAATAATAAGATGCCGGCTTCATTAAAAAAAAAACGTCGGAATTGTATACAGATGAATAACCTGCCGGCCCGGTTAGTAGCAGTTACAGAAACTATACAGCCGGCAAGTTCTTCAACCTTATACCCTCCCGGCCAAACCCTAACTATGAAATCCCGGAAAGGTCGATAAAAAAACATTGCGCGTGTGCGCAATTCACAAATTCTGAATTTTCGACCTAATTTGACATGCAAACATGAAATCGAAGTACTAGAGTGAGTATAAACAAGTCCTTACTTTCTTAAGCGCACCATTTCATGTTTTATTTGGGTTCCAATTTCTTCTTCTTCTTTTTTTTCTTCACTTTCTTAGCAACCAAACTTCCAATTCAGGGTTATATTCATCGGGTTTTCGATTAGTTTCTTTCATACGAGTTGCCTTCTTGTGGTGGATCCATTGATGAAGATTAATCGGAGTTTGAATCGACGATTTTAACGAATTGATCGATGAGTTTTGGTGGTGGTGGGGTGATGGAGCAGTAGGGTTGTAGAGGAGAAAAGAAGAGAAGAAGATGAAATGAAGAGAATAAAAGCCGATTTAGGGTAATTAAGATTATTAATGGGTAAGGGTAGTTTTGTAACTTACCCATTATGACTCCCCCTAAAACCCACAAAAAGTGTCCCTTTAAAATTGGGTATACCCCAATTAGTTTGAGTATACCCCAATCTCGCCAGGTTAAAAAACATATTTCGAATATAAATTCCCCTAAAAAAATCTATTTTTAGCAATTTCCGTGTCAAATATCTACCGGTCCTAATTTTATTAAAAAGTTGTAAACACGATGTAAGAATATGAATAAAATATCAGCCAATCAGGATCAAGGGTTCTTTCTACTCCCAACATAAAAAGAGGGTGGACGCTACCGCTCGATTTGGAACATCAGATCGAATCTATTCAATTAGAAATTGATGGCCACGAAATGTAAGGGGGCTAACTTGTATTTCGTCCAATCAGGAGCGAGGGTTTTGTTCATCGGCTAATGAGAGGGGAGGTGAGCACAACTCTCGATGTGGTGTGAGAGATGTGGTTGCGTGTTTAGGTTATTGATACATATGTATAGTAACGGTTGATATTTAAGGTCATATTAGTAATATCAAGGTTACACCAAGCTATTTTGTTCTTTTGACCCACCAAAATAATTATTTTCTTTATATTAGTAAGATTTTGAGTATTAGAGACTTGAGTATGCAGCTAACGCTTGTAATTTATGATATTAGATGGTCATTTTTTTGGTTTTAAGTTGAGTTTCCTGTTTGTAGCGTCAGGTGAAAAGGTCCGGATAAAATTTGTCCCACGCCCATATTTTACCAAGTGACTTCCAACTTCCAAGTGGTATAATAAAAGTAATATGATGCTTCAAGAAATATCTTGATTATTCCCCAAACTGCTGCGTTTGCAAGACAAGGTTGGTATTACTTTATTAAACAACTTTGAAGCCAGTTGGAATGTCGTCTAAACCTTTACATATTTTTTTTTTGCCTTCACTTAATGTATAGTTGTTCTACTACCATAAAACTGAACCAAACCTAAATTGATACTCAGAAACAATGAAGTCCTAACTTATTACACTGAATTATCATGTGAAAAAAAAAACTTTTAGGCTATATTAGCCCTAGTGGACGAGTTTAATCAGGTGTGTTTGCGAGATAGATATAACCACAAAATCCACTCCTATGTGATTTTATATAACAATGCACTTCGCAAAGTGTAAAGGTTCTCGGCAACTTGGATACTTTTCAAGTTTTGCAACTCTCAAAATTAGATCTGATATAAGTCCTAAAGAATAACCAAGAACCATCTCCTCCAATATTTGTGCATTACTCATGATAATCTTAGCATATCCATATCGTTTTGAATCTCTGAGAAACAAAGACTTGAGCTACAAAAATGTATGGCCAGTCGCCCTTTGTTAGCCAAACCCGACCCCCTTCTTATCCACTCAGTGGGAGTACTGGTAATTAAATATATCATAACAAGAAGAAAACTTGTATTAGAATTTTTTAGACAGATTGAAATAGGAACAAAATAAGTGAGCAGTTAAGTACTTTCCTTGGGAAAAAACAAGAGAGTAGAATTTAGGAACATTGAAGAGCAAGTGAAAAGTGCTTCATGTGCAAGACATTCAAACTCGGATACATAGCGTACAAAACTTTTATGGGCTCTAGGTGAAATACCGAAAATTAGGATTCTATATATGTTGATATTATTTTATTTATTTATTATTTATAAAATAATATAACATAAATGTCAGAGCCATCACTATTTCAATAACATAAATAGTAATGCATTAAAGCTTCAAAATAGTTATTTATTATTAAGATATTGTTGGGCGAAAACTGTTGGAAAATCATGCATACAGATAAAAAGTGATAAAATAATAAAACACCATCACAATAGCTATCAAGAAATTAATGTTAACTAGTAATCGGAGTTTATATACATAGCCTTTTTAAAAATATTGGTTTACCCAGATTAGGAGTATTATAGTTATCACTAAATGAAAGGGTACAGATATTTTTTCTAATCGAACAAAATTTCACTTTTTCCCATACGTGGATAGTTATCCATATTTGACCAATACTAGAATATATATCAATAACTTATTTTGTTGAGACTTCTTTTCAATTGGTTCTTCTTATGGTATTTTTAACACATGAAACACATTTCCATAATTAAGTTAGTATCAATACACGTAGTAGATATATTAAGATATATTGCAAGTGCATTGTCACAATTTGACATGATTAGTTTTAAAATACTTATCTAAATATATATGACTTTGGCGGTAGTTATGTTCGTGTAGCGCTTGGTGGCTTATGCCTCGTTGCGGGCCTGTTGGAAGCCACCTTGAAAATGGTCAGATTTTGATATTGTGGTAGTGGCACACATGATTGGTGGGCATGGTGAACTGGTAATGACTAATTAGCTAACAGAAGATTACAATTACCTCTAGACTTCCACAAGAAATCGTAAGAGTGGTTATATTCAAAGGCGCCGGCCAAAACTTCCTTATTTGTTGACGATTTAACTCGGACAAGATTTCATCGATTCTGAGACGAACTTTGACCGGAGTTATGTTGGTTTGGAAATTAGAATATTCTTGATATTTAGATATTATTAACACATAATGTTGTAATAAAATACTACTCCATCTGTTCCACTTTTGATGATGATTTTGGAGTTTTCAAACAAATTAAGAAAAACAGAAGAAACTATATTTTTTCGATCAATGTTCATTGAAAAAGTTTTCAAGCATCAATTGTTATTAGTCTGTTTAAAAAAACTTATATCTCCTAAACAAAATTCAAAGGTGTTATTGGTAGTTTTGTGGGAAAATATGAAAAACTATCAAGTATTTTTGAACTAGAAAAAAATATTAAACCTTCATCTATAGTGGAACGGAGGAAGTATAATACATTCCATATTAGCTATAAAATCCATGTGCTTTGCTAAATTAAAAAACTAGTTATGTGCAATCTTCGGGAAAGGAAAACACATATATTTTCGATATTCCGTAAAAAAAAATGATTCTCAATACTAAATAGGATCTAGCTTGAAGTGTTAAAGGAAGAAATATTAACAATAATATACTAGAGATAAACACGTGTTTTATTTCCGACACTTGAATTTCCCGATCAAAGTGATTATCTTTACAAATCTTCAAGATATGGAATGTAAAATAGAGATTTCAAATTTCTCCAAATTAGGATCAGTCACAGGATCAATCTTGAATCCTATTAGTCATGAAAGTTAATCCTAATCTAAACAAAATTCATGTCAAAGAAAAAACTTTTTTAACATGAATTCAAAATCCAGGATCACCACTAGATACATATGCAGTTTTTCAAGTTCAACATTAATCCATGATAAGACTCATATTAGTGTTATGTCTAAATTACGACTACCAACTTTATACAATAAGTTTTATAGGCAATTAATGTATATCCTTCCTTTAACACTTTGATTATAAGAATCACTAAGCCATTTTGACAACTAAATCCATGTAAAACAACTTCACTTGTTATATTTACGTTGAATACAACTGCAAAAACTATGAAACAAGTCAAACTTAATAACTACTTACCCCAATATGATGGATGATGTTTTCATTTGTCTTCAATACACGTTTAATTCTTCAACGAGTAACTATGGATTGTCTCAACATTTCTGTGTTATAAATCTAATCTAACGAAGTTGACTTTAGCAAGCAATTCAAACCACTGTGTTTTGGAGCTAAATTTGACAACAAAACTTGACATGTTAACACTTGGTGGGTTTATCCGAGCAATGATCTAACAGTCTCCCCATTTGCTAATTTTAGTGACAAAACTCTTTACATACAAAGAATACATGAATTAACAGAAAATTTGAAGAATAAAAAATCTCTTAATTCTTTTTCATATGCTTGATCTAAGATTCAACAACTTTTATCCAAAATTAATGTTGTTTTTGAAGCTTCTAATGACAGTTCTTGTTACTCCCCTAAAGGTAATTGATCTAGGATGACTTTCAATCCGAGCATAATTATTATTCAGTAGTACAATACCAGTTGAATGATAAAATTATTCACATCATGTTATGTTTCTCCCACTTAGTCAATACTTTATCTCTTTTCCGCTAGATATCAATAATTATCACATATATTTATTTCGTCCACCGACAATGCTATTAGAAACTTACATATCATTGTAGAAAAGCTACAACCAAGTGATCGAAACTACTCTATATATTTCTCCCTTTTTTTGTCACAAAAAACGACAAAAGTCTGAAAAATACACTAGGGCATTTTGAAAGAATAATCAATTTCGAAGAACTTGATACAACCAATAAAAATTAAGACACTAGGAACAACATACTATCAATTCGATGAACCTATGAAGATTATAATTAACTTAATTTTTAATAAAAAAAGAAGTTAATTGTTAGAGAAAGATAAAGCTTATTTTTAGCATTATTGTACCGTGTTTACAATTTCTGGGTATTACATTGTTGATACCAGAGAAACTGTAATGCCTTTGGATATTAGTATGAAGAGAGAAACTAGTCTTATTCAATGAATTCCACATCTATCTATGTTTGGGTTGAGTTTACAATGTGGTTGGCGTTGACAGTGCCAAGAAAATTAGCAGAAGTCTTCATTCAAGGTCATTAAGAAAATGACGGAGATGTCAATACCCTTGCGTTCCCCTCTGCCAGAATGGAGTTGAGCGCATTCTTATAAGCCACTTTCTACATGATTTAACTGTAGCTAGGCATTCCTTAGAAGTCATTTGGTTTAGAAGTTAGCCCACATTTCACTATTAATACTATATCCGTGAACTGGTAAATTAAACTAAACCAAACAAACAAAAAAGTATAACTCTGTAATTGTAATATCTTTCTCCACATTAGAAAATTGCTGGTTGCCTTAATTAGAAAAAATAATGTTAATGGTAAATACTTTGTCGGGGAAAGTTTAACTATCGAGTTTTTAGGCGGTCAAGCGAGAAAACACCAATAAAAGCGATGACTAATATTATAACTGCAGTCGAATACACAAGTCCCCAATACAAAAAATGGCACAAAGAATACAAAAATAATTTGTTACTGTTGTTTTTTCTGAATACATTCTACCATTCTAAGCGCAACATTATCAACAATTTTTCTATATAGAAAACACAACCTCTGTCAATTTAGAAGCATAACAGAATAAAATCCCAAAAATTCAACTGCAAACCCCATGGCGACATTAATTAGCATATAACAAAAGTTTATATTTTTGATTGTCTTCACCAACTTTGCTTCAAGGACTACTAGAATCACTAGTATTTATATAGAATGGCCCCATCGCAAACTTTATCAAAAGGAAATCCACACAATAAATTATTCCCGACACAGACAGAACCATTCACACTCAAGTGTATCAAAATGATTTCTTCTTAGAATCCTTCCGCTCAAATCAAATTATAATGAGACAAGGGGTAGTCAAATGAGATTTTGAATGACTTCTTGGGAGTTCGCAAATTTACTGTTTGTCCATAGAGACTTTTGGAGAGTCTCTTAATGTCTCTTATTATTGGTTAGAGACTTTTTTTCAAATCATTTAAATTCTTTGAAACTCCATGTTATTGGATTAGGATTTCATAAGAGTCACCCCAACACTCCTGTTATTCAAATGAGAATTAAAAGTCATTGATTTGTTATTTTCAGAGATTTGGAGAGATTTTTTTTTATGAAAATAGGCATGGTAGAAATCTTTCCTCAAGAGGTGATGTTTTTGGGAAACTTGGGAATTTGAAGATTTTTTGGTTTCGGTAGTGAACCAATTTTTTCTCTCTTTATGCATTAATACACTTATGGTCCACTTTTGCAGTAATAAATAAAATGTGGGACGAGTGGTATAAAGAGAATGCAAATTTATTAGGCATATGACAACATTGAGATTTATTTTGACAATGGACACATATTTCATTGGGTAGTCATGGTACTTTTATTAATACTGTAACGTGAATAATAAAAAAATCGGTAATGTTAGGAATTAATCAGGGATATTATACAATGTTTTTTCTTTATAAATCGCATAAACTTTCTACAAGTCTCATTTTTTTTTGTCCCTTCAAATCTCATTTTTTGTTTATACAAATCACAAAGACTCTCTAAAAAACTCTCATAGAAGCACTAAAAATCTCTAGATTTTCAGAGAATCTCCGGGAATCACTCAAATAAAAAATCTATGAAATTCCATAGAAATCTTGTTTGACTACCCTTTTAGATATCCAAGAGTGCGGATTGATGTCCAAATTTGTGGGATATCGTAGATCTAAAAACTCTAGACTGGACATGTTTTCAACATTCGTTGGGGATATTGCCAGAGCAAAGATAATGGGAAAGATTAAGCATACCAAGTCCCTTTAATAACCACATCTCTTACGGATTGTTACCATTAAGAATATTACATGATACTATAAAATTCCTCGATTGGTATTTGTCATAGGTTAGACTCGTCAAGTTTCTAATTTTAATGGAATTGGATCGGGAAATTGTTTAACGATAAGTCTAGTATTTGAAGTTGTTGCAAATGGATAATCTCTTCCGGAATTGACCCATTGAATCTGTTGAGAATATCTTTTGCAAGAAATGGAAAGAGAGAACATGGATAGCTAATTATACCAAGTGAAGTGATTATGTTTCATACCAATCATTAACAAACTAATCTATTAACTTAGCTAATTATAATTAATCATTAAATATTATCAGTGAGGGATGGATTAGGAATTAGTTAAAATACATGGATAGGAGGTAACTCTGATTTACTATTTAAATCTGTATTTTGTCTTATTATCATATCCCTAATTAGGTTTATCATATCTATATCCTTTTGGTACCCTGAAAAATCAGTCAGTAGGAATGGCGTAAGCTGCGAAAATATATTGTCAGTAGCCCTTTGTTGAGTCCATATTTGACGCTATTCTTGCTCAGTCATAGAACCTATTAATGATTAGCAAACACAAAATATAAGTCAATACTGCCTACTTTTCTAAAAAAAGAGATGTAGTAAGAACTCCGTATATAAAAAATCGTAGTCCCAACCTGGGCCAGTTATAAATAGTAATAACCTCTACATTTTAATATTAATAGTTTTTTCTAGTTCCGTCATAAGGAACAAGGAGAGTGCACGTGCCATGCACGTTATCGGATTTTAAGTGTTCCACAATTTTTGCGGAGAAATACGCTTTGAAAGTTGCATAATTATTGATCTCGATGAAGATCCGGTGAGAACCCATGAAGAAGTAGAAGTTTTATTTAAGATCCTTATATATATTTATAATTTTAATTATATCCCTACTATAATTCGCATATCCAACATAAGCCCATTCAAATCTAACGGATGAGATATAAATATGAGTTATATTTGATGGGTGATATGAATATTTCACACGGAAATATCTAATCAGATCTGACGGCAGAATTTTAAATCACGGAAATTTGACGGCTATTAAGAATAGAGCTTAAATAATTGTTGCTCTCATTCAAGGGGGAGAGATTTACCTCCTTATATAAATATAATCGTCATTATTGGAAACTTATAGGTCTTGTTTCATCAAAATTTAAGATGAAACAAAATACTTATCTATAGTTCTTTGAGAAAAAATTAACTTCTTGGATTCTTATCGCATCTTTTTGATATGCGGATGCATAAGACCTTATTTCTATGAACACCTTCTTGTTGAAGCCAAAACATTTACAACTTGTGGAGCATGTTGTGTATTGCTAACCGCCACTTATTTTATGTTTTCCAAAAGAGAGAGAGTATATGATAATAACCATTAAGGATAAAATGATAAATGCAAAGCGGAGAAAACAAAGAAATACAATTACGTACCTCAAGACTTCACCAATTTATAACTATGGGATGATACCATTTCATATAGGATAAAAAATATTAACCACGATCAAGACCGTTGGATCGATGAGATGGTATTATTTGAGTAGGTGGTATCCCCATATAAATCATGAAGGCTTCGATTAGAAAAGAGTAAGAGATGTAACATAAGGAAGCACTTGGAAAAGGTTCATTACTTGTTGGTCCTTTAACTCGAATGGAATTTCATGGATTCCGAGACGAGCTTTTGCTTGGGTTAATGACCCAAAATTTTGGTTTATCGAATTTAGGGTCACTCACCCGGCAAAAGCACGTCTCCAGCATCACCTTTGTAACCAAGTAAACAAGGTTTGTTGCATTGATTTTTGCCAGTAGCGCTGCTGGTAATGTCATGAGGAGGGTATTAAACACCTAAATAGTGGTGACTTAAATTCTAATTTTATTCTCATCCCATCTTGACCATACACATCCTATGATAAAACATTATTTTGAGGTGTGTAGATGTTGCCCAGACGGACAACCATCTCTTCGATAATATCCTCGTGCAGATTGCATCTTTCGTCTCAAAGAAGAATAAAATCTTACGAAGGATATCATCTCTAAGTTACTGATCAAATCTTTTGCTGCTGCTTTCTTTTTCACATAGACTATTTTTATTTTGAATTTTTTCGGAGCTTCTTCATGCCAAGTTTTTTTAATTTCTCAACAAGGATGGATTTTCTGAATGGGATAGAAAGAAAGATTGCGGAGATATATATAACTCCCCACCGATTCAAAATTTAGAATTTTAATTATTAAAAGGAAGGCTTTCCTCAAGGAGACCGAATTTGAGTCCGATATTTTGGGCACTTTTTTATTTTTGTTAGGTAATAAATTTTGGGCACTTTTTTATTTTGTTAGGTAAATTTTTTTAAAGATGTAATTACAAGAGGGCGAGCCCCCGACCCTTTTGTTACCTGGATAAGATTATGCTCTCTTCTTCGGAATGCCAATATTTGGAACCAATTCCCATAGATGATCTATCCATGTTCATATGTTGCGGAAGTCTGCATTCAGGTCGTATTTTCATCAGAATGTCCTGATACCCATGAATTCTCATACACCACAGAAAGATCAATTCTCTGACATGCTTCTGTTATGTTATGTTGGTCTTTTTCTAAACAGGCATTGCAGTGTAAGTGTTGAGATTATTAGTCACATTGTTGGGCCTTTCTAAGATCCTTGTTTATAATCCCTTGGGGCCTCTGCCCACAGATTTTAGCAATAAGGAGACTAAGTTTAAAGCATTGGATCTCGCTTCAAAACCAGAAGGAACTGGCGAGCGAACAAGGGATTTCAAGACTCTCTTCTTTCAAATCTCTACACGATTCTTTCTGGTTGAACTTTTTGTTGATACCTGGCGTTTTGTAGTGCCACTGGCTATTAGTAAGAGAAACTAGTTTTTTTCTACATTTGGTGATGTTTGCGTTCCGTCCAACATTGTTTGTGTTTACAGCGACTGCGCTTATCATGCCTACAAAGGATGTATTCAAGTATCGAATTCTCAATCAATATAAATCGAAATCTCAATCGATGTAATTATCATTGTTTTGCAAATAAGGATGAAAATATTATACCTATGGAAACTTAATTTCACCATCTTACTGATTACTATTGGAAAATCAAACCACAATAAGATCTATAAGTCTCAACAAAATCATAGCTCGAATATAACATATACAATTACATTATTGACCTTCAAATATTTCTGCCGTTCTAGTTGCTGCTAAGAGCTCTAAGATCTTTGTTAAAATTGTGTTCAGTAGATATCTACAAGACAAAGTAATGCCCGTCTTAGGATACTGGGTATCGCATTAGCCTTTTAGCCGAGCAACATGTGTATCTTTAAGTTTGTCAATTATCCATGGGCACATGTTCTTAGGATTTTGCATTCTAGAGTTAACCCGTCTTGAAACCGTGGATTGATGCATAATTTAGCATTTTAAAAACGGAAAATGGATCATTAGTCCAAATATTTTTAAAACATGATTCAAATGGACGAGTAAAAATTAGTATGGTTGAAATGGACACTAAAAAAATAGCAAGGATGAAACTGGATTCATCCAGACTTAAACTTAAAAAACAATAAGGATGAAGACTTGGATGCATCGTGATGTAAATTAAAAATAAGAAAAAGTATTTGAAAATGGGCGGGGATGAAACTGTTTACATCCTGGCTATTTTTATATTTTTGTCCATTTAAACAATATCAAAATCTAAATGTCCTTTTCACCCAGGAATTGTTGATTTTGATCTTTTTAACCAATTTTGTGTTTTAAAAATTACTTGTACTCCAAATTAATAAATCATTTTATGTATCGTTGGAAATTAGTATTATTCGTAAGTAACTATCATTTGTTTATTTATTTCTAATATCTTGTAATTTATCAAATTTAAACTTCGATCGTGAAGAAAATGATTAATAAATTTAATTTAATAATTAAATATTTATTTGACAAAAATACATTAAAATTGTATCTAACTTATTTTAATTAGAGGTAGTGTAGGGTCGATACTGGTGCAACAGCAACACCAATCTCAGTATACCTTTATGAGAATTCTGAATACAATAAGCTTTGAGAAGGTTAGGGATCGGACTATCATGATTCTAGCCAGGTTATTCTTTGTTTGATTAGGATCTTAACTCATTTTGCTATTGGTTGTTTAAACTTTGATTATGTCAGGTTCTGATATTTTGCTTCTTGAAATTTTCTCCAAGATGGATGTGATAATGATATTTGTACATGTCCAACTGGGACTTTAACAATATTAGTGTCTCATACATATACATTCATCTTCTGATTTGACGAATCTTGCGTGGTAATTTTGGCCTTTTACCAAATGCATTGAGTCGCCATCCAATAACACATCTATGCTTTGCATCACAGATTTAAAAAAAAAAGATGCATTGGCGTGGTGTCCTGTTATTCCATTTCCTTCTTTTTCATTTGGAAAAATAGCCAAAATGCCCCAATTTGGGACGCATGGTTGTAGAAATGTCCAGGATTTTCAAAAAAAGTTAAAATGCCCCAATCCGTTAACTTTTCCATCCAAGATGGTTAAATGGTGAATTTGACACACATATGACTTCACACATGTGAGAAAAAGACAATAATTACCCTTCAGGGTTAAGGGTTTTAGGGTTAATGGTTTAGGGTTCAAGGTTAAAGGTTAGGGTTCAAGGTTCGGGATTTAGGAGTTCAGGGGTGGTGGTGGTGGTGGGCGGCGGTGGTGGTGGAGATTGGTGGCGGTGATGTGGCAACGGCGACAACGATGATGATAACGACGATGATAGTGGTGGTGGTTGTGTAGGTGGTGGAGGTGGTGGTTGTGGCGGCGGTGGTGGTTGTAGCGGTGGTGGTTTTCAGTGGTAGTGGTGGTGGTTGTCGGCGATGATGGCGACGGTGGTGGCGTTGGTGGTGGTTGTGATGCCGACGGTGGTGGTGAGATTTAATAAAATGGTGGTGGTGGTAAGTAAGTCGGTGGTGGTGGTGTCGGCGGCGGTGGTGGTGGTGGTGAGGATATGACACGTGTCCCAATATTAAAGGTAGTTATTTTCTAAGAAGTAAAGGTGAATTTAATAAAAAGGCTAAAAATGACTTTTTTCCACGTATGAGAATTCACATTGTGCAAAATTAACCACTTAACTAGCTTGGATGGAAAAACTAACGGATTAGGGCATTTTAATTTTTTTTCAAAACTCGGGACATTTTCACTAACGACACCCCCAAATTGGGGCATTTTAACTCTTAGCCCTTTTCTTTTTCTTTTTCTTTTCACTTTGATTTAAGATGTACAATTTTGCTTTCACTTTGAACAAAACGAAACTGTCTTCTTTAGAAAAGAATCGTCTCTCTTTGTGATGATATGAAGGAAAGAATCATCTTTCTCTTTTCTGTTTTTATAAATATATGTTTCTCAAAGTCCATTCTTTGATACACCACCAAAACCTCTCTTACTTACACAAAATTACAGAGAGTGAAAACAATAAAACAAAATCAGTTCATCTCTTTCTTTTTTCAGAAAATCCATTACAGTTTCTTTTTAATCTTCATAATATGACGAAAAAGAAAAGGAAGCAATTAACAAAATCTTGATGGAATTATTGGTATGTGCGGGTTCGGAAAAATGCTGGTTTATATTCAACAGTCATAACAACTGAATTCGATACAGCACTACTTGTAGCTGCTAAGAATGATCGTTGGATGTTTGTTGAAGAGCTTGTGAAGTTTATGCCATTACCAGCTGCAAAGTCCTTTGAGTTAAAGGATGATAGATATGATAAAACAGTGCTTCATATTGCAGCTAGAGAAGGAAAAAGGAAATTGTGGAGGCTATAGTCAAGAAAAACCCGAATGTGACACGAATACGAGATCGAAACAAAACTACCACTTCAAATCGCTTTAACGTTACCTTCACCTGGACATAAGGATACAATCAAGTATCTTTGCAAGGTTGCCACAGATAATGACCCAATTTTTTCTGGTCCTGATGGTGCTTCACTAATATGTAATATACTTTCTGCGCAGCAAGTATACTACATATTGTTGAAGCATGACATGATGAAAAATTATATATCCACCACCATTTAATGATATACTTCAAGCTGCTAGCATGAAAAGTTCAGTCATCAAAGAAATATGGAGTATTGCTGCTGCCTATTGCAGCATGGTAGAAATTTGGAAAGCCAGAAATGTAGCTTGTTCTTTTTTCTTTTTTTTTTTTTTTTTGATAAGGAAAATTACAAATGTAGAAAAAAGTTGGGTTTGGAATATTTATTGGAATGGTAAATTGGCTTTGGAAGTTTGATCGACTATATATACCTGCATAATTTCACTCATCACTATTATGTGATGAAGATTGAATCGACTATTACAGGTGCTAAAAATGTTTGATTTTTATTTTATTTTTCTTTAACATATCCTCATTTATATTTACATTGTCGCTCTATCTACACTAACCGCACGCGTAGCAAAGGTTTTATAAACTCTGTTTGCTAACATCGTCAAATTTCCTGGTTTACATGGAATTGGACCCGAAATTGTTCAACGATAACTCCAGTATTTGAAGTTTTCGAAAATGGACAATCTCTTCAGGAATAGACCCATTAAATCTGTTTGACCTTAAAGAAAGAAAGTAAAGACCACTGAGTGAACCAAGACCAGCAGGTATGACCCCTTCAAAGTTGTTATTTCCCAAGTAGAGAAATATACCACTGAGATTGTCGTGGCTTAGATCAAGGGAGCTAAGACTTGTGTGTTTAAGCTCATTTGGAACATTTCCAAATGAGATTGTTGTTGTTGAGGCTCAGACCTCGGAGCAAAATGCAGTTTCCTATACTGGCAGGTATAATCCCAGATAGTTTGTTGTTAGATAGGCTGATAGACTTGGTATGGTTCCTGTTACATTATTATTCTGCATTTCAAAGACCCAAAGAGAGAAATTCTCACAGATTGAATTTGGTATGTGCCCTTGCAAATTATTGTCAGAAAAATAAAGAAACTTTAGGCATTTGAGACTGGAGATTAAAGAATGTAAAGATCACTCAATTGAACACTCAGTGGCAGAAAGAGAGACTAATACCGGTGCCTTAATTGAAATTGAACTCGGTATTGATCCACTTGCGTTAGTCCTTGATATCTCAAGATATTCTAATCTAGGCCACTGCTTTTCAAACATCCTAGTTAAGTTAGAATGAAGATTAGCATTCCAACTGACATCAAGCTCTTCGAGTTGAGGAAGACTAGGAATTGAACCTTGGAAATTACAAGCAGATAAGTCGAGAATAGAAAGTGAAGTTAAATTAGCCAGTTCTACAAAGTCTGTGTATGAGAGATCAAGACTGGTGAGTTTAGTTAGTTTAGAAAACCGAAATGGGAGTTCTGATTCCCGAAAATCGTTAAAGGAAAGATCTAGATACTCCAGATGATTAATGCCGAAGGAAGGAGATAATTTACTTGTTAGTGAAGTACTTGGTGGATAAAAGTAATTACTATCACTGAATTCATTGATATAATCTTCAAGCTTTGTGTTTCGAAGATCGATTGAGATCACATGAAAAGACTCATCCGAACATACAATTCCACACCAATCACAGCAGTTTCGATGTTGGACGCCTTCTTTCCACGAAGATAATCGATCCGAAGGGGCATCCAAAGAAGACTTAAAGGCTAGCAGAGCCCTTCTCTCGTTTATATGGCATCCATTATTAGAAGCAGCTAATGGGTTCAGACTGATGCTGATAAGTAAAAATAGCAAGAAATTAAAAAGAATTGGAAATGATGTTGTTTGATTGAATGAATTCATGTCTAACTAAACAATATGCAGAATGGCTCGACTACTCCTACTTGTGTAATGATTGAATTCTTCATTAATTAGTGTTAGAGTGGATTATTGGTTTTGGATGTCATTTGTTGTTTGAATGTATTAGGCAACTAATCATGGCAGAAAAAAAAATAAAAATAAAAATAAAAAACGTTTTTTATAAAATTTGATGGCGTTTTTTTGGAAGTTTGAATTCTGTTAGAAAGAACCTCCACCAGACACCACCTTTGGTTCCCCAATATAAAATTTCATTTCCCCATTCTTGGTCTATACTCTATACCGCTACAATTATGCCAATCATGTAGCTGACTAACCAGCAATGACTGGTGCGTGCATCTAATTAAATTATAATGTCAGTAAGATTTTAAAGTTCAGGGTATTTAGTTTTTAACGGTTCTAATGCAATTGATCACTTCATCAATTCTGATTTGCAACTAAACACTAGCATTTACCCTAAGTTAGGGCATTTAGCTTCTTGTTTAGTTTTTTTTCCATGTGCTTGTGATTTAATATCTACTGTTAGCACATCTTTCTACGATTTGGAATGATTTCATTAAATATCCCCATTGAAAAGAACCTGCAAGAGTGATAAAAAGATAACAAAATAGAAGAGAATTGCGTGATTTTCGGTGGAGGGTTGGTTTTGGTATGTTTATACAATTCATACACCAACTGTGGTGGCAAGACAAGTTTTCCCAACAAAATCAGGATCTGCTGCAATTCCCACAAAAATAATTATTTTCAAGCAACATGAAAGGTTCGTCAAAAAAATATATTCAGTTTCAGAACCCAACTAGCAACATGAAAGGCTCAATTCCTGAATCTATTATGCATTTTATCAACTGAAATTATTACATGCAATAGAAAATTGGAGGAGCTGACGATGTTTTTATTTCGGATATAACCTCAAGCTTTTCTTCTTTTTTTTTTCAGATTAACCTGGGGAGACAAATCTCAAAATATCTCAAAACCTATACTGTTTCCCTAGTCCAAGCATAGCTCCGCCACTGGTTAAATACTTTGCGGGGAACAATCCAAACGTAAAGCCCCAACTTGAAACAGTTTGTCACTGTTGTTTTTTCTGAATGCATTCTACTATCCTAACTGCAACAGCATCGATGTTTTTCCAGTACGGAAACCACCATTTCTGTTTCTTTAGAATCAAAACTAAGAACAAACCCCAAAATCCTACTACAAACCCCATGGAAACAATAGCATACAGCATAAACTTTTTCCTTTCCATCCTCTTGATCGTCTTCATCAACTTTACTTGAAGGACCAGTATCACCTGTATCAATAACATGATCCCCATCGCATACTTTCACCAAAGGAAATCCACACAATAAATCATTCCCGGTAAAAGCAGAACCATCCAGACTCAATGTATCAAAGTGGCTTCCTCTTGGTATCCTGTCGCTCAAATTATTATGAGATAAATTTAGAAACCCAAGAGTATCTATTGATGTCAAAGATTGTGGGATATGTCCAGAGAGTCTATTTGAACTGAAATCCAACGACCCTAAACTAGACATATTTCCGACGCTAGCTGGGATACTGCCCGAAAAATGATTATGGGAAAGATTAAGCATACTAAGCCCTTGTAATTTCCCTATCTCATCTGGAATGTTTCCATTAAGATTGTTACAGGATAGATCGAATCCCGAATTAGAGCGATCAAAGGTCTCAAATAGGGATCTGGTGCCTTTGTTAGCCAACTCATATTGTACACCAGCCTCCTGGGTACCATAAAATTTGAAAAACTCGGCTTGCTAACCTCGTTAAATTTCCTTGATTTAATGGAATTGGACCAGAGAAATTGTTCAATGATAAGTCCAGTATTTGAAGTTTTTGCAGATGGAAGATGTCTTTGGGAATGGACCCATTGAATCTGTTTGACCGTAAAGAAAGAAAGACAAGACCACTTAGTGAACCAAGACCAGACGGTATAACTCCTTCAAAGTTGTTATTTTCTAAGTAGAGAAATGTCAATGACAGAAATTTTTGGATGAAGATTGGAAAAGAACCATTGAGATTGTTGTGGCTTAGATGAAGATAAGTCAGACTTGTGTGTTGAAGCTCAATTGGAACAGTTCCAATAAGATTGTTGTTATGGAGGCGCAAAGCTCGGAGACCATTGCAGTTTCCTATACTAGCAGGTATGATTCCAGATAGTTTGTTGTTGGATAGGATAATAACCGTTACATTGTATGACATTTCTGGTTTTTGTGAACATAATGAAGAAGGAATGGAACCTGAAAGTTCAATGTGATCTAGAAAAATATTATTAGCACTTGATAGTCTTTCACCATTTTTCTTTGAGATTTAAATGCATGTCTAAGGAAGTGAGGTTTAGTTCATTGATCAATCATGGAATCAACGAAACATTTCCTCTGATTGAATTATAGGAAACATCAAGTACGGTAAGATTTCGGAGGTTTGTGATGCAACTTGGTATATTTCCAGTTAAATTGTTAGTCCCTAAACCAAGGTACTGAAGAGAGAAATTCTCACAGATTGAATTCGGTATGGATCCATGCAATTTATTGTCTGACAAATAAAGAAACTTTAGGTGCCTTAGGTTGGATATTAAAGAATGTAAAGATTCCAGCCAACCTTAATACTTTGAGATTTACTAGACCTCTCATCCATTTTGTAGATGGTGATTCCAAGCAAGAGGAGGAATATCTAAGGTTTGGTGTTGTTCCGCAAGACAGATCAAGGTACTGCAAAGATGATAAGTTGCTGAAATGTGTTGATATGGATGCTATCAAATTTGTGTACGAGAGATCTAGACTGGTGAGTTTAGTTAGCTCAGAAAACCAAAATGGGATTTCTGATTCCTCAAAGTCGTTGAAGGCAAGATCTAGATGCTCCAGATGATTAATGCTCAGAAGGGATGGAGTTAATTTACCTCTCACTGAATTACTTGTTGGATCCAAGTTATCGTCGGGTACAAATTCATTGATATAATCTTCAAGCATTGTGTTTCCAAGATCGATCGAGATCACATGAAGAGACTCCTTTGAACATTTAATTCCACGCAAATCACAGCAGTTTCGATGTTGCAAGCTTTCTTCCCACGTAGACAATCGACCTGATGGGTCATCCAAAGATGATTTAATGTTTAGCAAAGCCCTTCTTTCCTTTTCATCGCATGCATGTGCCGGTAATGGCCATATAGTGGCGATGCTGATCAATAAAATGAACACGAAATGTAGAAGATTTGGAAATGATGTCATTTCAGTGAAAATGCGAAAATGAAATCAAGTAATCAAACTCTATTGATCGATTTTACGAAGCTGTTGTTTTGATGAATAAATATTTGCAGAATGACGAGTATATATATAATTTTTCTTTGAAATAATAAATCCAGTTGTTCTTATTAGCATCTTAGGACCAGGATTAAGAAAATCATTGCATTGCCGTCCATTCATGAAAGTATTGAAGACTGGTGACAATTTGACATTACAATTCATTGACCATGTTAAAGAAATAATAATCAAAAAAATCATATACAGCACAATTTTAGGAGTTGTTCCAGGAGATGTTCCTCTTTTAAAATTTGGGCAGCATATGTATCTCTTGTTACAACTTATGAGCAATTAGTTATATACTCCACTATTTGTCAAATGCACTTCATATCCTGAAAACTGCATCTTTAAATATAAACATGTTATATTTAGTAATCAATTAAGCCTACTTGGATATTCATTGTCTGGATGGGCTTTTCAATATCTCGTTATACTTGTATATAACATATATTAAAATTACGTGATTGACCTTCAAATCTTCCATATATTTCGCTGTTATCAATTTCCATCTAATTGGTTAGAAGATGAAAAATGAGGAATAGCTCTAAGAACTTCAAATTCTAGTTGTACCAAATCTAGTAAGGACATATATACAACTTTGATACAATAAATAAGAAAACTGCCTAAGAACTTCATCCACGAGTTATTAGTAACCACATTTTTGTGCAATTACATCCAGTCATCTCGTGAATTACATAAGTAACTGATGTGATTTTAAAAGTTGTAGTAGAATGGTAAGAAAGATGTCGTTCCTCTCAGACTTGTAAAGACTCGATTCTAGACTTAAAAATAAAGAGAATATATACACAAAAAAGTTGTCACAATGTCGAAATGTTTGAGACTCGGGATTCCACCATAAAATTCATTCATGCGATTCATATGTTTATTCTAGACAATTATAGCTCAAATAATAATAAAATATTGACTACTGTTTCTTTGCCAAAGTAGATTTTTGAAAAGCAACGATTTGTATATCTAAAGCATGGGATATCAAAAGACTTAACCTAAGTATAACCCATCAATTGAAATCACAACCATTCAATAAACACCATAAAACAATTAACAATCCATGCAAAAAGTCATGAAAGAATTAAATATAATTACCACACGAGGGCGGACCCAATAGGGGAAGCGAGGAAAGCCCACTTCGGGGCAACAAGGCCCGGGGGGCAACAAAATAGTTGTTACGCTATTTGGGTTTTTGTTAAAAATAAAAATATTTTAGGAGCTTATTCATAATTGTGTTGTATCTAGGAAAGAATATTGAATAATCGGTGCTAAAACGAAAGTGTTTTCCCATTCCATCGAGATAATCATTATTGGCGGTAGGAATTACAAAAGAAAGAAAAAAACAATCTAAGCTATTAGGATTTAGGAGTGAAGTTGTAAAGGTTTTGTAATTCTCATCTTCAATCTCTCATTCTTCTTTTGTATGCTTGTATATATGTTCATTATCTTGATAGTTCTCTATTGTTATTGTTCGATCATTGTAGAAAAAAATGATGATTGATGTAACTATGGGGGCAAAAAAAAAAAATTGTACGCTTCAGGGCAAAAACAACTCAGGAACGGCCCTGCCACACGCATGAAATATGGCTTCCTCCGTCATCCCAGTGTTGGGGTTTAGCTCCTCATATCAAAAACACGCTCAAAATAATAACGCATGGTGAATAGGTGTTTTATTGAAGAAAAATCGAGTTTGTAACGAGATATAATTGTTCTGAGAACTCGCACATTACAAAGAACCCTAACGGATTTGTTGCAAACTAAAAATAATTGTTGGAAAATTGTTGCAAAGCTTTAGAATTTAAAACTATAGGTCACGGTTTCTGCCCATTGTCTTTGTCAGTTCAATGTTCTTCGTCCCTTTCTTCTTGGCGAAAGAAGAGAACTTCTCTTATAATTATTGTTCTTTGCTCCTGAGCCCTCGGTTGGCTCTCCCAACTCCCCCAAAGTCTCGACGGCCTCTTCTGTGTATGCAGCAGCCTATATATACTTCACCGGACCAATAATATCTCGAGAAATCTCTTTTTGGTTTATCCTTCACGCAAATTCGAGAATATTGCTCTCTTCTTCTTGCGTCTCTGTTTAGTCCAAACTCTCCTTTTTGATAGAAGTCGAATCCAACATAACTATATCCTCCCAAGTTTACACGTACCTTCCTTATAAAACTCGGAAAATTCAGAGAATAACTTCCCACCTTTGTTTTATCGAGAAATCATCGTCCCCCAACTCGATCCAATCCAACGATTATATGTTCCTGTGCAGGTTAGCATGCTCATCCAAAGAACAATCCAACGATTAAATCTCCCTCTAAAGCGCCCAAAAGTCAAACCCAAACTCGCCCAGTTTGCTCTTATTTTCACGCCAATTTTGTTTTCAAACCGTGAAGAAAGGTTTCCCCTATCCTCATTTGGGTGTAAATAGCATTTGTTTAGTTGGTGCCATGGGGTTACCCCTTATCATTTGGGTGCCCCTTATCCATTGAGAGGTGTGAATAGTAATTTTCTCCCATGAGCGTAAAAACCACTTTTCGAGCCAATTTACGCATAAAAAATCTTATTTCTCCAAAAACACCTACAAAGACATAAAACACCGTAATAAGTACGAAAATGGGTACTAACAATATAGAAAATCGAGATGCAAATAGACACATAAATGCGTCTATCAGTAACTACAAAAGAAGTCCACAGTTCCCTTTTCTTAAAAGCAAATTCCATAGTTATAGATTTGTCCTTACTTGGGTATTAGTTAAGCCTGTTGTAAACTATACCTATAAAAACTAAAAGGTAATGCAAAGTCGGAGCTTCACGTTTTTAGATATTATGTATAGTGTCAGCATTATAGCTATGCTCATGCTCAAGCAACTTAAGTATCTTTAAAGGTCTCAGAATTATCAGTTATCCATGGGCATATATTCTAAGGATTTCGGATTGTTGAGTTAACCCCGTCTTAACACCGTGGACTGATGCATAATTTAGCATTTTAAAGATTACGTGTGCTCCAAATTAATCGGTCATTCTTCTGTTATGTTGGAAATTGGTATTATTCGTAAAGTAACTATCATTTCTTTACTTATTTCTAATAGCTTGTAATTTAAAAAATTTATATTTCAATTTGAGGATCACTGAATTAAATAATATATAAATTTAATTTAATAATTAAATATTTATTTGATGAAAATACATTAAAACCATATCTCTAATTTATTTTAATTGGAAAATAAGGTCATAGTTAGTGTAAGAATTTCGATTCCGGTGCAACAACATCATCAATGTCATTACCATTAAAGGAATTCTGAATACAATAAGCTTTGAGAAGGTTAGGGATAGTGCTGCCATGATTCCAGTAATTCTTGAACATGAAATTCCAACATGTCTTGTCAATTTGAAGAAACGCAGGACAACATGACTTAGCATCTAAATGAACTTTTTTGCTCAATATCGAGTCATAAATTTGGTCTTCACATTCAAACATCATTTCTCCAGTTCTAACTTTATATTGTTTCCAACATTTTAAAGCTCATGGAGAAATTGGTTCGAAGGAAGATGTGGCCAACATTGTTATATATAAGACAAACACAATCATCAAAACATGTCGAGTAGTATCCATCTTCATTGATCTAATTCTGTTGTGTGAATTATTTATTTTTTTGGAGAAAGTGAATAACTATGTTAGTTTTCTGAGTGGATATACTTTCCTCATAGTTGATACAGATCTTATAAAATGAGAATATCAGTTTTTAATTAAAAAGGTTTTAAGACTATTTATTGGAGGTGAATTAATTAATATCCAGATTTACCTACCATTGTTGTTTTATGCATGTGCATTTAAATTGCTTGATTTATAAATGTTTTTAAATAAATATTTTGCTTACTACATTTTCTCTCAAGAAACGAATGTATCTTAAAGTTTTCACAATTTTTTATATATTTACTTATTTATTATATATGTAATGCCCCATTATATGGGTAATATGTCCACATTCCCTAAAATAATAACCATCTTTAAATATAAACATGTTATATCTAGAAATCAATTAAGCCTACTTGGATATTCATTGTCTGGATGGGCTTTTCAATATCTCGTTATACTTGTACATAACATATATTAAAATTACGTGATTGACCTTCAAATCTTCCATATATATCGGTGTTATCAATTTCCATCTAATTGGTTAGAAGATGAAAAATGAGGAATAGCTCTTAGAACTTTAAATTCTAGTTATACCAAATCAAGTAAGGACATATATACAACTTTGATCGGTAAATAAGAAAAAGCGCCTCGAACTTAAATCCACGAGTTATGAGTAACCACATTTTTATGCAATTACATCCAGTCATCTCGTGCATTACATAGGTAACTACAAAATAAGTCCACAATTCCCTTTTTTTAAAAGCAAATTCAATAGTTATAAATATGTCCTTACTTTGGTGTTAGTTAAGCCTGTTGTAAACTATACCTATAAAAACTAAAAGGTAATGCAAAGTCGGAGCTTCACGTTTTTAGATATTATGTATAGTGTCAGCATTATAGTTATGCTCAGCCAAGCAACTTAAGTATCTTTAAAGGTCTCAGAATTATCAGTTATCCATGGGCATATATTCTAAGGATTTCGGATTGTTGAGTTAACCCGGAGTCTTAAAACAGGTGGTGATGCATAATTTAGCATTTTAAAGATTACGTGTGCTCCAAATTAATCGGTCATTCTTCTGTTATGTTGGAAATTGGTATTATTCGTAAAAGTAACTATCATTTCTTTACTTATTTCTAATAGCTTGTAATTTAAAATTTATATTTCAATTTGAGGATCATTTGAATTAAATAATATATAAATTTAATTTAATAATTAAATATTTATTTGATGAAAATACATTAAAACCATATCTCTAATTTATTTTAATTGGAAAAAAAGATCATAGTTAGTGTAAGAATTCCGATACCGGTGCAACAACATCATCAATCTCATTACCATTAAGGGAATTCTGAATACAATAAGCTTTGAGAAGGTTAGGGATAGTGCTTCCATGATTCCAGTAATTCTTGAACATGAAATTCCAACATGTACTGTCAATTTGAAGAAACGCAGGACAACATGACTTAGCATCTAAATGAACTTTTTTGCTCAATATCGAGTCGTAAATTTGGTCTACATATTCAAACATCTTTTCTCCAGTTCTAACTTTATATTGTTTCCAACATTTTAAAGCTCTTTGAGAAATTGGTTCGAAGGCAGATGTGGCCAACATTGTTATATATAAGACAAACACAATCATCAAAACATGTCGAGTAGTATCCATCTTCATTGATCTGATTCAATTGTGTGAATTATTTTTTTTTTTGGAGAAAGCGAATAACGATGTTAGTTTTCTGAGTGGATATACTTTCCTCATAGTTGATACAGATATTATAGAATGAGAATATCAGTTTTTAATTAAAAAGGTTTTAAGGCTATTTATTGGAGGTGAATTAATTAATATTCGTTACGTACCATTGTTGTTTTATGCATGTGCATTTAAATTTCTTGATTTATAAATGTTTTTAAATAAATATTTTGCTTACTACATTTTCTCTCAAGAAACGAATGTATCTTAAAGTTTTCACAATTTTTTTTATATATTTACTTATTTGTTATCTATGTAATGCTCCATTAAATGGTTAATATGTCCACATTCCCTAAAATAATAACCATCTTTAAATATAAACATGTTATATCTAGAAATCAATTAAGCCTACTTGGATATTCATTGTCTGGATGGGCTTTTCAATATCTCGTTATCAATAATACAAAACAAAGCTAGGCTAAGTTTGCCTATCTGAGTGGTGGTCAGGATTTGTCCGTGGGAAAGATAAATCAAGGGTTGTGGTTCTCCTGACCACCCCATACAACTCGCACACGTGGCATTAATTCCAATATTATGAATGAAAAATGAATACTCAAGTCAAGATATGGAATTTCAAAAATTATAATGGGGAGGTTCGAACTCTTGACCTATTGTGTCATAAGAGTGGCCTCTAACCAGTGTTCCACCTTGGTTGGAATTGATAGAAAAGATAAATCAACAGTGGTGGTTTGTTCAACTTAAATACCATAATTGCTTTATTAATTAGTGTTTCACTAATTGCACATAATAAATAATCTATTCATTATAAAGTGTTTTATTAATTAGTGTTTCACTAATTTCTTATAATAAATGACTAATCATTTTTAATTATAAATGTTTTCTTAATTAATTATAATATTTATTTCTATTAATAAGTTATTTTGATAAATAGAATCAATAGACATTTTCTGCGACAATGAGTAGTAGAAGAGGTGGAGGTAGAAAGATTAGTGGTGGTTAAGGGCGGATCCAAGCACAATTATATTTATTTTTGTTCTTTTATCGTAAAATGGGATACAAAGTCCATTTTTCACCTGTATCCAACCTCATGATTGCAATAAAATTGATTGAAATACAAAAAAAGAATATATACACGGAAAAAAAAATAATGAAACTAATCAATTGTGAAATTTTGTTCAATCTAAACCTCATACATGGCATTTGTGATTGAAAATTAGAATTGCGTCCAACAACCTAATGGGATGGGCGACAGTGATGGTGGCAGTGGTGGAGTCAAAAATTGACATTGAGGAGGCCTTTTTTAAAAAAAAGAAACATGTAAACTTTGGTGGACTAAACCATAAATATATATGGACAAAGTACTATTTATAAAATAAACTAAAAAAATTATGAAGTTATTAAAAATTTAAGGGGATAGAGCAGGTTAGTCAACCCTTGGCTCCGCCACTAGGTGGTGGTGGATAAAAAAGTGGATTCATATGGTTTTATGGTGGTGGCGGGTATTGGTGAATAAAGACATATTATGCTAATTTAAATAAGCATACAAAATGTGTAACGTTATATTATAAAGTATAAAACGTGGTTGATCATTCTAATGTTAAAATAAACCTCGATAAAACACATGTCCATTTTAAAAAAATTGGTGCAATCAATTGCCATGTTATGTAATAACTAAACGAAACGACACGAATCAAGATCAGAACATATGAAATTATTTATTATCGATTTGCTTATGTAAATAGTTGTCAGGATTTGTCATTGGCAAAGATAAATGATTAATTAAATTTCTATTATAAATGTCCCTTTAATAAATGGTTAAGGTGATGGTTAAGGTGGTAAAGGTGGCGGTGGGGGCAGATATAAAACCTTATTTAGGAGGGAAGATGTATTTGCATTCTAAAATATTTGTTTGAAAATTATGTTTGTTCTTCAAAATCATCATAAAAAACTCTAAATTTCGCCTCGATGTTTATAGAATATTTTTTATATTTTACATTCTCAAATCATGCGACCTCTTGATGACAAATCAACAATATCAAATTACGGATCAATACGTATAGGTTTCATTCACTTGGGTTAGAAGGTAGAGTAGACACGAGATGGGTAGATCACACGAGAACATGACTGAGAATACTTCAATAATTTGGTCAAGAGATAAGGTCAAAAATTTAAGATTAACTTTCTATAGAACTAATTAGATGGCTTCGATAGGAGCTGACTAAAATATGGATTAATAATAATTTTCACGTAAGACAATTGCAAAACATAGTTTGGCTAACTCTACCTATGTAAAGAGTGGTCAAGATTTGTCCTTCCTCAATTGCTATGTTATGTGAAAAGAAGGTGATATCTAAGATTGAGCTATAATTTAAATCTATTAGATTGATACCATTTACAATTGGATGCCTTGAAAAAATTGACGTGTTATTATTATTATTACAGGCAAGGGATACATTGACCACACTTGCGCAAATAGCTCACTTTGTAAATGATTGGTGTTACCTATACCGTCTAGAATACAAACGAGGAATTTGAGGAAACAAGGCACCGAAAGCGAGTGTCAGAGTATTTTGGATATAGTAACTTAGACAGATGTAATACTTATGTTTTTTTTTTTTTAGTTTTTGCACAATCTATTTATTTAAGAAAAATGAACATTGTAAATGCATAACATCAACATAAATTAGACAGATTGCGTTTGACAATAATGGCTGATGATGGTTGAAACGGCCCAAAAGAAAAGGAATTGTTGTAGAAGAATTGTTGGGATATACAACGGATTACTTGATACGAATGAAAGAGGTATAACTATTTCGATTATGAAATCACATAAAGTTCACAAAGAGAAGATGACATCAAGTTTAAAGTTAGTAACAAACATAATATGGATAACTAAAATGTTAAAAATAAACAAGATATATAAACTTTGAAAGCCGTGGGACTTGAAGAGGCCAATTTTGAAAACTACGGTCTTAGAAAGCAACGATCCACAATACCATAATTTTTTTTAATAAATATTCAACGTAGAATATGTCAACTTTTGGTAAAGGATCTATTGACAATCTATTAATTTGAAATAGGATCATGGAGTACAATATGTGTTCAAGGTTCTTTATTAGGTAATGTGTCGCGTTGTATTCCAAGTGAAGGTAGGAACATACGAGTGACAAAATGTCCAAGACTTTTGAAGTTACTAAAGCCTTCGTTAAGGCAATTGTTGGGAACAATACTTTGTTGAAGATTTAATGGCAGAGGTTCTCATATATACAATCCCTTCGAAAAGGTAATGGGTACACATTTTAAACATTATCATCTAATGGGTGTTGAAAAATTATAGGAAAATCGTGTCACATTCGATAGTTTGTATCATTCGTTCGATGCAAAAATACTATTCTCTGCCTATTTGGAGGATCGACAACATGACCATGATACATGAGTCGGCGGGAGCGAAATAGGAGCATGTGGAGACTTTTATGGACGATATTGATTAGTTGATTTCTTGAGATGCAGCGACTGATTTGACGACATATTTTCAAAAAATATTTAAACTTCCATATTCATGTAGAGCATTATCTCATTATAAACAATGAACCTAAATAAAAAAGTGTCTGGAAGTTAAGATTATATTTCTTTCGTTTGAGCAAATCTCGTGTAACATATTAAAGGAAAAAACAAAGTAAAAAAAGAGGAAAATCCTAACTATTTTATGGCAAACAAATATTAAATCATAAGGAGTTGATAAGTATTCGGGACACAAATTATACGATATATTAAAAATGAACCAGCATCATGGCCCGTGCCGTTACGGCACGGGTTAAGGGCTAGTACTTGTACATAACATATATTAAAATTACGTGATTGACCTTCGAATCTTCCATATATTTCGGTGTTATCAATTTCCATCTAATTGGTTAGAAGATGAAAAATGAGGAATAGCTCTTAGAACTTTAAATTCTAGTTATACCAAATCAAGTAAGGACATATATACAACTTTGATACAGTAAATAAGAAAACTGCCTAAGAACTTAATCCACAAGTTATGAGTAACCACATTTTTTTGCAATTACATCCAGTCATCTCGTGCATTACATAGGTAACTACAAAAGAAGTCCGTAGTTCCCTTTTTTTAAATAAAAATCCATAGTTCTAGTTATGTCCTTTCTTGGGTGTTAGTTAAGCCTGTTGTAAACTATACCTTTCAAAACTAAAAGTTAATGCAAAGTCGGAGCTTCACAGTTTTAGATACTATGTATAACTTCAACATTATTGCTATGCTTAGCCGAGCAACTTAAGTATCTTTAAAGGTCTCAAAATTATCATTTATCCATGGGCATAAGTTCTAAGCATTTCGGATTATTGAGTTAACACCGTCTTAAAACCGTGGATTGATGCATAATTTAGCATTTTAAAGATTACTTGTGCCCAAATTAATCGGTCATTCTTTGTTTATGTTGGAAATTGGTATTATTCGTAAAGTAACTATCATTTCTTTACTTATTTCTAATAGCTTGTAATTTAAAAAATTTATATTTCAATTTGAGGATCACGGAATTAAATAATATATAAATTTAATTTAATAATTAAATATTTATTTGATGAAAATACATTAAAACCATATCTCTAATTTATTTTAATTGGAAAATAAGATCATAGTTAGTGTAAGAATTCCGATACCGGTGCAACAACATCATCAATCTCATTACCATTAAGGGGAATTGAATACTGATAAGCTTTGAGAAGGTTAGGGATAGTGCTTCCATGATTCAGTAATTCTTGAACATGAAATTCCAACATGCTTTGTCAATTTGAAGAAACGCGGGACAACATGACTTAGCATCTAAATGAACTCTTTTGCTCAATATCAGTCGTAAATTTGGTCTACACATTCAAACATCTTTTCTAGTTCTAACTTTATACTGTTTCCAACATTTTAAAGCTCTTGGAGAAATTGGTTCGAAGGCAGATGTGGCCAACATTGTTATATATAAGACAAACACAATCATCAAAAAATGTCGAGTAGTATCCATCTTCATTGATGTGATTCTGTTGTGTGAATTATTTTTTTTTTGAGAAAGCGAATAACGATGTTAGTTTTTAAGTGGATATACTTTCCTCATAGTTGATCTGAGATCTTATAGAATGAGAATATAAGTTTTTTTAATTAAAAAGGTTTTAAGGCTATTTATTGGAGGTGAATTAATTAATATTCGTAACCTACCATTGTTGTTTTATGCATGTGCATTTAAATTTCTTGATTTATAAATGTTTTTAAATATATATTTTGCTTACTACATTTTATCTCAAGAAACGAATGTATCTTAAAGTTTTCACAAATTTTTTTATATATTTACTTATTTATTATCTATGTAATGCCTCATTATATGGGTAATATGTCCACATTCGTAAAATAATAACCATCTTTAAATATAAACATGTTATATTTAGAAATCAATTAAGCCTACTTGGATATTCATTGTCTGGATGGGCTTTTCAATATCTCGTTATCTATAATACAAAACAAAGCTAGGCTAAGTTTGCCTAGCTGAGTGGTGGTCAGGATTTGTCCGTGGGAAAGATAAATCAAGGGCGTGGTTCTCCTGTCACACCCTACAATTACGCACACGTGGTGTTCATTCCAATATTATGAATTAAAAATGAATACTCAAATTAAGATATGGAAAAAATTATAACGGGGAGGTTCGAACTCATGACCTATTGTGTCATAAGAGTGGCCTATAACCATTGTTCCACCTTGGTTGGAATTGATAGAAAAGATAAATCAATAGCGGTTGTTTGTTCAACTTGATATTAATTAGTATAAGTATTTTATTAATTAGTATAAGTGATTTGTCTAGAGAGAAGATAAATCTATGGTTATGGTTTGTTCAACTTAAATATTAATTAGTATAAGTGTTTTATTAATTGAGGTTTCATTAATTTCTCATGATAAATGATTTATTAATTTATCATCATAAATATCCCTTAATTAATATTAATACATATCTCCATCAATAAATAATAATTTTGACAAAAATTATTTCAATAGATATTAGTGGTGGTGGTGGTAGTAGAGGAAGAAGTAAGTGGTGGAAGCGGTGGAAGGTGTTACTAAGTGGTGGAGACGGTAACATTAGTTTTGGTGGAAGAAATAGTGGTCTTGGATGGTTTTAATGGCGGTGGTATTGGTTTTTTCTTTTTGAATCAAAAATAATAATTTTTTTACATGGCGGGTAACATTGTATTGTGAAAAGTATAGTTGGTTGTTTTTGACACGATCAAAAGGCGGGTAACAAATACTTTTGGGATGATACCAAATCATATAAGAAAAAATGGTTGTTTTTGGTACCAACTGCTATCTTTGGTAACCTTTAAATGTGCATGATTTTCGGTATTAACAAAAAACATATAGTTGAATAAATTAATTAGTGTGACCTAAGTTTGTTAAATCTAAACTTTATACATGACGTGTGGGATCAAAAGTTATAAGTGTGCCAAATATTCTACGAGGGATGGAAATTTAAAATGGTGGTGGTGGAGAAATAAGAGATATCTCGGTGGTTTGTGGTACTGCGGTTTGATGAGTAGTAATTGATTATGTTAATTATGTCTTTGCTACAAAAGGATAACACTATAAATTAGAAATGTGGTTGATCGTCTTAATGCTAATATAAACTCGGTTAAAATACGGGAAAATTAAGAAGAACAAAAAAACAATTGGATGTCACGTTATATAATAAATAACACTAAAAAACTACATATTTAGTATCAAGGTTTCTCCAGTCCAATAGATAAATCTAAGGTTGTATTGAGATCCCGTAAGCGGAGGCGAGTTGGTTTTGGATTTGAATGATAATGAATATAATGAACGCTCCCTCTCGGTTTCTCCAATGAAAACCTAAACCTTCTAAAAAAAATAATCAATCGAACAACACTTAGATGGAGCATCACCACCGGTGTAAACTTCTACAAGTGCTACATATCAGTGAAATATCTACAAATTAATCACGGTGATTTCGTCTCTACCGTGGTTTTTAATGAGGCATGCAATTAAATCTCTAATAGTGATTTTAAAGGTATTTAATAATTACAAAATTCTCTTATAAGTTTTGTTTAGGCAAGTATTGATTTAACTTGGGTTCTTTTACATTTTTGTGTTAAGTTGATGACTTTTTAATTTGAATACATGTTTGGTTAACAAACTTTGATACATATAGGGTATTTTCTTTGTAGAACTGATGTTAGTCTTTCATTTTTCCGTTAGCACTTTGTTTCGATCCCGTATTTGTAGACATTATTTGACTAATGTTGGGGTATTTGTTTAATCTCAAGGTAGATTAAACCCAATGTGTGTTGTATACATTGAAGGCGGCAGAAGTTTGTGTCTACTTCTTACCTTGAAAACTAATAATTTTTTCGGAAGGTTACTTGAATTTATGTAGATACAAATATCAAAATGACTATGCTCTTTAAAACTCCAAATTACTTGAGTAACACTAGATGTGAGAACGTCATTCATGCACTACTTAGCATAGTTGGTGTGAAATCTTTTTATCCACGAATTTCTTCAATTTTATGTTATCAATAATTTGAACAAATGTATTCATAAACATCATGGAGTTGGATTGGCGAGTTAGGTATATGTCTTGTTAGATGAAATATTCTTTTGAAGTTTGAAATTATGGTATGATGGAACAATAAATGGGGTAAAATTTTATTTATTGTATTTTTTATTTTATTTTCATGTTGGCACAACATTATTACTCCGTCCAGATAATAAATTGGAATAACATGCTTAAGTAAAAAATAAAAAGATCCAGGTAACCCATTTTGTTTCCCAAAACCTATTTGAATATCAAAATAATTACTCACGAATAAAATGAAGCAAGAGGAATGTGAACAATATCGTATTAGAGACAAAACATCCCGTGCCGTTACGGCACGGGTTAAGATCTAGTACTTGTACATAACATATATTAAAATTACGTGATTGACCTTCAAATCTTCCATATATTTCGGTGTTATCAATTTCCATCTAATTGATTAGAAGATGAAAAATGAGGAATAGCTCTAAGAACTTTAAATTCTAGTTATACCAAATCAAGTAAGGACATATATACAACTTTGATACAATAAATAAGAAAACTGCCTAAGAACTTAATCCAAGAGTTATGAGTAACCACATTTTTATGCAATTACATCCGGTCATCTCGTGCATTACATAGGTAACTACAAAAGAAGTCCATAGTTTCCTTTTTTTTAAAGAAAAATCCATAGTTCTAGTAATGTCCTTACTTGGATGTTAGTTAAGCCTGTTGTAAACTATACCTTTCAAAACTAAAAGTTAATGCAAAGTCGGAGATTCACAGTTTTAGATACTATGTATAACTTCAACATTTTTGCTATGTTTAGCCGAGCAACTTAAGTATCTTTAAAGGTCTCAAAGTTATCATTTATCTATGGGGATAAGTTCTAAGGATTTCGGATTATTGAGTTAACCCCGTCTTAAAACCGTGGATTGATGCATAATTTAGCATTTTAAAGATTATTTGTGCTCCAAATTAATCGGTCATTCTTTGTTTATGTTGGAAATTGGTATTATTCGTAAAGTAACTATCATTTCTTTACTTATTTCTAATATCTTGTAATTTAAAAATTTATATTTCAATTTGAGGATCACTGAATTAAATAATATAAAAATTTAATTTAACAATTAAATATTTATTTGATGAAAATACATTAAAACCATATCTCTAATTTATTTTAATTGGAAAATAAGGTCATAGTTAGTGTAAGAATTAGATACCCCGGTGCAACAACATCATCAATCTCATTACCATTAAGGGAATTGAATACAATAAGCTTTGAGAAGGTTAGGGATAGTGCTTCCATGATTCCGATAATTCTTGAACATGAAATTCCAACATGTCTTGTCAATTTGAAGAAACGCGAGGACAACATGACTTAGCATCTAAATGAACTCTTTTTGCTCAATCTCAGTCGTAAATTTGGTCTACACATTCAAACATCTTTTCTCGAGTTCTAACTTTATCTGTTTCCAACATTTTAAAGCTCTTGGAGAAATTGGTTGAAAGCGAGATGTGGCCAACATTGTTATATATAAGACAAACACAATCATCAAAACATGTCGAGTAGTATCCATCTTCATTGATCTGATTATGTTGTGTGAATTATTATTTTTTTGGAGAAGCGAATAATGATGTTAGTTTTACGAGTGGATATACTTTCCTCATAGTTGATACGAGATCTTATAGAATGAGAATATCGGTTTTTAATTAAAAAGGTTTTAAGGCTATTTATTGGAGGTGAATTAATTAATATTCGTAACCTACCATTGTTGTTTTATGCATGTGCATTTAAATTTCTTGATTTATAAATGTTTTTAAATAAATATTTTGCTTACTACATTTTCTCTCAAGAAACTAATGTATCTTAAAGTTTTCACAATTTTTTTATATATTTACTTATTTATTATCTATGTAATGCCCCATTATATGGGTAATATGTCCACATTCCCTAAAATAATAACCATCTTTAAATATAAACATGTTATATTTAGAAATCAATTAAGCCTACTTGGATATTCATTGTCTGGATGGGCTTTTCAATATCTCGTTATACTTGTACATAACATATATTAAAATTACGTGATTGACCTTCAAATCTTCCATATACTTGATTGTTATCAATTTCCATCTAATTGGTTAGAAGATGAAAAATGAGGAATAGCTCTAAGAACTTTAAATTCTAGTTATACCAAATCAAGTAAGGACATATATACAACTTTGATACAATAAATAAGAAAACTGCATAAGAACTTAATCCACGAGTTATGAGTAACCACATTTTTATGCAATTACATCCAGTCATCTCGTGCATTACATAGGTAACTACAAAAGAAGTCCATAGTTCCCTTTTTTTAAAGAAAAATCCATAGTTCTAGTTATGTCCTTACTTGGGTGTTAGTTAAGCCTGTTGTAAACTATATATTTCAAAACTAAAAGTTAAGGCAAAGTCGGAGCTTCACAGTTTTAGATACTATGTATAACTTCAAAATTATTGCTATGCTTAGCCGAGCAACTTAAGAATCTTTGAAGGTCTCAAAATTATCATTTATCCATGGGCATAAGTTCTAAGGATTTCAGATTATTGAGTTAACCCCGTCTTAAAACCATGGATTGATGCGTAATTTAGCATTTTAAAGATTACTTGTGCTCCAAATTAATCGGTCATTCTTTGTTTATGTTGGAAATTGGTATTATTCGTAAAGTAACTATCATTTCTTTACTTATTTCTAATAGCTTGTAATTTAAAAAATTTATATTTCAATTTGAGGATCACTGAATTAAATAATATATAAATTTAATTTAATAATTAAATATTTATTTGATAAAAATACATTAAAACCATATCTCTAATTTATTTTAATTGGAAAATAAGGTCATAGTTAGTGTAAGAATTCTGATACTTAGGTGCAACAACATCATCAATCTCATTACCATTAAGGGAATCTGAATACTGATAAGCTTTGAGAAGGTTAGGGATAGTGCTTCCATGATTCGATAATTCTTGAACATGAAATTCCAACATGTCTTTTCATCAATTTGAAGAAAGCGGGACAACATGACTTAGCATCTAAATGAACTCTTTTGCTCAATATCGAGTCGTAAATTTGGTACTACACATTCAAACATCTTTTCTCAGTTCTAACTTTATCTTTGTTTCCAACATTTTAAAGCTCTTGGAGAAATTGGTTGGCGGAGATGTGACCAACATTGTTATATATAAGACAAACACAATCATCAAAACATGTCGAGTAGTATCCATCTTCATTGATCGATTATGTTGTGTGAATTATTATTTTTTGGAGAAAGCGAATAATGATGTTAGTTTTACGAGTGGATATACTTTCCTCATAGTTGATACAGATCTTATAGAATGAGAATATCAGTTTTTAATTAAAAAGGTTTTAAGGCTATTTATTGGAGGTGAATTAATTAATATTCGTAACCTACCATTGTTGTTTTATGCATGTGCATTTAAATTTCTTGATTTATAAATGTTTTTAAATAAATATTTTGCTTACTACATTTTCTCTCAAGAAACTAATGTATCTTAAAGTTTTCACAATTTTTTTATATATTTACTTATTTATTATCTATGTAATGCCCCATTATATGGGTAATATGTCCACATTCCCTAAAATAATAACCATCTTTAAATATAAACATGTTATATTTAGAAATCAATTAAGCCTACTTGGATATTCATTGTCTGGATGGGCTTTTCAATATCTCGTTATACTTGTACATAACATATATTAAAATTACGTGATTGACCTTCAAATCTTCCATATACTTCGGTGTTATCAATTTCCATCTAATTGGTTAGAAGATGAAAAATGAGGAATAGCTCTAAGAACTTTAAATTCTAGTTATACCAAATCAAGTAAGGACATATATACAACTTTGATACAATAAATAAGAAAACTGCATAGAACTTAATCCACGAGTTATGAGTAACCACATTTTTATGCAATTACATCCAGTCATCTCGTGCATTACATAGGTAACTACAAAAGAAGTCCATAGTTCCCTTTTTTTAAAGAAAAATCCATAGTTCTAGTTATGTCCTTACTTGGGTGTTAGTTAAGCTTTGTTGTAAACTATATATTTCAAAACTAAAAGTTAAGGCAAAGTCGGAGCTTCATGAGTTTTAGATACTATGTATAACTTCAAAATTATTGCTATGCTTAGTAGAGCAACTTAAGAATCTTTGAAGGTCTCAAAATTATCATTTATCCATGGGCATAAGTTCTAAGGATTTCGGATTATTGAGTTAACAAAATCTTAAAACCATGGATTGATGCGTAATTTAGCATTTTAAAGATTACTTGTGCTCCAAATTAATCGGTCATTCTTTGTTTATGTTGGAAATTGGTATTATTCGTAAAGTAACTATCATTTCTTTACTTATTTCTAATAGATTGTAATTTAAAAAATTTATATTTCAATTTGAGGATCACTGAATTAAATAATATATAAATTTAATTTAATAATTAAATATTTATTTGATAAAAATACATTAAAACCATATCTCTAATTTATTTTAATTGGAAAATAAGGTCATAGTTAGTGTAAGAATTCTGATACCGGTGCAACAACATCATCAATCTCATTACCATTAAGGGAATTCTGAATACAATAAGCTTTGAGAAGGTTAGGGATAGTGCTTCCATGATTCCAGTAATTCTTGAACATGAAATTCCAACATGTACTGTCAATTTGAAGAAACGCAGGACAACATGACTTAGCATCTAAATGAACTCTTTTGCTCAATATCGAGTCGTAAATTTGGTCTACACATTCAAACATCTTTTCTCCAGTTCTAACTTTATACTGTTTCCAACATTTTAAAGCTCTTGGAGAAATTGGTTCGAAGGCAGATGTGGCCAACATTGTTATATATAAGACAAACACAATCATCAAAACATGTCGAGTAGTATCCATCTTCATTGATCTGATTATGTTGTGTGAATTATTATTTTTTTGGAGAAAGCGAATAATGATGTTAGTTTTCTGAGTGGATATACTTTCCTCATAGTTGATACAGATCTTATAGAATGAGAATATCAGTTTTTAATTAAAAAGGTTTTAAGGCTATTTATTGGAGGTGAATTAATTAATATTCGTAACCTACCATTGTTGTTTTATGCATGTGCATTTAAATTTCTTGATTTATAAATGTTTTTAAATAAATATTTTGCTTACTACATTTTCTCTCAAGAAACTAATGTATCTTAAAGTTTTCACAATTTTTTTATATATTTACTTATTTATTATCTATGTAATGCCCCATTATATGGGTAATATGTCCACATTCCCTAAAATAATAACCATCTTTAAATATAAACATGTTATATTTAGAAATCAATTAAGCCTACTTGGATATTCATTATGCGGATGGGCTTTTCAATATCTCGTTATACTTGTACATAACATATATTAAAATTACGTGATTGACCTTCAAATCTTCCATATACTTCGGTGTTATCAATTTCCATCTAATTGGTTAGAAGATGAAAAATGAGGAATAGCTCTAAGAACTTTAAATTCTAGTTATACCAAATCAAGTAAGGACATATATACAACTTTGATACAATAAATAAGAAAACTGCATAAGAACTTAATCCACGAGTTATGAGTAACCACATTTTTATGCAATTACATCCAGTCATCTCGTGCATTACATAGGTAACTACAAAAGAAGTCCATAGTTCCCTTTTTTTAAAGAAAAATCCATAGTTCTAGTTATGTCCTTACTTGGGTGTTAGTTAAGCTGTTGTAATAAACTATATATTTCAAAACTAAAAGTTTAAGGCAAAGTCGGAGCTTCACAGTTTTAGATACTATGTATAACTTCAAAATTATTGCTATGCTTAAGCAGGAGCAACTTAAGAATCTTTGAAGGTCTCAAAATTATCATTTATCCATGGGCATAAGTTCTAAGGATTTCAGATTATTGAGTTAACCCCGTCTTAAAACCATGGATTGATGCGTAATTTAGCATTTTAAAGATTACTTGTGCTCCAAATTAATCGGTCATTCTTTGTTTATGTTGGAATTGGTATTATTCGTGAAAGTAACTATCATTTCTTTACTTATTTCTAATAGATTGTAATTTAAAAAATTTATATTTCAATTTGAGGATCACTGAATTAAATAATATATAAATTTAATTTAATAATTAAATATTTATTTGATAAAAATACATTAAAACCATATCTCTAATTTATTTTAATTGGAAAATAAGGTCATAGTTAGTGTAAAATTGATGCGATTTAGGTGCAACAACATCATCAATCTCATTACCATTAAGGGAATTCTGAATACAATAAGCTTTGAGAAGGTTAGGGATAGTGCTTCCATGATTCCAGTAATTCTTGAACATGAAATTCCAACATGTACTGTCAATTTGAAGAAACGCAGGACAACATGACTTAGCATCTAAATGAACTCTTTTGCTCAATATCGAGTCGTAAATTTGGTCTACACATTCAAACATCTTTTCTCCAGTTCTAACTTTATACTGTTTCCAACATTTTAAAGCTCTTGGAGAAATTGGTTCGAAGGCAGATGTGACCAACATTGTTATATATAAGACAAACACAATCATCAAAACATGTCGAGTAGTATCCATCTTCATTGATCTGATTATGTTGTGTGAATTATTTTTTTTTTTGGAGAAAGCGAATAATGATGTTAGTTTTCTGAGTGGATATACTTTCCTCATAGTTGATACAGATCTTATAGAATGAGAATATCAGTTTTTAATTAAAAAGGTTTTAAGGCTATTTATTGGAGGTGAATTAATTAATATTCGTAACCTACCATTGTTGTTTTATGCATGTGCATTTAAATTTCTTGATTTATAAATGTTTTTAAATAAATATTTTGCTTACTACATTTTCTCTCAAGAAACTAATGTATCTTAAAGTTTTCACAATTTTTTATATATTTACTTATTTATTATCTATGTAATGCCCCATTATATGGGTAATATGTCCACATTCCCTAAAATAATAACCATCTTTAAATATAAACATGTTATATTTAGAAATCAATTAAGCCTACTTGGATATTCATTGTCTGGATGGGCTTTTCAATATCTCGTTATACTTGTACATAACATATATTAAAATTACGTGATTGACCTTCAAATCTTCCATATATTTCGGTGTTATCAATTTCCATATAATTGGTTAGAAGATGAAAAATGGGGAATAGCTCTAAGAACTTTAAATTCTAGTTATACCAAATCAAGTAAGGACATATATACAACTTTGATACAATAAATAAGAAAACTGCCTAAGAACTTAATCCACGAGTTATGAGTAACCACATTTTTATGCAATTACATCCAGTCATCTCGTGCATTACATAGGTAACTAAAAAAGAAGTCCATAGTTCCCTTTTTTTAAAGAAAAATCCATAGTTCTAGTTATGTCCTTACTTGGGTGTTAGTTAAGCCTGTTGTAAACTATATATTTCAAAACTAAAAGTTAAGGCAAAGTCGGAGCTTCACAGTTTTAGATACTATGTATAACTTCAAAATTATTGCTATGTAGCCAGAGCAACTTAGAATCTTTGAAGGTCTCAAAATTATCATTTATCCATGGGCATAAGTTCTAAGGATTTCGGATTATTGAGTTAACCCCGTCTTAAAACCGTGGATTGATGCATAATTTAGCATTTTAAAGATTACTTGTGCTCCAAATTAATCGGTCATTCTTTGTTTATGTTGGAAATTGGTATTATTCGTAAAGTAACTATCGTTTCTTTACTTATTTCTAATAGCTTGTAATTTAAAAAATTTATATTTCAATTTGAGGATCACTGAATTAATTAATATATAAATTTCTGGAATGATGTCTATGTAAAAACATCAACATCTTCATCTTCATCTTCAAATGAAGTTTTTTTTTCATTCTCGGAATGAACTTATTATTATATTTAAAAAAAATTAAAAGATCTGAAACATAGCGACAATGGTACTCGTTAGAAAGCTATCGTCGAGGGCTTTCCGAATATATAAAACTTTTTGGGCGACCATGTTCTCCTCCGGCGAAAAACTTTGGCGTTTGAAAGCCAGTTTTTTTTCATCGGATTCACCATGGTTTTACCACGATTTCTTTTCGATTTTGAGTTCCATTTGATTTCTTTTACACGGGTTTTCATTATTTTTCACTTTGTCAGCGTTTTGTTTTTACGTTTCTCGTTTTTTTAGGGTTCTTTCCTATTTTTCTTTCCTTTAGGGTTCGTGTTTATTTTCTATGGCTAGATCAACCAGGACTTCTTCTCGGCGACCTTTGACATCTACCAATTCTTCTCAGGTGTCTTTGGACTCTTCTTCTCCACCTATAATTGCAGACGAAGCTGCTTTTGATAATGGCTTGTGTCATTGCCATTTTAAGGGTTTCGATAAATGTCAGGATGGTGTTCATGGAAGGGGGTATGCCAAAGGGTCTTTTTGAAGCATCTACATGATCGACATTTCTCTACGAAGTTAACAAAGCCAACTGCAGGGAGTTGATTGCTAAGAATCTTCATATTTATCGGGCACTGGGGAGGAAGTTCTTGGTCTTTTACGGATGTGGATGTCTTGTCGTTGCATGCATCTTCATGCTGGAAGATGCCTTGCAAAGCGTGAAGGTGTTCACGGAGATGTTGTTGCGGGGACCTTTCGGTGGTGCGGCGCGGCATTCCTTATTCATGGTGTTGACAAGCCTGTTGAGGTAAGTACTGGTGCTTTGGATACGTCCATTGGTGCAGTCTGTGAGGCTTCTGTAGAGGTCAGTGTTGATCTTTGCATGAGTACGGTGGATTTCTATCTCTGAGAGTTACTCAATGCTTAGTCTTCGGCGACAATTTACCGAGTAAATAGCATCCCTCATCAGTGCCGGCTTTCATTCTCAAGAACTTTGAAATCGTGTCTTGACAAGGTGATTATCAACCAAGGTAGTCAATATCGGTTGTACAGGCCTATATTACAGGTTTTTATCGGATATCGGAAAATTCCTATACGATATCGAAAATATCGCCTGTCTGAAGTGAACGATAAAAACGTTTGTATCGGCGATCTGGAATTGATATATCGGTTTTACCTATACACTGATATTATCGGTTCCAGTATCGTTTTTAATATAGATGAAATCTATAAAAGGAAAATTAGGCATTTCAGTATCATCTGTGGTAAAGATCTAGTAAACTAAACACGAACGAGTTAGGGCATTTTCTTTGTTTTGGAAAACAGATTGATCCATAAATCGATAATGAGTGCGGCAAAGCTGATTGCCTTCTTTGTTCGAGAATTTTTCTGTAACCCTTCACTTGTTAGGTGACAACATTAAGTTTTGATTGTGCATAGGCAATTTCGAGGAAAGGGAGTTAATGAGAATGTATGTTAACTACCTCTTATTTTGGAAGTTTGAGAAATATTTATGATTATTATTGTTTTTGACTATGATTTTTATAGATATTTGAAATTATAATTTTAATAATGTATAGATAAAAACCGATAATATCTTTTGTATAGGTGTATAGGACCCGCCCGATACAATACCGATACGCGATATTAACTACTTTGTTATCAACCCTGCAAATATGAATGCTTAGTTGCATCTTATTTTGTTTCCGGTTTGTACTCTTTCTTTATACAGACGAGAAGTTCAGTGGAGGCCAACAGTAAGCAGGAAACGTCTTCAAGTGGCTTCCATTAACCAAGCTCTATCTGCATTTGGAGGAGGGTAACGGATGTTCCATTCTAGTTAATAAAATGTTGCAACTTCTGTACATATCTCCAAGCAAGTAGATGCAAAGAACGAGCATAGATAATATTACGACTGCCGCAAGAAAATAAGTTGTGGCCATTTTTACTATAATTCGTGTCTTATCTTTAAATGGCATTGCACCTTGTAATCATGAGACTTATCTTTGAGTTGCATGAGAAACACCACAGCACCTTCTCCTGCTGACCCTTGTGAAGAAGTTTCAGCTGAACCAATTTTTGTGGCTTGTCGGGCAGTTCTGGGAGCTATTAAGAGGATCCCTAAGGGAACTTCGTGCGGGCGAGATGGCTTGAGGCGCAACATTTAGTTGATGCGATGAGTGGCACATGCAGCAGAAAATGTGGGCTGATGATTTACTCGTATCTATCTTTTGGGGTTGTCAATCTTTGGTTGGCTGGAAAATGCCCTGCGGGTTTTAGGCGAGTTCATTGCTAGCGCGCCCCTTGACACCGTTACTCAAGCACAGGGCGGTCTTAGGCCCATCGCGGTTGGCACGGTTTGGCGTAGATTGGTTTCCAAAGTGGTCGCTTTCTCTGTCGGTAAGGATATGACTTCTTATCGGGCGATTCCCAATTCGGGGTTGGTGTTCTATGGGAGGTGAAGGTATTTACATGCTTTGTAAATAACCTTCTAGAGTTGAAAGGTCACTCGGACATGATGTCAATGTTGCTCATTGACTTCTCTAACGCGTTCAACATGGTGAGCGGAATCTCGGCTCATCAAAGAGGTTCGCCTTCACTGTCCAGGTATTTCTCGTTGGGTAGAATTTTGTTACCTGCGACCTGCTAAACTCTACTACGACCAATATATTTTGTCTTTTGCCCTTGGAGTACAACAAGGTGACCCCCTCGGTCCTTTGTTGTTTGCTTTGAATCTTCACCCTCTAGTGAAGACTATTGCTTCCAGATGCAAACTTGATTTACACGCCTGGTACCTTGACGATGGTACAATCATTGGTGATACACTTGAGGTGTCCAAGGCCTTGCGCATAATAGAAACCGAAGGGCCAGGTAGGGTTTTACATCTCAATATAAAGAAAACAGAAGTCTTTTGGCCTTCTATTGATCCCAGGAGTATTGTTGATGGTGTTTTCCCACCTGATATTGGTAGACCGTCTAATGGTGTTAAACTCTTGGGTGGTCCGGTGAGTTTGGATTTGAACTTTATTAGTGACATGATGTTGAGTAGAGTAAACAAGACTGTTCAACTTATGTCTCGCCATCAAGAAACTCAAAGATCCTCCAGTTGAGATGCTTTTACTTCGCAATTGCAACGGTGTTTCAGTTATATTTTTGCTTTGTGTACTACCAATCCTGCACCCTTCAACAAGCGTTTGAGCTTTTCGATGATTATTTGCTCAAGTACTTGAGACTCCTTGTCACTTGGTGATGGTTCCCGGCTTTGGTCCTTCTACGGCGACGATTGACTACCTTGCCCATCAAAGATGGTGTTTGGGCATTTATACCATAGCGGACACACGCACCTATTGTTATCTTGCTTCTCAGTCGACGCGGCTTCGGTGCAAAAGGTGATCCTTGGTAACTTATTCTCAACGAACAAAGGTTTTGCTTTTCGGTTGGCTCTTGAGAAATTTATTCGGGTATGTGGACTACCTTCTTCATGCTGGGTCGATGATCTCGCCCCCCTTCTATGCATTCCACAGCGGTGACTTATTTTGATGCAATTAAGAAGCAAATCCCAGACCAATTTTCTATGTATGTAAGAGATTCCATTTTGTGGAAGTGTAACCAAGTTAAGCATGTACAAGACTATTTATTGGTTGTACCTATCAGTGGGCTTAATCAATGCCTCGGGCCAAGACATTTTAGGGTTGTCCTTTGTTATCGCCTGGGTATCCCTTTGTTTGTTGAGAATGGTTTATGCTCCAGTTGTAATAGGCCTATGGATATTTTTGGAGATCACGCGCTTCATTGTGCAAAGGATGTAGGGGTTAAGTTTCGACACGACTTTGTACGTGATATAGTCGTTGATATTTGTTACAAAGCTGGTGTGCCTGCGCAGAAGGGAAAAGTATCCCTTGGGTTTTACGTCGAGATGATGACAAGGATTTACGGCCTCTTTGATATCCTCGTTCTTAATTGGGATAATGGAAAAGATGTTTGTATGGATGTTACAGGGGTCTTTCCTTTCGCTGGTGAAGGAATTCGTTCTTTCGTTCCAGGAAAAGCTATTTCTAGTGTTGTTTCACGGAAACGCGCTAAATACTTGGACAAGTGTGATTCGCATGGTTACGGTGCAGGTGTTTTAGCTTTCTCTACCTTGGGGAACTCGGTGAGGATACTTTATGTTTTTAAGCGTCGAAGAATTGTTTAGTTAATAATGCGCTAGTAGCGGTTTTGGTAGCTTTATTTTTCATAGATTAGGTATTGCTATTCAAAAGGGTGTTGGTGCCCAGCTTGTCGCTAGGTTGCCAACCAATAGTTTGTAATTCTTCAAAATACTAATGTATTTAAATAATAAGAAAATTTAATAATTAAATATTTATTTGATGAAAATACATTAAAACCATATCTCTAATTTATTTTAATTGGAAAATAAGGTCATAATTAGTGTAAGAATTCCGATACCGGTGCAACAACATCATCAATCACATTACCATTAAGGGAATTCTGAATACAATAAGCTTTGAGAAGGTTAGGGATAGTGCTGCCATGATTCCAGTAATTCTTGAACATGAAATTCCAACATGTACTGTCAATTTGAAGAAACGCAGGACAACATGACTTAGCATCTAAATGAACTCTTTTGCTCAATATCGAGTCGTAAATTTGGTCTACACATTCAAACATCTTTTCTCCAGTTCTAACTTTATCTTTGTTTCCAACATTTTAAAGCACTTGGAGAAATTGGTTCGAAAAGCGGATGTGGCCAACATTGTTATATATAAGACAAACACAACCATCAAAACATGTCGAGTAGTATCCATCTTCATTGATCTGATTCTGTTGTGTGAAATTTTTTTTTTTGGGAGAAAGCGAATAACGATGTTAGTTTTCTGAGTGGATATACTTTCCTCATAGGGTATACAGATCTTATAGAATGAGAATATCATTTTTTAATTAAAAAGGTTTAAAGGCTATTTATTGGAGGTGAATTAATTAATATTCGTAACCTACCATTGTTGTTTGATACATGTGCATTTAAATTTCTTGATTTATAAATGTTTTTAAATAAATATTTTGCTTACTACATTTTCTCTGAAGAAACGAATGTATCTTAAAGTTTTCACAATTTTTTATATATTTACTTATTTATTATCTATGTAATGCCCCATTATATGGGTAATATGTCCACATTCCCTAAACCAATAACCATCTTTAAATATAAACATTTTATATTTAGAAATCAATTAAGCCTACTTGGATATTCATTGTCTGGATGGGCTTTTCAATATCTCGTTATACTTGTACATAACATATATTAAAATTACATGATTTACCTTCAAATCTTCCATATATTTCGGTGTTATCAATTTCCATCTAATTGGTTAGAAGATGAAAAATGAGGAATAGCTCTAAGAACTTCAAATTCTAGTTGTACCAAATCAAGTAAGGACATATATACAACTTTGATACAATAAATAAGAAAACTGCCTAAGAACTTAATCCACGAGTTATGAGTAACCACATTTTTATGCGATTACATCCAGTCATCTCGTGCATTACATAGGTAACTACAAAAGAAGTCCACAGTTCTCTTTTTTTAAAGAAAAATCCATAGTTCTAGTTATGTCCTTACTTGGGTGTTAGTTAAGCCTGTTGTAAACTATACCTTTGAAAACTAAAAGTTAATGCAAAGTCGGAGCTTCACAGTTTTATATACTATGTATAACGTCAACATTATTGTTATGCTTGCCGAGCAACTTAAGTATCTTTAAAGGTTTCAAAATTATCTGTTATCCATGGGCATATGTTCTAAGGATTACGGATTATTGAGTTAACCCCATCTTAAAACCGTGGATTGATGCATAATTTAGCCTTTTAATGATTACTTGTGCTCCAAATTAATCGGTCATTATTTGTTTATGTTGGAAATTGGTATTATTCGTAAAGTAACTATCATTTCTTTACTTATTTCTAATAGCTTGTAATTTAAAAAATTTATATTTCAATTTGAGGATCACTGAATTAAATAATATATAAATTTAATTTAATAATTAAATATTTATTTGATGAAAATACATTAAAACCATATCTCTAATTTATTTTAATTGGAAAATAAGGTCATAGTTAGTGTAAGAATTCTGATACCGGTGCAACAACATCATCAATCTCATTACCATTAAGGGAATTCTAAATACAATAAGCTTTGAGAAGGTTAGGGATAGTGCTGCCATGATTGCAGTAATTCTTGAACATAAAATTCCAACATGTACTGTCAATATGAAGAAAAGCAGGACAACATGAATTAGCATCTAAATGAACTTTGTTGCTCAATATTGAGTCATAAATTTGGTCTACACATTCAAACATCTTTTCTCCAGTTCTAACTTTATACTGTTTCCAACATTTTAAAGCTCTTGGAGAAATTGGTTCAAACGCAGATGTGGCCACCATTGTTATATATAATACAAACACAATCATCAAAACATGTCGAGTAGTATCCATCTTCATTGATCTGATTATGTTGTGTGAATTATTATTTTTTTGGAGAAAGCGAATTACGATGTTAGTTTTCTGAGTGGATATACTTTCCTCATAGTTGTTACAGATCTTATAGAATGAGAATATCAGTTTTTAATTAAAAATATTTTAAGGCTATTTATTGGAGGTTAATTAATTAATAATCGTAACCTACCATTGTTGTTTTATGCATGTGCATTTAATTTTCTTGATTTATAAATATTTTGCTTACTACATTTTTTCTCAAGACACGAATGTATCTTAAAGTTTTCACAATTTTTTTATATATTTACTTATTTAATATCTATGTAATGCCCCATAATATAGGTAATATGTGTCCAAATTCCCAAAAAAAATAACCATCTTTAAATTTAAACATGTTATATTTAGAAATCAATTAAGCCTACTTGGATATTCATTGATGGATGGGCTTTTCAATATCTCGTTATACTTGTACATAACATATATTAAAATTACATGATTTACCTTCAAATCTTCCATATATTTCGGTGTTATCAATTTCCATCTAATTGGTTAGAAGATGAAAAATGAGGAATAGCTCTAAGAACTTCAAATTCTAGTTGTACCAAATCAAGTAAGGACATATATACAACTTTGATACAATAAATAAGAAAACTTCCGAAGAACTTAATCCACGAGTTATGAGTAACCACATTTTTATGCAATTACATCCGGTCATCTCGTGCATTACATAGTTAACTACAAAAGAAGTCCAAATTTCCCTTTTTTTAAAGAAAAATCCATAGTTCTAGTTATGTCCTTAGTTGGGTGTTAGTTATGCCTGTTGTAAACTATACCTTTCAAAACTAAAAAGTTAATGCAAAGTCGAGCTTCACGGTTTTAGATACTATGTATAACTTCAACATTATTGTTATGCTTAGCCGAGCAACTTAAGTATCTTTAAAGGTTTCAAAATTATCTGTTATCCATGGGCATATGTTCTAAGGATTACGGATTATTGAGTTAACCCCATCTTAAAACCGTGGATTGATGCATAATTTAGCCTTTTAATGATTACTTGTGCTCCAAATTAATCGGTCATTCTTAAGGGTTCACAGGAACCAAGACGGACCGGCGCTGGCAGTCCGGAACCGGTGGAACCGTACTGTTTTGAATGCCGAGGCAGGAAGGGAGTGCAGTACCGGTCAAAAATAGGAACCGAGGCTAGGGAGAATACAGGTACACGGTCAATTCCAAGTCCCGTATCGTCCCGGACCGAATGTAGCAAGTAGTAATAGCCATTAGATTTAAGGGTAATAAACTAATAATAGCCATTAGAAGCTCTATTCACGACAACATTAACTTCTTTGAATTTATCCTCTGGAGAGGTATAGACTTTTGGTATATTAAAAAATATTAATGCTCCTCTGCATTTCAATGCATATTTTTCAGAAGTGATTCGATTGAATTCCACTCAGAAGCGTTCGTTTAATATAAATATAAAGGTCCTTAAAACTGGGGATAGTTTTGTTAGTGTTTATGACAGTGTGATTCCACCTTACGGACACGCACTACAAGTTCGCATTGAAAATATAACTACATACAGACGTAATAATATATGAGATATTGGTTTGGTACCGATAAAGGATTCAACTATACCTCCATTAATCAGTGCCCTTGAAGGTTATATTATTGGTGATAAATTAGTTCAGGTAACCAATTCAAATGATGGTAATTCTCTCGTTTTTCTACTAATAATCCATGGACTAAATTTAAATATGTACCTTAGTTGAGTCAGTCTTGTTTCTATTTTTAATTTTTAGTGATCTTCATTTAGTGGCAGTATAACTCACTGCTTGAAAAAATTTTGTCTGGGCAGAAGGCAGAGACGGAGCAAGTACACAGCACCGTGCGGTCGAATAGTAGGAACCAGTGCCGGAATGCAGTGCAGGTCCCAAAGAACCGAGGCTAGGGAGGTACAGGTACTCGGTCTCGGCAAGAACCGAGCCGAACCGTACCATGTGCACCCTTAGTCATTCTACGTTTATGTTGGAAATTGGTATTATTCGTAAAGTAACTATCATTTCTTTACTTATTTCTAATAGCTTGTAATTTAAAAATTTTATATTTCAATTTGAGGATCACTGAATTAAATAATATATAAATTTAATTTAATAATTAAATATTTATTTGATGAAAATACGTTAAAACCATATCTCTAATTTATTTTAATTGAAAAATAAGGTCATAGTTAGTGTAAGAATACCGGTAAGATCAACCGATTGCAACAACATCATCAATCTCATTACCATTAAGAGTTACTTTAAGAATAATACCAATACAATAAGCTTTGAGAAGGTTAGGGATAGTGCTTCCATGATTCCAGTAATTCTTGAACATGAAATTCCAACATGTACTGTCAATTTGAAGAAACGCAGGACAACATGACTTAGCATCTAAATGAACTCTTTTGCTCAATATCGAGTAGGTAAATTTGGTCTACACATTCAAACATCTTTTCTCCAGTTCTAACTTTATATTTGTTTCCAACATTTTAAAGCTCTTGGAGAAATTGGTTCGAAAAGAAAGCGAGATGTGGCCAACATTGTTATATATAAGACAAACACAATCATCAAAAAATGTCGAGTAGTATCCATCTTCATTGATGTCATTCTTTTGTGTGAATTATTTTTTTTTGGACAAAATCGAATATTGATGTTAGTTTTCAGAGTGGATCTACTTTCCTCATAGTTGATGTTAGCTCTTATAGAATGGGAATATCAGTTTGAAATTTAAAAGGTTTTAAGGCTTTTATATTGGAGGTGAATTAATTAATATTCGTAACCTACCATTGTTGTTTTATGCATGTGCATTTAAATTTGTTAATTTATAAATGCTTGCAAATAAATACTTTGCTTATTACATTTTCCGCCAAGTAAAGAATGTGTCTTAAAGTTTTCACCATTTTTTATATGTTTAATTATTTATTACCTAAGTGATGCCCCAAAATATCGGTAATATGTCAAAATTCCCTATACCAATAACCGATCTTTAAGTATAAACATGTTATATCTGGGAATCAATTAATCCTACATGGATATTCATTGTCTCGCTGGGATTTCCAATAACCAATATATTTAAGTATGAACATGTTATATTTATTAATCAATTAAGCCTACATGGATACTCATTGTCTTCCTGGGTTTTTCAATATATCGTTATACCTGTAGATAACATATATTACAATTACGGGGTTGACCTTCAAATCTTCCATATATTTCGGTTTTATCAATTTCTATTCAATTGGTTAGAAAATGAAAAAATGAGGAATAGCTCTAGAAACTTCAAATTCTAGTTGTACCAAATCGAGTAAACAAATCTATACAACTTAGTCCACAAGTTATGATTAACTACATTTTTATGCAATTATATTCAATCATCTTGTGCATTACATAGGTAAATACAAAAGAAGTCGATAAATCCTTTTTTTAAAGCAAAATACATAGTTCTAGTAATGTCCTGACTTGGGTGTTAATTAAGCATGTTATTGTAAACTTTACCCTCAAACCTAAAAAGGTAATGCAAAGTCGGAGCATCACATTTTTAGATACTATGTATCGCGTCGTCATTTTTGCTATGCTCAGTCGAGCAACTTATGTATCTTTAAAGGTATCATATTTATCAGTTATCCATGGTACGTGTTCTAAGGATTTCAGATTGTCGAGTTAACCCTCGTGTTAAAACTGTGGATGCATGATTTAACATTTTAAAGATTACTTGTACTCCAAATTAATCGACCATTCTATGTTTACAATGAAAATTGTTATTATTCGGTAAAGTAACTATTATTTGTTTATTTATTTCTAATTGCTTGTAATTTATTAAATTTATATTTTAATTGAGGATCACTAAATAAAATAAGTAACAAATTTAATACATCGAAACCATATCTCTAATTCAATGTCATTATAATAAGTTCCAAGTTAGTGTAAGGGTTCCTATACTGGTGCAACAACAACATCAATCTCAGAATTTTGAATACAATAAAGTTGAGAAGGTTAGGGATAAGACTATCATTATTCCAGTAATTCTTGAACATGAAATTCCGACATGTATTGTTAATTTTAAGAAAAGCATGACAACATGACTTAGCATCTAACTAAATTTTTGTGTTCCAAATCTACTCATAGATTTGTTCTTCACATTCAAATGTGGTTCTAATGCAGATGTGGTCAACATTATTATATATAAGACGAAAGAATTATCAACAAATTTCGAGTAGTGTCCATCTTTATTAATGTGATTATGTTGTGTGATTTATTTTTTTTGTGTTGCTTAAAGTGAAGATTGATGTTAGTTTTGTTAGTCGTTATGTTTTCCTCATAGTTGATACAGTTCTTTTAGAATATGAATATCAATCTGAAACTAAAAATCTTTTAAGACTTTTATTTGAGGTTAATTAATTAGTATTAGTAACCTACTAGTGTTTTTATGCACATTTAAATTTCTTAATTTATAATTATTTTCAAATACAGTAAATACTTTTCTTATTAAAATCCTCTCTCAAGAAAAGAATGAAGATTTTGATTAATTCGATAATTTTGTTTATTAAGAGCAAGGTATATGGGTATATTTTTTCAAATATAATTTTTGTTTGTTCATAATGCCTAAAGTGGATATTAAAACCATTGAATTTGAGCCATAGTTATAGTTTGATTGTCTTATAGACCTGTGAATTCAAATCTAAAGATCATTTAACCAAAAAACTGTTTTTTTTCTTAGTTGATGAGTTTCATCTTTCATCAATGCGCTAGTTATCAGAGTTGCTATTTCCTCCATGTGACAAATCGTTGGCTGATGAAGTATTATTGGCTGATGGAGTTTTGAGTATGAGAATAAGATGTCTTACCATGTTTTGGTTGTTTTTTCCAGAAAAAGTACTTAAGCATCACATGCTATAGGCAAACCCTTGAGCTCATAACTAGCCATGCATAGTGAGTGGTGGTTATTGATAAAATATTTTTACTCTCTTTTCCAAAGTTTTATCTTCGAGTTGGAGAGGATTTATGATGTGATGTAAACTAATATGGGAAAAATGATGGCAATATTAATTTGCACACTGAAAGCCAGCAAGAGATTAATTTGCACATGTAGAAATTCACAACCCTTCATTTCTTGAACCTCTTATCAATAGTTGATGCATGTAGGGGCTAACATATAAAAAGTGAACTTGAGACTTAAGAAGAAAAAATGGAAGTTCAGTAAATGGAGAACTATTACACACTGATCTCCTCAAGATTTTTCTACCGAGACATGCCCAGAAAAAGAGTTCTGGCCGGCCGGAAATGGGATTTCATAATATCCCTACTACAACACCGTCCAGTAGAAGCATCTCGGACGAAATTGAGAAACAAAACATTAGATATGGATTTTCTTGTCCAACTTGATTGGAACCTCAGGACCTCTACTTAGCCCTCCTCGACTATGCACCGTGTTCTCCAATTTAATTTATTTCGTAGGCCTCGTTGCGTCTTGTATATGTACTCTTGGAGACAACCAAAGGTTGGTTTACCGTGGCTCCAGTTCTCCCAGAATCCTCACAACCATATAATAGCCATTGACCTGAACATATATTTCCTATTTAGCGCATCTAATAATGAGGCATTTAGCATTATATACAGGAGTTTCCATTGGTTCGAATTTTCGGTCTCAAAGTTAAAGGTAGACGAGTTCCGAATTGGTTCGATTTATTTATTTATTTGGACGTCTGCCTGGCAGAGACTGAAAAGAAGCAAAGACAGAAAAGCAAAGAAAGCAAGCAACAGACCAGACGACTACAGAGTCATGTTGCTGGAGAAAGAAAGTTTGTGAGTTTAAGAAGATGTCCACCAAGTTTGGAATTGGTTCGAATTTTAGGTCGCAAAATCAACATTGAGTTAAAAGTGGACAATCAAGGTTATTTCTTTTGACACCCACATGAATCGTGCATATGATCAAAATATTACATCGTAGGTACAATCATCCCAAACTAAAAACGCATTGATCCGTAAAGTATAAGACCATGCAGATCACAATCACGTGAAATCATGCTAAACAAACTCTAAATTATGTTCGAATTTTTTCATTTATATTAGATAGTTGCATATTATTAGTACTCATGGCAATTAGCGCGAGTAAAAGAAACCTCCCTTCCATCAAGGTCATACTCAACAATGAAGTTAGTCTGAGCTGTATTCCCAAGGATGGCAATACCATTACTAGGAATAATGGCCAAGCAAGTAACATCTTCAGCTATCATAAAAAACGTGTTCGTTTCCGTAAGTCGTACATCACCATCAGGTCCATCACCATTGAAATGAAATATCATATCAGGTAATTTAATACGATTAGAAGATAACTCCGTCCTGTTATAACACAGAATATTGAAATCCTCTTTCTGCGCTAGTGGATGAATTTGGATTGGGTTCCAATTGATATTTGCTCGAACAACGGCTTCTAACTTGTAATAAACCTTTTCATGCAGCATCGTCAATCTAGTGCCGGAATCAATAACTATGTCCGCTTCATCATCAGTAGAACCATTCACGCTGTTCAGTACAAATGTCTTGTTATTTCTGGTGAAACTATTGTTTTCTTCGCCACCCTCACCAGTGACATCCGCGATGATGCTTATACCATACAAAGTTGCATAGTAAAACGTCGAAGGTTCTTTTGATAACAGTGGTATTGAAACAATATTCTCAGTAGGTCCACGAGTACGACCAAGAATGAGCCAACTTGTTGAATTCTCGTGAAGTGGGGAAAAACAATAAGAGAAAAACCCTTTGATAGTATAGCGCAGTTGGGAAATGAGAGATAAAGGCCCTCCACCTAGGCCAACTATCCCTGAGCCTTGCGTAGGAAAAAACCCACCGTTTTTGTAGCCGCACCCAATTGCAATTTTCTTTTCGAGGAGGGCATTGATCGACCTATTAATACTACTAGAGTATTGTGGGGAAAAGGTGAATTTTTCCATTGCCATAACCCCACTTGTATAACCGCTACCGTATTCGTAGTGGTAATCGCAGTAACTCCTATGCTTATCATGAACCTTACTGCATTGATGAGCAGCCCCTTGATCAAAAAGGTATTTGCAGATCTTGGACTTGCAAGAAACTACTTTGTAACTGGAAGATGAATTCGGGTTGAATATTGATTCGTCTTGCCGATAACAACGTTCGCAAGGTTGACATTGTAACCACACGAGGTCACTACCGGTGTCTGCGATACCGAGATATTCACGAGCCGGGAGCCAATAGAAAATTTCATTAAATACAAACCCATGTCAACTGGAATAATCTCTGGTTGAAGACTTGGATTTTCTTGGTAATGATAAGAGTTATTATGTCTAGTCAAGTTAATACGGTTGAGGAAGTATTGCGAACGGGCCATGGATTGACGAATCAAAGCCTCAAAACCATCAAAACTAGATTTTGATGAGAAATTCAAATCTGGTGATCGAGATAATAAGCTGCTGTGGGTTAAGCTTATTTTGATGGCATGGGAAGTTGATGAGCTAGTATGAATGATCGTAATAATTAGCACCATTACTGAAAGAAAATGATGACTTTTGGTAGCCATGGCTAACTTATAACAGTATCAGAAGATTAGAGATAAGAGAGAGATAGGTTTGTTTGGAGTGAAGGTTCAGGTTCAACGTTAGTATTTATAATTGAGAAGCTCCAAATTTTACCCTTAGTTTTTAGAGGTACGGTTTTGTTCACATGGTAAAATAACATGCAAACTCAAAGTAAAAAAGGACCTAAGAATCACATGGTTTGATGTTTGATTAGGTTTGGAGAAGGGCAATTCGGGCGTACAAATTCAAAATGTTATTAATTAACTAGTTAAAAACGGTATGAAAATGAGGGACAAGTGTCAAATTCTTATTCATCCCCATGGGCGGGGATCCCTGTCCCCTTCTTCCGTGTGCCCCATGTCCCTCGGTCGACACGTGTCTTCTATTTACTTCCATTATTTGTCATGGTCAGAAGATCAAGTTATTTTGAGAAATAAAAGACGCAAAATAATCTCTTTCCTTTACCAGCGTTAAGCCAAGTCCGAAGCAAATTCAAACATATATTTCCTTGCATATATGTATTTTCTTCACAAGTTCATCATGTTCATAATCATATGATTTGATTCCGTGAATTGCAGAGTAGTTAACAAAATTAATGCAACTTAGTATCTAATTTTGATTGTTTTTGTTTTTTTGTCATCCAGGTGCTAGTAGTTCATCATTTCTGCAAAACAAAATTCCTCTTGATGCCATCACTTGGTTTTCTGTTAATCTCATCTACTATAGCTCTTTGGGCATGGGAGTATCGGACATGGAGATATCGAGTTGGTCGTGATATTATAATGTCTTTGTACAATTGTATCCTAGTATATCACCCCTTCCCCTTCTTCCTCTACAAATCTCTCAATTTCTCGTGAATGAGTTGGTTTTAAAACTTCTTCTCACTGCAAATGGCTAGCTATCAAAAGATCTCGGTATAAATATGTTGATTGATTATGGAAAAACATTAGAAAGATCCATTTCGAATTTGATTAATGCTAATAAAGGAAAGAGATTAATCTTTGAGCTTTTATTTCTCAAAATAACTAGATTTCCTGACCCTAACAAGTAAGGGAAGTTAATATAAGACACATGTCAACACATTATAGGAGGGACACAGGGGCACACGGAAGAAGGGGACATGGGATCCGCGCCCATCCCATGCCCATCACAATTTCCACCATCAAAATTTTTCTCCTTTGGACGAATATGAATTCAACACCAAAAAATAGGAATCTTGGCCAATAGGAAAAGAGGGTTTCATCACTGATCAATGTGAGAGGTTATTTTGTGCGGAAACATCACGGTTGCATTCTTATCATGCATAATAAGCATGAAGTCTTCATTCACGTTTCGCTAAGAAAATGATAGGGATGGCAATACCATTCTCCCGTTCCTCTCTGCCAGACTGGAGTCAAGCGCATTCATAGAATCCACGATCGATTTGCAGTCAAGCACATTCGTTTGAAATCATTTGATTTGGAAAGTACTAAACATTTCACCAATTACATTACCAACAAACTCAAAAGGCCTGTAATTATTTGGGCCTGAAACCATCCTAGATTGATATCCACTAACTATGTACCAAGATTCTAATATCTTTCTCCAAATTAGAAAATTGCAAGTTGCCTTAATTAGTAAAAACTAATTGAGATGGTTAAAATGCTTTTCCGTAAAAATTTAACTATCCATCTCTTTTGAGCAATCGTCAGTGAAATCCCAACATTTCAGTCAACCCTTACGGACAAAAAAGTTATGAGTCATCCTCTATTGACGGACAAAACGATTTTGTCCTTCTGTATTTGTTAAGTTTCATTTTTCCTTCCCTCTATACCCCTCAATCATAGTTAATACTCCAACCATAGTTAGTATTCATACGGGTTTTGAAATTATGGTTATTTTATGAGGACCCGGATTGTATATGGATAAGGAAGAGTAATTTGTAATGAAGAGATGTATTTTGTCTCTAACAGAAGCTTCTCTACTGCTTCAAAAAAAAAAAGCTTCTCTACTCTACCTAGGTAAAACATCCAAACAGAGCAGCATACTGATCCCCTTCTATAAAAAAAAACTGGAAAATGGTGTATCCTTAGCAATTGATGGAGAAGCACTGTTTCAGTTCTTTGTTATTGCAATCTTGGATAAACAAACGCCAGAGATGAGTTCTTACTTCATCCATTCCAAACCTCTGTTGTAAGATACCCAAAACACTTATGTCTAGTGCCTTAAACCCAAAGATTACAAAATTCATGTAGTTATTTCAATTTCAGACCTACATCATTACATGTTAACAGTAAATATAGTATTATTACTCCCTCACCAACATATTTTTGAACAAGCTTTCCAATAAATCGGATGAAACATGCTTCATTTTTTTGGGCTATAGCTCTAGCTAGTAGTGTTTTGCCAGTACCAGGTGGTCCATAGCGAAGAACACCCTTAGGAGGGTCAATTCCCAGCTTGACAAATTTCTCAGGATGAAGCATTGGCAGTTCAACAACCTGAAGAAAAATTTACAAACCGAATGAACACCTCACGATATATAAGCATAAATTTGTCTCCGACAATCACAAATACTACAAGTCTACTTCATCAGTACAAGTCTCAGAGATCACAAGCACTTGAAATATGAAAAGCAGAGACAACCATAACTATATACCTCTCGCGTCTTCTCAATTTGCTCTTTACATCCACCACATGGCAAAGATAGGTTACATCAAGCTTTTCTTCGACAGTCATCATAGTAACACTTGGATCAATTTTTGGGGGTAGGGGGTCTGAATGTGATATTTTTCTGTCAACACTGCAGTAATAGTTAGATGCAGAAGTAGTAATCTAGTAAAGGAAGTGAAAATTGACTTCAAATGTTCATATACAATTTTTAAAAGAGAAAACGGTTTATACAACCATTGATTATTAATAATTGGGAGTCCCTAAAGAATATAAAATACCAGCATCCTCAAACATGCTCCATAAGAAACTAAAACAAAAACTTACCCACCATACATTCCTTCTTCAAGCCAGTAAATGATGACCAAGTTCCAAGCCAATAACAAACTGCAAACAAGATTTTGATCCAGTAAATGATGACCAAATTCCATGTAATCCACAGTAAAGAACGATAAGAGTAACATAAAAAAATAAAAAAAAAAAGGAAGAAGAAGAAGATAACATATAAACATACCTTTGTTCTAAGTATTGGCCGGTTGTGTTGGATGTATCACTAGACATGATGAGGGATTAGTGATATCATAACGCAGCATTTAAACTGGTTACAAGGAAATTACTTCAAGCAAGACAGAAGCACTGCAATAAAAACTGCAATGCAAGTCCTAAAAGATTGGCAATGCATTGAAGAAAAATTCTGGAAAACCAAAAGCAGAGACCAGTTCATCAAATCGGGAGACAAGAACACCAGTTATTTCCATAGATCTACTAAAAGCAGAACAAGAAGGAATAAGATTGATGTTGTCCAGGATTATGAAGGAAATTGGATTGAGGATTAACAAGAAATAAAACAGTGCTTCACCAACCACTTCTCCAAAATGGCTTTGAATCCCCAAGATGAACCACAAATCATCAACCTCATCCACACAACCATAACTGCAGCTGACAACAACATGCTCAACAGAATTCCTGAAGATCATGAAATCAAGGACATCATCTTCAGTATGGCCAAAGATAAAGCACCAGGTCCTGATGGCTTCCCTCCAAACTTATTTCATGCCAACTGGGATATTGTTGGAAGATTTGGTTAAAATGGTCAAACACTTTTTCAAATCTGGTCACATGCTAAAAGAAATGAACTCGACATTCATAACCTTGATACCCAAAACTGATAAGCCTTCAAACCCCATCCATTTCAGACCCATCAGCCTTTGCAACACAACATATAAAATCATATCTAAGCTCCTAGCCCAGAGAATGAAACCATACCTAAACAAAATCATATCCCCCTACCAATCTGCTTTTATCCCTGGGAGACAGATAGCTGATAACATAACTATTGCTCATGAAATTATACACTACATGAGAAACAGAAGAGGACTCAAAGGAAATAAAGGTAGTATAGGAATCAAGATAGACATGGCCAAGGCTTTTGATAGAGTGGATTGGACTTTTCTTCAGACTATTATGGAAAAAATTGGTTTCAACTCTGATTGGTGCAACAAGACTATGCAGTGTATAAATACAACTTCTTGTGTTGTGCTAATCAATGGCTCCCCTGATAACTTCTTCAACCCTTCAAGAGGTCTTAGACAAGGGGACCCCCTATCTCCTTATTTATTTTTGTTCTGTATGGAAGCTTTGTCCAGGACCTTATCACATGCTGAAGACTTGGGCATAATATCAGGTGCCAAAATTTGCAAGACTGCTCCTTCAATAACACATCTACTTTTTTCTGATGATTGCATGGTCTTCTGCAAAGCCAACTCTACTGAAGCTCGGAATCTAAGGGACATTCTTAATATATTTGGAGATACTTTACAGCCAACTCATCAACCCAAAGAAATCAGGTGCTTTTTATAGCAAAAGACAGTGATCCATCCATAATACCTAACATCGCAAGCACAGAAGTTCAAGTTACTTTGCAAATGACAAATACTTAGGCTCCCCTTTGTTTACCCAATGAAGCAAAATACAATGTTTTAGACCGGGGGTGGACAAAATGAAAATGAACTTGTCAGCTGGAAGAATTCCCCTAAATCCAATTTGGAAGAGAAGTTATAATCAAATCTATCACCTCTCGATCAATATTTATCAAATGAATTGCTTAGGAATACCTAAGCAAAACATCCCAAGACATGAACAAGTTACAAAGAGATTTCTTCCGGGGAAAAATGGAGAATCAATGGATACTACCCCAAAAGCTTGGATGACTATATGCAAGCCAAAAGACCTTGGTGGGTTAGGTTTCATGAATATGGGACTATTCAATAGTGCCATGATAACAAAGATATGATGGAGACTAGAAACAATACAAAGGACTCTCTACCGGTACCGCTAATGGATGCCAAATACCTATTGGGAAGAAATATACTAAACATGAACACTAATGCTAAAGATGGAGATTCTGGATATGGAAAGGAGTTTTAGAAGGTATTGAACATCCAAAGAACATTGTGTTTGGAGAATAGGTAATAGTTACAAAATCAACATCCGGGAAGACCTATGGATACCCAACTCAACCGGAAGCTCTCAAGCCAGCCAACTGCCCTATTGATATTCAGATGCTGGCTCACCTAATGATTGATCAGAAGGATTGGAACATCCAACTCATCCAACAACTCTTCAATCTAGACATTGCTCAAACTATCAGTCTTATTCATCCACTCCAGGAAGAAGAGCGGTATTCACCGGAACATTAACAACACCGCAAATTCTCGAGTTAAAGCTCTATACAAAGCTAAAATTGAGAACTTATATAAAATGATCAAACAACAAGGGATTGGGGTGCCATTTGGAAGTTGGAGGTTGCCCGAGTTATCAAGATCTTTCTTCGGAAATGTGCTCATGAAATTCTCCCAACAAATGCCAAACGCAAGTATTCTCACTACATTGATCCCATATACAAAATGCGAATCGGGAGGAAACAATGACTCATATGTTTCTCAACTGCCCTGCTGCCACAGCTATCTGGCAGCAAATGCTAGGGGTTAATCATGGGCTCTTTGACCATCAAACCCCATTCATGGGGTGGTTCAATGATTGGTTCCACAATGATAGCATCACTGATAACACTTGTATCTATGCTACCACCAAGCTAGTACATTTGGAAGGCTAGATGTGATCTAGTATTCCAGAACATTACTCATAATGTTAAGACTACTATTGTCAGCATTCAACAACATCTCTGTGATTACAACAGAGTTCAAAATCTGCCTCATCATGCCCTGAACTCTCAGGATCATACCAATGATAATGAGTACCATCTAACAACTGCAGGAATGAATGTGGGGCTCCAACACCCACAGGAATTATGGTTTTGTAATCAAAATCTGTACTATCCAGGACCCTCACACTTACCATTATTTTTCTGCCCTAATTATCACTGATTTTGCAGGGAACTTGGTTGATAGCAGGACACACAAATTTCAAAGGGGACCAGCAGAGCCACGGAGGAAGGAGAGATCTAGCTTTTGGATGGGCAGAGGAAAAGCAGCACACAAACATTGTCATACAAGCTGAAACTTCTGACATTCTGGAGCACTTCAACAAACTTTACCTACAAGCAATCAAAGCAAGATTCAGCAAGAATTTCCACAGGGAGAAACAAATCTTGAATGATGAAACTATCCTCCATATCAAGCCTGTAACTTTTGTCTTAAGCTCTTAGATAGAAACCAAAATCTCCAAGCTTTAAACTTGGCTATAAATTGTAAGAACTTGAGCAGTGGGTCTGATGTTTGCCTAAACCAGGACACCACTAGCATTCATATCAATTCCATTCCTTAGGCATTGCCTAAGTTTTCTTTAAAAAAAAAAAGAAACCAAAAAACGACGAGCTAATATTATTATTAGTGCAGTTCTTTACACAAGTTTTCAATACCAAAAATTCCAAAAAAAGAATACAAAAACAGTTTTTTACATTATTGTTGTTTTTCCTTAATACACTCTACTATTTTGACTGCAAGAAAATCAACAGTGCTCCAGTACGGGAACCACCATTTCTGTTTCCTCATAAGCAAAACAAAGAACAAGCCCCAAAATCCAACTGCAAACCCCATGGCTATAATAGCATACAATAAAAACTTATCTTTTCCATCCCCTTGATCGACTTCATCAACTTTACTTGAAGGAACAGTAGTATTAATATAATGGCCACCGTCGCAAACTTTCTTCAATGGAAATCCACATAATAGACCATTCCCGGCAAAAGCAGAACCATCCATACTCAATGTATCGAAGTGACTTTGTCTTGGGATCCTGCCACTGAAATTATTGTAAGATAAATTTAAAACCTCAAGAGAATCGATTGCTGCCAAGGATTGTGGGATAGGTCCGGAAAGTCTATTAGAACTTAAATCCAAAGACTCTAGACTAGACATGTTTCCAATTCTTGCTGGGATATTAGTTGAGAAACCATTGTACGACAAATTAAGCATAGCAAGTCCTTGTAATAGCCCTATCTCATCTGGAATGCTTCCATTAAGAATGTTGCAGGATAGATCGATTCCTGAACTGTAGATATGGTACTGCTTAAATTGGGCCATGGTGCCTTTGATAGCCAACTGATATTGCACAAGATACGGTTCAGAGGTTATGAGAGTTGTACTTGTTAGCCTCGTCAAGTATCCTAGTTTTAATGGAATTTGGCCCGAGAGATTGTTTAATGATAAGTCTAATATTTGAAGTTGTTGCAGACGGATAATATCTCCAGGAATGGACCCATTGAATCTGTTCGACCTTAAACATAGAATCATAAGTTCACTGAGTGAACCAAGACCAGTAGGTATAATACCTTGAAAATTGTTATTTCTAAATTCAGAACTCTTAAAGACAAAAATTCTGGATGAACACTGGAAACACTCCATCGAGATTGTTGTCGCTTAAATAAAGATATTGCAAATTTTCTGCTTTTTGAAGCTCATTCGGAACATTGCCAGAGAGATTGTTGTTGTTGAGGTATAGAATAATAAGCTCTCTGCAGTACCCTATACTAGAAGGTATATTCCCAGATAGTTTGTTGTTGGAGAGGTTAATGTGATTCATTCCTGTTTTTCGAGAACAAAGTGAATAAGGAATTGAACCTGAAATTCTATTAGATGATAAATCAAAATAACCAAGATTTGGAGGTAGAAGAAGAGGCAGAGAACTACGAAGTCTGTTGTTAGACAAATTTAAGAAATTGAGATTTTTGAGTTTGGAGATGCAAGAAGGAATAGCTCCTGTGAGGTAATTACCAGACAGTTTCAAAACCTGCAAATGGGTAAAATTACAAATGAAAGTAGGGATAAACCCTTCCATACTGCATGATACCAACAATAAACTCTCTAATATAAATTTAGATGGATATGGGTGGTGTTGATCTATAACTACCCTTAATTTGTTGAAATTCAGGTTTAAGAATGTTAGATTTAGTTCATTGATCAAAGATATTAATGAAATATTTCCTGTAATTGAATTTCCGGAAACATCAAAGACACTAAGATTTCGGAGGTTTGTGATGCAACTCGGTATGATTCCTGTTATATTGTTACCTTGTAAATTAAGGCGTCGAAGAGAGCGAATATCACATACTGAATCTGGTATGGGTCCTTGGATGTTATTGTAAGACAAATCCAAAAAGTTTAGATATTTCAGATTTGACATTGAAGAAGGAATTGGACCTTGCATATTACACCAAGATAACTCAAGACTAGAAAGTGAAGTTAAGTTAGCCAGTTGTAATGGAATCGATGAATTCAGATAAGGATTGCCATTCATTTTCAGAGTTGATAGATGGGAAAGATTGTGAAACTCGTGGATTGGGAACACTCCACCAGTTATGCTGCAATTAGAGATCGAGATCCCTAAGATTCCAAAGATAAGAAATATCTTCCGAAAAATTCCCTTCTGAGGATAAATCAATTCCAGTCAACCTTAATACCTGGAGATTTGGTAAACCTCTTACCCATTCTGTCGAGGGTGAATCAAAGCAGTAGATCCAGTAAGCACTTACAAACATACTATTCAACCGATCCCACAAATAGCATGATAGGTCGAGGTATTGTAAAAATGTTAGGTTACTGAATTGTGTCGAAATCGACGCTGAAAAGTTTGAAAGGGAGAGATCCAGATGGGTGAGTTTTGTTAGATAAGAGAACCGATTGCTGATTTCTGATCCCTGAAAATCATTAAAGCCAAGATCGAGGTACTCCAATTGAGTAATATTGAAAATGGAAGGTGATAATATACCTTGTAGTGCAGTTTCTGCTGCTGTGCGGTCGGAGGAACCATCGTATTGGTGGTACATCTCCAAGTCTTTGTTTCTAAGGTCGATAGATATGACATGAAAAGACTCGCTTGAACATTGAATTCCATCCCAAGTGCAGCAGTTTTTATGTTGGGCGCCTTCTTGCCAAGAAGACAAGCGGCCAGATGGGTCGACCACATTAGATTTGATATCTAAGAGAGCCATTCTTTCCACTTCGTGGCATCCACGAGAGGATAATGAGCATACAGTAATGCTGATCATTATAACAAGGAGAAATGAAGAAGAGAAAATGATGTCATTTGAGTAGTCTTAGTGGATGAATTCATGATTAAAGGAAGTAATTGGCTTATTGCTTGATAATTGGATATGCATTAAAGTTTATGTGCGGACGACTATTTATAGTTCAAAACTTCACAACTTCAAATGCATTATACATCTCTAAGAGCATCTCCAATGAGACATTGGAAATATCCTAAATATAAGGCCACATAGGATTTTTAAGGATTTAACCAAAATATCATCTCCAATGGAAATGTGAAGGGAGAAAGTAAAGATGATGTGTATGCAGTAGTTATGTAGACATCCTCAAAGCTATCCTCTAGTTTTAGAGGTTCTCTTAGAGGATGTGAAGATCCTACTCATCATTTTAATGGTTATGATTAGTTATATAATTTGGATCAATGGTTTAAAAAATTTCAAGTTAAAGAAATACAATGTTTGTGGTTGGAGATGTTTTCTTTCATCTCCTCAAATTAAGGAAATATTGGTCTTAACATAAGAAAAAACAACTTCACAAAGGTGCACACCAAGTTATCATTGGAGATGCTTCTAAGGCCTATTCTATCTGTTAAGCCTTGTCAAAAAGATGAGTTTGGCATGTTAAAAATATGCTGGCGTGGCAAATAAGTTTCCCATTATAATGTGATATGATAAATTTGATTAAAAGTATATATTTAATTGTGTTGGGTGGGACACAATGAATAAAAAATATATTTTTGTTTGTGTGGTGGGGTATTTAGTATTATAATATAATCAGTGGGACCCTTTAAATATAAAAATATACTGAAAAAGTTAAAAAGTAAGAGAAAATGAGAGATTATCACTATTATAAAAAAAGGTGGTGTTCGACTCTGGTCAGGCTGGTCAACGACAGTCTTCTGAGACTAAAAGAGTTTAACCCAATCACTTAGATAGATACAGACTACTTGTCTCCTTAGGAAACCTAGTTACTAGGTCAGTTAAATGACGTGTTTGACCTTTAGATAGAAGACTGTCGTTTACCAGCCTAACCAGATAAAACTCACTCAATACAATGTAGCTGCTTGCATCTATGAGACAATGTGCGTCCATATACTACGTTAAATCTTGGAGATGGTCAATTCTTATTTGCAGTGGCCAAAAATTGTAAGGTACTCGAGGAAACGTACCGTTGAGATTGTTGTCATTTAATGAAAGGTATTCCAAGAGTACCCTATACTAGTAGGCATAGCCCCAGTGAGATTGTTGTTGTCGAGGTTTAGATATATAAGGAAACTGCAGTCACCTTTAGTAGAAGGTATAATCCCAGATAGTTTGTTGTTGGAGAGGTTGATGTATTCTGTTTTACTGTATGGCATTCCTAGTTCTTGCGAACATAATGAAGAAGGAATTGAACCTGAAAGTTCGCTGTAAGTAGACTAACGGTGGAAGGAATAACTAGTCTTTTTCCATTTTCTGTTGTGATTTCACCATGAAGTTTATTTTGTGATAAATCAAGAAGATATTCAACACCTTGAGGTAGAAGAGGTAATAGACCATGAAATCTGTTTTTAGACAAATCTAAGACCTCGAGTTTTTTAGATTTGCGATGCATGAAGGGATTGCTCCTGTGAGCTTATTTTCTGACAAATCCATTCTCTCCAAATGGGTAAAATTACAAAAGGAAGTAGGTATAAATCCTTCCATACTGCATGATTGCAAGTCTAAATGCACTAGTTTGAATTTTGATGGCTGTCGGTGTTGATCTATAACTACGGTTAATCTGTTTGCACGTAGGTCCAAATGAGTTGGGTCCAGTTCATTGATCAAAGAGATTAATGGCACTTTTCCTGTAATTGAGTTTCTGAAAACATTAAAGACACCAAGATTTCTGAGCTTTGTGATGCAACTTGGTATGGTTCCTGTTAAATTGTTAGAACCTAAATTTAGGTGTCGAAGAGATAAAATATTGCAAATTGACTTTGGTATGGGTCGTTGGATGTTATTAGCAGACAAATCGAGGTAGTTTAGATATTTTAGATTGGATATTGAAGAATGTAAGGATCCTTGAATTGAACATTGCGAGGCAGAAAAAAAGACTAATGACGGTGCATTTGAAACTAAACTCAGAATAGATCCAGTTGCATTAGTTTGGGATATCTCAAGTTTCGCAGTTTAGGCCAACTTTGTTCAAACATCCTAGTTAGATTAGGACGAAGATTTTTATTAACAGGCACATTAAGCTCTTTAAGTTGAGGAAGGTAGGGAATTAAACCTTGCAGATTACATCCGTATAACTCAAGATTTGAAAGCAAAGTTAAATTAGTCAGTTGTAATGGGATCGAGGATTTGAAATTGTTGTTGTGGTTCATTTTTAGAGAGGATAGACGGGAAAGATTGTGAAACTTTTGAATTGGGAAAGCTGGACCATGTATATTGCAACTAGAGATATCGAGATCTCTAAGATTGGAAAGATAGGAAATATGTTCTGCAAAATTCAGTTTTGAAGATGTGGCTTTAAGTAGATTCATACCACTTAACCTTAGTACCTGGAGATTTACTAACTCTCTCATCCATTTTGTAGATGCTGATTCTAAGCACGAGGAAGTAGCTAAAACATCTCCGTCCATGCTGTACAGAATGCAAGATAAATCAAGGTACTCTAGAAACGATAGATTTCTGAACTAGAAATGACCAGAAAAGAATGCAAAGGAGAGATCAAGATGGGTGAGTTTAGTTAAATCAGAAAACTGAAATGTGAGCTTTGATTCTTGAAAGTCATTGAAGGCGACATCAAGATACTCCAGATGTGTAATATTAGAAAGGGAAGGAAATAATTTACCTCGCAGTGCAGTATCTCGCGGTGGATCGAGGTTAACAATGTTACTCACATTTTTTCTATAATCTTCAAGCTCGGTGTTTCGAAGATCAATTGAGATCACATGAAGAGACTCGTCTGAACATCTAATTCCATGCCAAGCACAGCAGTTTCGATGTTGGACGCTTTCTTGCCAAGAAGACAATCTATTGGATGGGTCATCTAAAGATGACTTAAAGTTTAGCAGAGCCCTTCTTTCCTCTTCATGGCATCCATGAGAGAATAATGGGCACAGAGATGCCGATCAATAAAAAGTGCAAATGAATTAAAAAATAAATCAACTCTATTGTTTGATTGAATATGCAGAATTGGTTTGATTTCAATTTTTCTTGCACATTTCAACAAATAATAGTCTAAAGAATATGCAGGATTTTGTCAAAAGAAGAATCCATCTTGGTCTGCCAAATCAAAAAGCTTACAATGGCAAATTGAATGCAAAAAATTATTTCAATTCTTATTCTTTCCACTTATTCTGTGCAACTTGTGGAAAGAATCGAATAAGAAAATGTGAAGGGAAACATGCGAGTTTTCAGTGTCATACTAACAAAGAACTGTTAGGATGGACTTATTCTGTCATCATTTACAAATGCATCAAATCTCGTTCTCTCACAACGAGAGGAGACAAAAAACCCCATTAAAAATCATGGTCAGTGTCAGGAATAATACACAATTTTATTCTTCGGTTTTTTTTTTTTTTCGGTTTTGTTTTTCTTGTTTTTTCTTTTGCACATTTTTACAGAACTGTAATCAACTGTCTCTCTCTTTTCTGTCTAACCCCCCCTTTTGTACGACAAACCGTGGATGAACAAGTGTGGTGGTGACCAGTTCAGAGCAGAAGGCATGTTTCATTCTGTTGCCTGACCTGCTGCTTAGCTTGCTGTTGCGTCCAGTAAGCATGAGCAGCGAGAACCCTATCCAGGAGATCCTGAGGAACTGGTTCTCCTCTCCTCTGCTGCGGAGATATTCTTGCTGTATGAACCAATGTTTTCCATTTATCCTGCAAACGTCCAACAACACATGATTAGCTCAACCAAATCAAGATCATATAGTTCAAAAGAATAATGTACTCCTAGATAGAAGAAACAAATCTGGGGTTGAAGAAAAACTCTTGGAAAATGAGGCAGAAAAGTCTTATACCTTGAGGTCAACATAAGTTCGATGTTTTGCATTATCAAAAGCACGTATCTTAACATCACGCCACCTGCAGAACAAGAGTGTTGATACCGGAGTAAGACAAGGTCTCCATCAAGTTGTAAGCAATGTATAAATTCTGGGAATGGCAGTTAAAACCAAAAATGTACCTTCCAGTTCCAAGCTTCTCAACTGCTAGCACAAGTGCTTCTACTTCATTGACAGAGAAAGGTCTTCTGATACGGCGCTGAGCAAGTTCAGACCTCCTAGATTTCCGGTGCAATGGGAACATTGCCAGTGGATCCATACTCAATGGTGGTACGGCAACCAGAGCTCTGGAATCTTCAGTAATTCTGCCAGCTGAAGTGTCACTAAGAGACGGAACCGAGTCGTGATCACTGTCCATGAAATTTCCAGTCCCTGTCATATGACGATACAGTGAGGTACCATATATATCTGCATCCGAGGGAGGAGTGCTCGGATACCTGAAAACATAAAAAGAGTACGGTCCTAGCTGGTCAGAATCCACCTCACTCATGAAACTTAAAACTTTCAAATGCAAAATTCAAGTGCTTGCATTACCTAGTTAGTGGCTGAGGTGACTCAGCAGGCATCATCAATCGCGCAGGATGGTCAGGGTGCATAGATGGCTGAGCAATTGCAGGGTTGGGCTCCAGTGTGAAACCCAAATTATCCTGCTCCTCATCGTGAGATATTCCTGTCTGTAATAGAGTTTTGGTATCATCCCGGACCTTGTTCCCTTTAACAACTACACCAACATGTAATCCTCCTCCTAATATTGCATTCACAGCTTCCATTACTGACCTCTGCAAAAGAACAATACAAAGAAGATAAGACAACGATGTGTAATTCAAGAATCAGCAACAAGCATCAACAGTGCCTCATGGAGGCAGACAGGTTATATGCCTGGCTGAAGGAAAATAGTGACCTCCAAATTATAACCAAACTGATATCCCTGACCAAGTCTACTGGAAACAACTACAGAACCGACAAGGATGTGTTTGACCAGCATACCCCATATTTTCATGACACTAGAGAAGCTAATATCATTCTGTTAAGTGCATTAACTACCAAACATCAAGTTACTTATGGTATTCAAAAGCATAAGGAGTTTTTTTAAGCACTAAATAAGCATTTACATACGCCATCTTTCCTTCCACAGATCCAACAGTACAATCAATTTCACAGTGAACTCAATGAATCAGGCATATGCAATAAAACAGAGCTTAGTACATTAACAAAGTTTCACATACCTTCAACGAACCAACAGTTGCAGTTTCAGGAATCTCGATAAAGAGTTCTGGGACCCTGAAGGACTTGATACAAAGCTTCACTGGGTAAATGAAGATAAATGTATAAGACCTCAGATGTCAAAACAACTCAAGGAAAACAGAAACACCACTTGTGTGGATCTCCTACCATGAGAATCCCTGGACTGGGAGGATGTTTTTTGACCAGAAACTGAAGAGGATGCTCGGCTGCCTGCACCTGCACCACCAGTATCTCCATCGACAACTTTCTCCAGTGACTTAGATATAATCTCATTACTCATCCCTCTTCCATATGTCAATCCTGTTCTTTGACCAAACACCTTTCTCCTCTTGAAAGAAGTGTTCCTCTGAGACCTTTGGCGGGTGAAACCATTTCTCCTGTTTTGGAGAATGAACTTCATATCTACATAGAAGAAGTTAATTATAGATTAGTATCAGCTATAATGAGACCACAAATTGCAACTTTACAACGAAAACAGCTAAACACCATGTCACCAGAGCACGACTAAACATAATTACTTACACCTATCAAAAAAGCAGCTTACCAGCTCTAGAGCGCTCAGCGTCCTTCAACTTTGGTGCTACTTTCCAGTATTTATACGCCAAAAGCTTCCTTATCCTACGATCTCCAACACGCGGCGCTTGCCTAAAGTACCTTGTATCTTTGGAGCTGGGCTGCGTGCACCCAGAAGAATTTTCGTCATCATCTCTACTAACTACTTTTACATCACCCCATACCGGGAAAAGAACCACGAGGAATGTGGTTGTCACTGCACGGCGGCACCTCAATGCTACTGTCAGAACTAATCAATGCAGGAGGTTTGTCATCTAATTCCATTAGATCATTAGTAATGCTCATGACTCGGGCAGTTCCATTAACTAGTTTACCAATATCTAGAGACTTTGCTTCTAGCTGTCTCCCTATCCTATTAGCTACATCACTTTCACAGGATTCTCCATAACCAGGAGAATCAGTCTCCATCTTCACAACTTTTACAAGTTCATTCATGTTATTCACATTAGCTGTCTCTGTACAACCAACTCTCCCCCCGTAATTAGCAATATCAACATTTGAAGACACTCCAACACCAACTTCATTATGAACAACTGGGAACGCATTATATTTGTACGCCTGCGACTCAACTTGAGCAGCTACAGTAGTCTCATCCGAGCTACCCTGCTCGTGGGATTCCACTTTAACAACTTTGAGTTCATCCTCTTGTTGTTCTTGTTTGACATTTTCCTTTAAAACGACACCGTCACACTTCACAGCAGACGCGTTAGTGGAGTCAGAAGAGCTTTCCTTCTCTTGTAATAACTTCCCAGCTACCGTAGCAAGCAAATCAAATGCACACATTGAATTGTCATCAACTTTCTTTCGGAATACACTGCTCCTAACCTACATAACCCACACATAATACAGTCCTCAACATGCCATGCCAAAGCAACAAACAAAAGAAAAATGACAAAGGAAATTGTGCGAAGTACTTACCCTAGCTGATCTCGATGCACGAGGTATAACTGGGACCTGGTAGCCATTGAATCCGTAATCCAACCTCTTCTGCAACACCATAATCTCAAAAACACATTCTACAGATCAATTCTCACTATCTATGAACCACAAACACCAACGCATTCTCCAGCAATCACTTGAGCTAACAGATCACAAGAATTAAAACCTTGTCAGCAAACAAAACCCAAAATGAATCGAAGCGAGGTATAATTCAGGGTGGGCATATGCCCCAAACCGATCAAAAGCATATCTCAAAATGTAAAATGATTCAATTACTTAACCAACAATGATCACCAAGTGGGGTCTCAATGGAGGGGCATATGCCCTCAAACTATTAATCCATATCTCAAAATGTTAAGATCCTACAGATCTCAAAGAAATTGAAGCTTTTGGGGGGGTTTTGAGATCATAAAGATCCCAAAGTGCAGTAGGGGCCAATGCCCTCCCTGACGTATGCATCAAAGCATGGATCAAGTTTCAAAAACAAAAACCCTTTTGAGAAACTACACAAACCCTGAGAAAAACATAAAAATTCAAACAATTACAATAAAATTCAGTACACAGAACAGATCTGATCAATCAGAAAAAAAGATCAGATTTTTAGAACACATTTCGATCACAAATTTTTTTCTTACATCAAAAGATGGATCAAGATCATACAAACTCAACCCCATCAAGGGTTTATCAAATCTAACCCAGAAAAACTCAAAATTCAGAAGAAATCAAACACCCCACATACCAAATCTTCACCTAAAATCCAAAACCCAGAAATTTTTCAAGAAAATTAACACAGAATTCCGATCTACTCACCGTGTAAACACCAAATTCTTCCACAATTCACAAACCAAAACCCTGTAACTTGATGATCAGAACACAGATCTTCAAACCAAAAAAAAGAAACAAAAAAGATCAAATTTTTACAAATTTCTCAGAACCCCAATTCTCTGAAAATCTGAGAAACCAAACATTTTTTTTTTTTTTTTTTTTGGAGAATTTGTAGATTACTAGTGAATTGTTCTGGTTCCCAAAACCCTCTGAAAAACCATTATTTTTCTTTCTTTCTTTTCTGGTGTTGCTTAAACCCTTTGGGTTTTCTTTATATTCCTTTGACTACCGGTTACCGGACCAACAGGTCAAAGAAACTACTTGGACCGGTTCTTTCTTTAAGTTGATCCACAACTAACACGAATCTAACAGATGGACGACACGTGGAGTGATTATTAGTTTCTGATGATAATTAGAAAGAAAAAAAAGTTGGAAATTTTCGGAAAATAGATATTCTAGCAGCTAACTGTTTGATTAGGACATTATTTCTAAAAATTAAAAAGAGTACAAGAAATATAAAGTATATTTACATCTTTGCCATTTGTTACTTAAGAAAGTTGTTGCAAATGAAGCTCTCTAAAAGAGATGCACGGTTCAATTTTACTCAAAGAATTTTAATTATGTGGAGGTGAATGATACATTTTCTGTGTGAAAAACAAAAAAAAAAAACACCTGTAGAGAAGTAATTCCTTTATATAGAGCTGCATTCTAATATTTCAATGTTTATCTTGTTTTACGATAAACAAGCAAAAAAAATCGTAATGAAAGATTTTAAACACTTTGGAGTATGAAAGCTCAATGATTTGAGACTGTTATGCTGGAGATCAACGGTACCGGATTAAAAAAAATTGTTCCCAACATGTCGGGTTACGACCCGCTTGGCAAGCTACAACTTTCTAATTCGCCACTCGAAAAATTGAACTTTCAAAATTTTCAAGCCAAATAAATCTTACCAAGCGAATGTTCATTGATTTATCCCAAAAGCGCTTTATAAGCAAGCACACACTTTTTTTATATTTCAAGGGTGTATCGTTTTACTGTGAGGATACTATATTTCTTTCTAAAGTAGTCGGATACATAATTGGTTTACAAAAATATTAATTAGTATTAGTGGGAATTAAATAAATACCCCTTCTTTTCATGAGTCTTCATAAACACCCCTAAGAACTTCATAAATACCCCTAAAGGGTATATTTTAAGTTTTTAGGGTATAGTTTTTGGCACATCTAAGATTATATTAAGTCAATTCAACCTCTGTAGGAGGTTGGGTTGGCGTTTTCAGCGTCAAGAACATACTAGTTCATTTTCATTATCCAAAAAAGTACTAGTTCATTTTCATTATCCACTTAAAAAAAACCCTTAGGGGTATTTGTGAAGTTCTTAAGGGTATTTCTGAAGACCTTGAAAAGGAGAGGTATTTAATTAATGTTCCCATTATATTACTATAGATGGCATAACTAAGAAGTAGTTTGTTTGGATACCAGGAAAAGAAATCAATCTCATAAACAAAATAATTTGTTTTACGAATTCTGATTTTTTTCTTTTAGAATCATCTTAAATGTGTTAAAATAAATTTCGACTTTTTTTGCTTTTAGGAAACCAAAATAATTTTTGAAGTGTCATGTATGAAAACTCAATAATTTGGGCTTTATTATCTTGGAGATATATAACTGGCATATAAAAATATTACTAGCCAACAAAAAGATATCTCTAATAGTTTGTTTGGATTCAAGAAGATGTTAATCTCAAAAAACAAAACAAAAACAATTTGCTTAAAAATAAAGCTGACATTTTTGTTTTTAAAAGTCGTTTTGATATTGTGTTCTCAAACTAACTTTTTGGCTTTTTTACTTTTAGAAACTAAAGAATAACTTATGAAGCGTTCATCAAATATCCCGAATAAATAGCGCTATAGCGTTCATCGAATATCCCGGGTCACTAACCTTCGATGAATGCTAATTTAATATCAAACTTAATGTTTTATAAAGAGAAAAATTATACAACATCATGGATATGTGAATCCAAATCCATGAATTGTCTATTGACATAAGATTATGTAAACAAACCTTAATTAGAAAAGTGATCAATTATTAAATCTAATCTCCACCTAATCTTAATTGAACATAAGATTAGTACTAAATGAAATTAGTCACTAAAAGCACTACTACTAACATTTTAAAACTATTTATCTGAAATTATTGTTTGTATTTTTTTTTTAATTCTTGCAATAAAATTTATGACGGCAAAAAGGGTAACATTTTTCTTGTAATGAATGAGCCAATGAGGATATCAATTTTGGAATAAAAGTATATCCCAAATTAGTATAAAAAAATAGATTTCTTACCAAAAAGGAGAAACTATTTTTGGATACAGTGGTTTGATAATTACAACCACAATTTGTATTTGAGCAGATACATCAGCATCATTCAAGAGCAATTCCAAATTCTTTGAAACTCTAATTAGGTTTGTGTTATTTTGATCCAGCAATACAATTTGTCGACTTAATTAAAAAGGGTTCGATGCAAATTAGGTTCTTTGCATGAAGGTACCCAAAAAGAGCTACCAACTAGCCTTACTTGTACCACCAAATCTTTTGTTTAGTCATCATAATATCAAGGATGTCACCGGAAAAGAATTGAACAAAAGAATAAATATTCAACATTACATATAAGAAAGACCGGGTATAAATTATTTTTCAGCTAAGAATTTGAAGACAAAATCTTAAATGTATTGTCGACATATAACCATTAACAGAGAAATTGGAGTTTATAATCAACGTTAATGCTCTGGTATCCAAGGTGGTGGGAGGAGCAAAGAGCAACACCATAGATCTAGGGGGCAATTAGCTAGTGCGGTCCCCTACAAGCTCCATTTTAATTATTATAATATTTAGAGGGCAAAAGAATAATAGAGGAGAATATACGATCCGATCCAATCCGAGGCACTTCATCCAAAGAGAGTTTTTTCTTATAATAAATTTGGGCACATGCTGATCATCCATAGTAGATCAAGAAATAATCTCTTTAATGTCCATATAAATATAAATATGAATTATTGTTGATTGTAGTAAGAATGAAGAAGATATAGGATTGGGAGAGAATGAATGAAGGTATGGTTGTCATATTCAATCCCAAAACTTTGACAAAAAAATATATATTTATTATCACAATTTAATTTATTTTTCTTATTTTTCATAGGTCATTTTCTTGAAAAAGCAGCTTACGAACCACTTTCAGTTGTGTATATTTATCTGCATCGTCGCGTCAGCTTTTAATGTTTGCTGCATACATACATAAGACTTGAACACTTGATGTTGCACATACCAACCCAACTCCACTTTGTATTGGTTGCAATTTTTTTATGTGTAATGCATGACATAATTTAGTAATGAATCCATCCTAGGATTATTCATCCGATGAGGTCAGAGGAATGCAAATACACCCTATAGTAAAAGATAATAGTAAAGGAGATTTATCACTGTTTTTTTCGTTGTAATTCCTACTGACAAATAATCCGTGTGTTTTTATAGCACATTTAGATATTAGAAACGGAAATCAATCTTATAAGTTAGAAGCAAAAACACAAAAAATTAATCTTTTTACTTCTAAAAGTCGTTTTGAAATAATTTCGCCAAATTGACTTTTCTTGTTTTCTAGGAGACGCTTTGAAATAATATCGCTAGAAGTCAAAAAATAAACTACTTCTCAATTTGACCTAGATTACTTGGCAAGAGCATCCATTGAACTATTAACTTGTAAAGCGTGGAAAAAATTTCAGCTAACTAAATTTCGTTATTTGGATCGATTCGCGATCTGAACACGATACTGATACGGGCCGAGTCAGATATCTGAGTCTGCATATACATCAAACTCGTAACTATTTAAATCAAATATCATTTTTTTACATAACCCACTGAATATATATATATATATATATAAGTAGAAAAATAATATTCTACAACTCTATAATTTATTGATTAAGAATCTCAAATGTAATGAGTCAAATTCAAGCGAACCAATTAGATCAGACAACCCATAAATAAACATTCCTCTTTAGAGAGAAAAAGAAAAACCTAGCCGCATAACCATTCTTCCAGGAATGGCTCCTTGGGAGCATATCTCGAAGCGAGTTAAATCCATTTTTTACATCTTTTAATCTTCCTTACTAGTTTCGATCTCTCGTGTCAAGGTTCCGTTTAGTTTTAATTTAGTTGGTTTTTTAGATCTTTTGATTATTTGAGCTTTCTCTATGTTGTATTGTGAATATTTTAGAGTACTATGGATCTCCCTCACCAAGACTCAAGACACCTTTAACAACAACAAAGACCCCTTTGAAGCAACATCAAAGAACATGAAGACCGTAGTTCCATTCTCTTTTTAGAGAGTGTCGATCTTGATGGTGGTAAAAATCAAACCATGCTACCTCAGTTGTTTTCTTAGGTTAAAGATGACCATCCACTGGTCAAGTCTAATTCGGTTGTAATGGTAGTAGCAACTTTAAATCCTCCGGTGAAGTACCGGTTAGATTCCGTTATTTCTTGGTAGCAAAAATCCTCTGTTGTATACAGCGGTATCATTGATTGAAATGGATTATTCACCTTTCCAGGTCAATCAGATGGTGGTAGTGATACTTAGCTTCACGGTCGATTTCGGTCCGAAACTCTACCAACTCCGTTGCCGATATGTAATTCTTTTTTATCTCAGCAGGTTCACTTTGTAAGTCATTGATGGAAATGGATTCTTCATTGATCCGGGCACCTCTTTGGTTATGGTGATAATTAGATATTCGGTCATATTAGGCCAAAAATCAGTCATTTTTCGGCCCATATGTAACTCGTTTAATGGATTATAACTAAACAATGTAAGTAAACATTCCTAAATCTTAATCCGGAGCTACCTCTTTTCCTATAAAAAAAATTAAAAAAAAATAAACATTCCTACATGGTAAAATCATGGGTAGTCCACCCGACTCAGACCTCTGGACCATTTAGTTTGCTTTTCACCTATTTGACATTTTGTTAAAGACTTTGTGTTTGCTTAAGGAAATTTAATCAAGAAATATGCATTCAAGAATTGAGGAAGTGCTTAGGATAGTCCATGTACTCAAACCTAACCAACTTAGCACAAAAATTCCAACTTTGGCACAAACACAAAAGGACCATCATGGAAACCATTGACCTTAAAAAGCCCATCCTCCTTATCATCGCTAATGCATCACGTCACATCACACGGACTCAATAGATAAAAATTGAGAGTAAAAGAATTTATTTTATTTATAAAAAAAAAAAAACATAAATAAATAATAATTATCCATCCGTCCCATGAGATAAATAAGAGACACGTAATAGCCAAGAGATTTAACGGCGTTTTAGATTGCTAGATAAGAGGGGGTCGGTCGTTCGTTAGCAAAGAAAACGGGATTTGTGTGGTAAGAAACAACGGCGTTAAACCATGAAACCCACCCACGACAGTGACGGTTATTCCGTTACATTGCGTAATAAAACCGTTTTCTTTATTCGATTCCCAGTGTGGAGAAAACAACGGGCTCTCCAGTAAAACTAATACTTAAACCACCGGTTTATTAGGTAATCAGTTATTTTACCTAACTTTTGTGAAATGACATGACACGCGTTGAAATACTAGAAGATTACTCACTAGTACGAAATTACACCTCTTCAGCCGTAATTGTAGAGACGTATTGGATAACCAATGGTACATGCTGTTCGAATCACAAAGAGTGTCGTGCTATTCATGCATAATAACTTGGTTGACATGTTTACTCAAAGACTTCACCGACCATGATACATCTTTCTAGCTCACGAGTAAAACATTTTTACAAAAGCAGGAGATGCAGGGTAAGATGCCAACGATCTAAGTTTGAAACTCATCAACATTAGTATCTAGTTACAGAGGTGGATCAAGCCCGGTGTGAGGGTGTGCAAGTCCAGCCGGCTCCAAAGCCTCAACTAGGCCCAATAATAAAAATAGGCTATTTATATTTCCAATTTTCCTTATTTGCCCTTATAAAGAAAGAAAAATGGTACCCCAAACTAAATTTTTGCATCCCAAACCTGGAAATAGATGACCCAAGATAGAAACTCGTGAGCACCAAAATATTTATCCACCATGAAAAAATCGGCTTTGCTACACTGACCGTGATTTTTTTCACCGAGTGAGGGAAACCCCTGGGACCCACCACCCATGAATTTATAGGGGCCCAATTTTTTCTTTGTCTCTCGGTGAATTCACGGTGAGTTAATCATTTTCCTGGTATAAATTACTCGTACCCCCTCTACCTGCAGGTGGGATTGGTGCGATATGGGATGAGAAAAAGAAAGACCAAATCTGGTGACCTCAATGCTATGCCATAATAAGAGAGATGGAGCCTCAAATCGTACTTGATAATTCTCAGATGTAGCTCACCAAACATGCAGAGATTAGACCCCCAAACAAATCCATTTATTTTCTCAAGCGCTCAACAACCAGATTAGACGCAGAAACAAACTTGTTTTTATTTACTGCTACAACTATTTTTTGATAGCTAGGAAATTCACAATTTGCAGCAGCCTCCTCCTTATTGGCTCAAGACAAACTCCAAACTACCCCCCGCCCCCGCCCCCGCGCATGGATCACCATCAAAAACGTCCCAACACACAAAAAAACAATGGGCACATATAGAAAATGGCGGTACACGTGATGAATAGTGACATTATTAAGCTGGCAAACCATCAAGAAAAAGGGAATCAATCCGGTGGATAAGCAAATGAGAAAACAAAAGAAACGTGATGGTGGGACAGAGTCGAGGACTTTGATGTATCCGCTCTACGACAGAAACTATCTTCTCTTTCTTTATCTGAATTCTAATCCATTTCCCTCCCACAAAAAAGGAGTGAGCCGTAATCTATGTAGAGATCTCGATCGTGATCCCCTTGTCTGCTCCGTTGGATCTAGTTATTCATCGAACGATCAACATCAACAGAGGTTGTACCAGAGTGCTCATCTGTGACATGCAGGGAGGCAGTTGAGTATATAATAATATAATATTCGAAGAAGATGAACATTTTGGCAGGGATGAGGCATATGTAGGCCTGCACACGGTTCGGTTCGGTGCGGTTAGTAGTAAAACCGTTCAACTAACCGATTATATTGCGGTTAGCACATTTAAAACCGTAACCGAACTCAATAGTATTCGGTTCGGTTTTTTAACCGAACCGACTATGTTCGGTTATTTTCTGCCTTATTCGGTTTTAACCATAAATTAACCTCGTCGTAAATTTCGACAGATTTTTTTAGAAATGCACTCGCACCTATACAAAGTGTATTTCCATTCCATACTTAAGAAATAACAACTTACCATACTTAATAGATTAAATGAGATCCATCCATAAGAGTCTAAACTCTAAAGATCAAACACACAAATCACACACATTATGAAGTCCAAAAGCAAGGAGTCTAAACTCTAAACATCAAACACACACACACAATAGTCTTAAAGTACAACACAAGAAAGTAGCACGAAGAGTCGAAGACAAGTAAAAGACTCCGAGTTCAAGACATCCATCCAATTCTCAAGCCAACAATCCCCTTAATCCTCATCCTTGCCCAAAATGTCCGCAAAGAGAAAAACTCAAAAGTCGATCAAAATTCTTCACATCATGGGTAATGTAATTCAAGTGTCTACAACTAATACACCACACAACTTGAAACTCCAAGTTCAAAAAGGACAGGAATACAAAAAGTAACATAAAAAGGACCAAAGACCCACAAACACTACACCACACAACTTGAACAATCAACCACTTTCTCTTTAATCTTCATATGCAAGCCCTAAGCAATTACATAATCATAGATAATGAAAACCGAGTGCAACCGATCGTAAGTTTGCAACTCCACTAACCATAAATCATGATACGCAAAAGAAATGACAACTATAGAAATTTTAAGTCAAATAAGAAGTCAATCATGATATGTAAAAGGTGATCGCATTCATTCAAGTGAAACTCTAACTGGATTCATTCAAGTGACAAAACGCTTCTAATCGGATTCATTCAACTATAGAAATTTTAAGTCAAATAAGAAGAGAAGAGATGTCATTACCTTCTTCAATACCGGCATTGTCATCTGGTATATAGTCACATATGAAATCAAGAGAGATAGGTTTTCGCAACTCAGCTTTTGCGTACAGAAGTGCTTCAACTGTCCCGGGCAGATAGCGAGCTTCTCCATGGAGTAAGAATGCGCTTCCCGCATCGAATGCATCTGAAGCAACCGAGGACACCGGTATTGCCAAAATATCCTTCGCCATAAGTGATAGTACCTTATACTTGGTACTATTAGCCTCGCCACCATGCCGAATATCAAAATCCCTTGTAGATGTTTCAGGTCATCAAGCAAATACCTTCCAGATTCAGACTTTGGATGAGTAGATTGAACATTCATTCTTCGCCTTTTCTTCCTCGACTCAAGCACATCCTCAATGTTCTCTTCTTGCACACAAACTACCATGTCATCCACACCAGCAAAGCAGCTTGTTGACCCAAGATACCTAAGACATCAAGACAAATGCACAATCAATATTAGTAAATGATGATGATAACAACATTTATAATATCTAAGTATGTAACAGTAGAACAAAAGAAGATAACTAAAGTTCAAAAGCTGATGTCACCTTCATCTGCATTAGCATTTGAATACATGGTATTGTACTCTTCATAAAGTCTACCCATGTCTTGTTTCACAAGCTTTCAATACAAATCTCCCAACCCCAAATCTTCTTGCTCATACAAACATTCAAGATCAAACTTCAAACCAGACTCTTTCTCTCGAGGATCAAGCAACTTAGCAAAAAAAGAACAGAGTTCATGTCTTCATAATCCCCCCCAATATGAGTTGTACTTTTTAAACATTACTTCGCCATCTTAGAAATATGAGCATCTCGGTTTCCTATATCTCTAAGACGAACCAACTGTTCATGAATCAAAGCTAATCGCCATAAAAACTCATGTGTAGTAACCTGTGTAGAAGTAAAGAGAATTTAACAAGAGCATCAAAGAAAATTTTTAAACATTTTACAAGACTCCTAGCATATGACCGATCAAAAGATATGGAGCATGATGACGAGGCTTGTTCTTTTTCTTCGTATTCCTCTTTTTAGTTACATCACATTCACTTTCAGATTCACTGGAACTCAGAAAATAAGCTTCATCATCAATTACAACAGTGTCATCATCATGGATTAGGTAAAGCTTCACATTCAGATTCTTTAAAAATATACTTATCTCGAAAGCTCTTGTCTTCTCTTTCTAACCTCTTAAAGACCTTCTCATATGGAATGGCAGCTTCAAGCATTAGATATGTAGCATTCCATCGGGTCTTCACATCCAAGAAAACCATCTTCTTGCAATCAATCTTCTCAAGAGCAAGACATTCTTTGAATTTGGTCAACCTAGAGGGAGATCCAGTGACATACTTGACAACCGATGCGATCCCGCTAATTGACTTGTGATACAACAACACAAAGATCTTTAACAACAAGCGCAAGAACATGCGCAAAGACACCTTACCCGATAAAAGAATGAAACAAGGAACTATAAACATGTTGCATATAAAGAAAGCATGAAACAAGGAACTACCGAAAGACTTAAATGTCTAAATGAAACAATTAAACTAACAAAGAAGAAGAAAAGCAATCTAACTCGCATGTATTCGGCTCTAATCGTAGCTCCGGTCAATTAATGACACTGGTTTGAAGATACTCGATCGCCACATTATTTGCACCGACATTGTCCAAAGTCACACCAAAAGATCTTCTAACCCCAATCCAACAAACATTTCTCAAGTGTTTTCCCAATATCCACTCCAAGATGACCCTTGATCCGCAAACGTGATGATTCTCTTTGAGCTTCCAATGAATATCAATGAAGTGCACAAATACACACATGTAGTTGAAGTTGTTTGAGAGGTCCATGTATCAGTTGTGAGAGAGACTCTTTGTTTACTTTCCTTGAAATATTTCTTCAACTTATCTTTCTCATCTTTGTAGATTGTTAAGAGATCTCTCGTATATGGTCATCCCGCTTGGCACCTTGAATCTAGGCTCCAACTGTTCACCGTATCTTCTAAACCCTTCTCCTTCTACAATTCTAAATGGTAGTTCATCTATTATGACAAACTCACCAATCTCCTTCCGCACATATCCTTGTCATAGCTAATAAAGAACCAATTGGGATGACTGTCCTGGTCTTGGTGGTGGAAACAATAAACTTTGTTGACCCTTCGCCTTCTTGTTTGGATTCTCGTGACATGTGCCTAAATGTGTCTTCATGCTGGAGGTGCCATTTCCTCGACTATCCGCTTGCAACTTCTTCTTCAGTTGCTTACATTCTCGCTTGTTTGTCATTGACCCTTGTAAAATCATTCCATACTTTCGACCTCACTTTTCCCTTTCTTCTTTGGTTCAGCTTAAAAGCCGCAGTGGTCCCGTGTAGCTCTCTTTGAGTTTCTTGTGTAGCATCAACTTGAGGTGTTGTTGTTGCAGAAGCCGCCACTTGAGTAGACTCACTCATAGGGATTGAGAGGTCGAGATGCACCCGCCATCTGCACTCGATAATGAATTTGAAGTTGATCCAAGCATTACCACCTGCAACAAACATCATTTCCAACATTTAGTTCAAGAAGCAACAATACAAGCACACATATCACTACTCAAGAAGATAAGGAAGAACAAAGGATTCTACTTAAGCTCAGGCAAAAATTTGGGAACCAATCAGCATTACAATTATGGATTTCATCATCAAACCCTAGCCACTAATAATTTGTAACTCTAACAACTCAGTTACCAAAATCTCACTTCACAGTATTACACAAATAGTTCCAACAACAATTTCTCAAAGAGTAATTCATATAACAACAATACATCATAGATTTAAACACCCATTAAAACCCATTTGCTCATAGATTCATAGTCACAGTCTCACAGACTCACAGATAATAAATCACTTCAAGGGTTTTACATAAAAAAACCTTTTTCATAATCAACACTGAAGATTGAACTCAAATCAAACAGAACAAGTCAAGTGAAGGGTTTTACCTGTTTGATCTAACAATACTCTTTTAATGAAGAACTCCAACTGCTGGTAATTCCATACTCTTCAAGTTCTGAGAACATAAAATCAAAAAAACAAAAAAAAAATTATAACCCTAAATTGATTGATAAACAGTAATCGATTGACTTAACAAATCGATTGATTAAACATATTTCAAACCATCTCGAGTATCAAAAGAAACCCTAAAATAAAATAAAATAAAAACCCTAGAAAGAGAAGATTCTGGTTATGGAGAAAACAACTTACTAGATCATGAGGTGGTGGTTCTCTTAAGTCTTGAATCTTGATGGAGGTGGAGGAGGCGAATCAGGCGACTATGCAGGAAGAGAAGATTCTGGTTATGGAGGCCGCTGGAGAGAGACGGAGTCGGAGAGGAAGAGAAGAACTGAAGAAGAAATGAAATGCTGCAGAAATAGTTTAGGGTTTCCAGCTTTTATACTATAGGGTTACCCTATTTTAGACGGCTAGGATTAATCCTAATAGAAATAAATCAACGGCCTATAATAATCGGTTATCGGTTCGGTTAGGGTGCGGTTACTAGTGGAACCGATAGCCGAACCGAATATCCAACTAAGCAAAATTAAAACCGACACCGACCGTTGGATTATCTGATTCGGTGCGGTTACGGTTCTAGTTAGTGCGGTTTTGATTTGCGGTTATAATTCAGTTCTGGTTCTGTGCAGGCCTAGGCATATGGTGAGATTTACCCACCTATTTATCATCGGATGCTCTTCAAAAACATATAACGGTGTAATAAAATGGATGATTTGCCGTCTGTTTGAGATCTCATCAACGTTTTAAGTCAATTTTTATAGTGATATCAGACTTTTTAATGTTTGGTTTTTTAGACGGTGTTTAGACACAGCTTTCAAAAGTTATTTTTCATAATCATCAAGCAAATTGTTTCATGATTTATAAAGGGGATACCAGTTTTACTAACACAAAATTGGTTAAAAAGACCAAAATCAATAATTCCTATTGAAAAAAATATTTAGATTTTGATACTGTTTAAGTTGACAAAAATATTAAAATAACCAGGATATAGTCAGTTTCATCTTACTCATTTTCATTTTTTTTTTTCTTATTTTTAATTTACATCAGGATGCATCCGGTTTCATCCTCGCTATTTTTTAAGTTTAAGCCAGGATGAATCCAGTTTCATCCTTGCTATTCTTTTTTGTCAATTTCACCTATAATAATTTTTACTCGTCCATTTGAACCATGTTTTAAAAAATTTTGGACAAATAACCCATTTTCCGTTTTACTAAGTGTTGAAACCGTTTCATATAAGACAAAAGAATCCCATTGATCATGGTCGTTAGATCGATAAAATGATATCAACACTTAGTAAGACTGATATCCCCTTTATAAATCATGAATTATTTGGGATACACAATTTCAGAACGATTTTTAATGGCAAACAAAAGGTCTACTTTTTATAAGCCAAAAACTGTTTTTACTTCTGGTTTCTGGGATTCATTTTCGTTTATATTATCCAACGGCTTTGTAGAGTTCCTCCGGCATTACTTGCCAAAACAAACAACCATCACCCGAAGTACCAGTGACTTGATATGCCTTGTTGATAGTACTTGAAAACAGAAGTACTCAGCATAATTGGGCCGACCGAGCGAAGCGAGGGAGGTCCTTTATATGACCACTTTTTTGTAAAATCTAAGTGATCAATTACCACAAAAAGATTGGAAATGGTAGTACTTAAAAACCAAAAATGTCCCTCCCTTTTAGTCCAATTACTACAACTCCTTGTGTATCTATCTTTTCAGGGGGTATAATTGGAAAACAAACTTTAATATAACATATCTAAAAATCCGTGCCTTGGAATTTTACAAATTTTATCTCGTTGGAAAGGTTATAAAAACTCTACGCAACGAAAGTATAAACAACAATATTAAATTTAAAGTTTTTTGCGAAAAATTCGGAGAGGTATTTATCATTTTAAGCATAATTTTAGAAAATTAAATGTATATTCATTATGCAAAACCACCACAAAGGATACATAATACTTTATGTAGCAAATTTTGGTTTATGCATCAACTAATTTTTCGTTACCAATTAATAAAACGATGTACTCCTCCGTTTCAAGAAAAATAATAATTTCATTTTAGGCACAATTCTCGGAAATTAAATGCATAGCCATTATGCAAACCACCACAACTGATGCATAAGACATCATGCAACCATATTTTGATTTATGGATCGACTAATTTTCCGTTTGAGAAAAAGTGATACTTTCATATCCTGTTTTTCAGGAAGTGATATTTCGCCCCGTTTGAAAAAGTGATACTTTCGCGCTGTTTCAGAAAAAATGAAACTTTCGCTCCGTTTCGGAAAAAGTATCACTTTTTCCGAAACGGCTAAAGTATCACTTTTCCAAACGGAGAAAGTATCACTTTTTACCAAACGGCAAAAGTATCACTTTTTTTTCAAACGTGAAAGTATCACTTTTCCGATACTGGGAAAGAATCGTAGACAAAACCCCATCTTTGATTCTTCGGTCGAGCTTTTCCAGCGCGTAACGGTCGTACTAGTTAATGGACCGTTACACATTTAATGGCCCGCAATGAGAACCCACTAGCAAATCAGTCCAGCAGATTTATCTGTTTGAAGCTGTATCCCCACGTGTAACCCACTAATATGCTGCACCTCAATAATTAGAGGATGTGACGCAAGCTAGCTACTTGTATTTTTTACTTATGATGATGGAAACAGGATATTTTTTTGAATAATTTACAACTATTATTGATTTTGATCTGGTTTAGTCTAATCCAAATTATTATTTTAATCATGATAATGTTCATCGTCATCACCTTTTTTATTTAAAAATGTCTGTTGGTAAATCACATGAAAATGGTCCCTTGACAGTCTCCGTCTTGTATGTACCAAAACATTGATTTGCTACACAGCTGCACAAGATTTGCCACCCAGCTGCACAAGACTCGGTTCCATGAGACATGACCAAAATAAGAACTAAAGATTCTGCCAGCTGAACATATGCAGGGATAGCTCAGTTTGGGAGAGCGTCGGGATCAAGATCCAAGGTCGCGTGTTCGATCCACGCTCACCGCATTATCATTTTCCTTTTTCATTAAGCTATTACTTTTTTGACACTTTTTCTTTCTTTTTTTTTCATTTTTTTCTTAATTTCTTCACCATATTTTTTCTTTTTCTTTTTTTGGTTAAAACATAAAAACTTCTTGAAGTTGAGTTTATGTCACCGGAAGTGCACATATTTCTTCATCAAAACATAAATAAAGACTTTACGAAGTTGAGTTTGGGTCACTTGGAGTATAAAGATATGATGTAATAAAAAACACTATCACTCAATACTGCCGATTTTATTATAAAAAGTGCAAATTTTGGAATGTAAATGTTCAAGGTAGTCCTGATTTTTTTTTTAAACAAAAGCTTCAGAATATTGGACTAATCTTCTCTAAGTGGAATATGACGGAGTTTAGGGATATTCATGTGAATATCAACAAACTATAACAACAACTTCTTAGTATCCCTAATGAGACTGCCAACATGACAGTCTCGATAAATGGATCTCTATGCAAAATGCTTTTTATAACTAGGAATAAGTTTCTTAAAGACATAGATAACACTACTAGCTAGGTACTTTCACTCTCTTATGAGAATGCATATGAATAATATTGATGTTATTAGTAACTCTGATGGTGTTTGGCGTACTGATAGAAAAGCCATCAGTAGTCTTCTAACTGGACCTTTTAGTTATCTTGGTTGTACAAACTAATCATGTTCAGTCTACTGATAGTTTTGATTGTATTCCTGATCTTTTATTTGAATCTAAAAATGCTAGTTTATTGTGTATGCCAATTGATAATGAAATTAATTACTTTTGTTGTGAAAAGCATGCCCTAGTGGGGCTCTCCTGGTCTTGATAGATTTTCAGTTGACAACTACGTATGTGAGAATGCGCTATTAAGGATGTCATTGGTATCATTAAAAAAGTTTATTTGAATTTGGTTTTATTCCTAAGCATTTGAATAAAACTTACTTAACTTGTATTTCAAAAACTAAAGAGCCTAAAACTCCATTTAAATTTAGGCCAATTTTTTGTGCGACACTTCTTATGAAATAGTTTTCATAATTATTGTTAATAGGATTAGGCCTCTTCTTAAGAAACTTATATATCCTTTTCAAGCTGTCTTTATACGAAGTAGTCCAATTCATGACAATATTGAATAGGATCATCATGAATGTTTTAAAGAACTTTGGTTTTTGTAAGTTTTGTAATCTGATTTACTAATGCATATCAACTATTAGTATAAGTGTTCTTTTGAATGGTTATCCTTGTAAATAATATATTCCAAACAGAGGTCTTAGATAAGGGGATCCTTTATCCCCATATCTTTTCAATATTTTAATAGAATTATTTCTAGAAGTTTTAGCAATGCTGAGACCAACGGGGTTATTTCAGGTGTGAAGGATGCTAAAAGAGACCCCTCTTTTTTTCATCTTCTTTTTGCTGGTGATATTCTCATCTTTGTAAAATAAGATTTGCAAAAGCAGATATCATCTTTGCTGATGGCATTCATCTTAGAAATCTTGCATAACTTTGGTCTACACTGAAGTCAACTACTAAACTTTGGTAAGTCTATTGTGTATTTTTGTGAAACTTTAGAATTGATATTGAATAGATGTTCTTATAATGTTATATTGGATATGTAATAACAACTTTATAACAAACCGACTCTTGACATACTTAGTCAAGTCGTTGACTTAACCTATTCCTAATACACCCCCTTCAAACCTTACACGAAGACACTATAATAAGAGTTTAACAAGTAATACTAAACCCTCTCAAAGTAAGTTGCAGAAATGAAACTAGCACTAGCTGCAGAAGTAGTAATTTTGATAGCAGAAATCAGTCAGAACTAAGCTCCAAAAGTATCGGCAATACTAATATACCAGAGAGTGGAAGCCAGAAAGAGATGCAACCAGCAAGCACCCAAGAGCAGCACTGCACAGCTGGTAACAATGAGAAATCTCAACATATTATAGCAATATGATCAACACAGATTTAAGAAGAAGAATCTGACTGTAGCTGAACTTTGTAGCTGTAGACATAGTGGAAGCAGGCAACTGAGCAGTTGGTAACAATCACAAATATAGACAAAGGTGATAGAATGGCTAATCAGACTTGCAGTGAAGCTTGGTTTTATGCACTGTATGACACCCAAAGTGAAATATCCTTCCTTATAAAATGAGAGCTGCAGCTGTGGTAGTATGAGAAGCAGGTGATGGCGCAAGATACACAAAACATTAGCAGTCGATGCAGATAGAAGTCGTTGGCACAAGAGAACCATTATACTAGCAGAAATCCAAAAAAGTATAGGTGTTAGCAGCTAGTAGATCAACATTACCAAATGATAGTGATGTTCATCATACATATGCACTGAAAGGTAGCATTTGGAAGCAGCAAATAATGTATTATTCCAGAACTTGTAAGTCCACTAAGAACACCAACAACAATACTCGACTATGCAGACAGATACTGAAGTATGGAAAGTGATGTTGCTAGCAGCAACATGTAAGAATAACAAGCTATTGATTTGGAAACAACATCAGTCGCTGGAATTAAAGCACTGGTAGAAGGATTAAGAATTTCACTAGAATTAGCAACAACACAAGATGAATAATGAGAAATAGTAGCTTCCTAAGATTTGTTTTTGGTGTTCTCTGTTGGTTAAGAGACTCAAATTATTTTTGGTGTTCTCTGTTGGTTAAGAGACTCAAATTATTTTTGGTGTTCTCATTGGTTAAGAGACTCAAAATGATGTTTAGAAACTGGTGTTTGTAAGAACATATGTGTAAAGATATTGATATGACTTGTTTTGAAGTAACAAGTCATATACAGTAAAAAACTCCATATATTAATAGCCTTGGGACTTCACAAAATTATTAATATATGGAGTTTATTAATAATATAAGGAGGTATACCAAAAATTGAATTTATTTATCAATTCGAAGTATGTGAATGATATTGGATAATGTACATACACAGGTGTAGTTCAAATACGCAAATATATGTGTATATTTATGAACTTAAAATACCATTAATTAACAACCTTTTAATATGTAAAGGATATTGGATAATGTGTATTGTTCCAGTACAAAAATACTTGCATCTATAAATAAGTTTTTCTATCCAATATTCAATATGTATGTAAAGGATATTGGATAATGTGTATTGTTACAATACAAAAATACTTGCATCTATAAATAAGTATTGTATTTGATCTTAATTTTTGATGTAACAAGATCTATAAGTTTACGATAATGTCGATTATATTAGTATATGGAGGTAAATTTCTTATGATGGGACTAGAAAAATCTATTAATATTAAAATGTGGAGGTTACTCGTATTCATAACAGGCCCAAGTTGGGACTATAATTTTTTATTAATATATAGAGTTTATAAATATATGAAGTTTTTACTGTATCTAGTTATTGAAAATGTTTTTAGGACCAGCTAGGTATTGAAAATTATTACTTCATATGTTAAACACACAAAAAGAAGTAACAATGAAAATGGGAAAAATATTTTTAAGAAGTTATTTCCCATATGAATGTTGATACCACCCGAAAGATGTTACTGTTGTTGAATTGATGACGATGTTGTTGTTATTGTGGAATCAGTTGACATTGTTGTTGTTGCACTAAATCCTGGTCTTCAATTTGATTCAACTGCAAGTAAGCGATTTTGCTGTAAAAGTAATTCTTGTCGTTGAGCAATTGTTGTGGATAGGAAATACTTCTTATGCGACTAATCTTGGTAATTAATAGCTACCCGCTGAAATAAATCTTGCTCCTAAAACACCTTGCACTTGAAAATATACTATATTTCCCCGCTTTTTCTTAAAGTTTTCTTTCTCCCACTAAAGAGGAAAATCAAATTCCACAAATAACATTGTGCCAAAAATCCCAAATTGCACAAACTGAAGACACTTTGATAAACCCCGAACAATTGAAATGTCTTTCATCATTGCCTTTCTTTTCTTCAATAATTGTGCATTTAAAACTTAACTGGTCGGGTTTCGGTTAGAAAGAACTTGCTTGAATGATATATAATCACCGAGTATAGAGAGAGATGGAGGGTTTAGGGAAATTGAAGAAAAATTATGAAATAGAACCCTAGCTTCAATTTTGCCATGTAATCTCAACTTAAAAAACCTTCAATCCAAACACCCAATGTTGAAAGAATCAAGAACTAGAAGTAATTCCTCTAGCAGCTAATTTCTTCGTTGAATATACAAAAAATTTCAAATCATAACTAGTAGCAGAAGTGAAAGACAGAATACACGCCACTAATGAATTGCCAAAAATTATTCAAGATACTAAAAGAAGAGTTAAAGAAATTGGGGTGGTGATTTTGTTGGTGAGAAAGTTTTAATTTCTAGGGTTGGTGATGGTGTAGAAAATCCTAATTTTGAAATTAGGAAATGAGAATATTTGTAAAAAATTGCCTCTATCAAGTTGAAATTCATCATTGTTGTAGCCAAAACACCACAAATTTCTGATCATTATGGCAGCAAAAGTAAAAGCTTCTTCAATATCAGAATTTGATTTCTTTTTCTTCTTCTTCTTCTTGTAACCCTTGAATGATGACGACGATGATGCAGTGGAAACTAAAGAGTGATTCTCCATTAAAGAAAAGTATGGAGAGGAAAACCTAGGATCGAAATAGAATTTTAATGGTTATTTTTCCCGAATGATACCATGTGAAACTTTAGAATTGATATTGCATAGATGCTCTTACAATGTTATTATTGGATATCTATGACAGATACAGGAGATGATTATTTAAAACAAACAAACTCTTGACATACTTAGTCAAGTCATTGACTTGACTTAACCTATTCCTAATAATTTTTAACCTTAGGCATGATGCTTGTGAAATCTTGGTAAATCTCTAAATATATGACCATAGTTGATTTTGAGAAATACTTAGGTATAAACCTCTCGTTAGGTCACTCTAAGGTGAAATTGTTCAATCAATATTGTCTAGTCTTTTGAAGTTAGACTTAAGAATTTGATCAGTGTGCCTTGAATCAAGCAGGTTGAACTACCATGGTGAAATATGTCCTTAATTCTCTTCCCGCTCATCAAATGAGATGTTTTAACATCCTTAAAGACCTTATATTTACATTAGACTCGCTTCAAAAACAAATTATGGGGACATACGGTAGTAAGGTATTTGTTTCACCTTTCGGGAGAGCGTATATAAACCTAAGGCTCTTATTAGGGGTCTAGACTTTAGAATTCTTAAGATTTTAACAAAGCCTTAATCAACAGTGGTGATGAACTATGTATGGTACATGTCTTAAAAGCAAAGTATTTTAAAGATAAAAGCTTTTTACATAATGACAAATTGAATGAGAAAAGCAGTTGGGTTTGAAAGGGGATATATAAAAGGTACTGTTACCATCAAGTTTTAGGTATTGGTCTATTAGATGTGCTTCTAAGTTAAGGTTTGTCTTGATTATTGGACCTGTTCGCCTCTAACATCCTCTGAACCAACTACAAGTTTGACTATCTATCATCGTGTACTTTTGTTTGTGAATATTTCATTCCTAATTCTTGACAATGAAATATACATCCAAGTTAATTATCTTTTTTATCCTAACTCTGCTACCAAAATTTTATTTCTTTGGTTGGAGAAAGTACCCAAATCTAGATGCCTAGAAATGGATTTTCTCGGTGAAAATTGCTTATAACTCTCTTTACTATCATTTTTTTCTTAGCAATTCCCCATAATCATGAGTCATAATAATAAGGCTCTTTGGATTACTAATGTTGCTTCACAAAATCGATCATATGGAAGTGTCTCAAGAATATAGTGCCAACTTGATCCAAGATAGCTAGGTATAAAAAAATAATATTAATTCATTGCGGTCTTTGTGGTGCTGGTTTTAAAACTTCTGAAAATCTAAGTTTAGAATGTGCTTACGTCAGGTCAATATGGTTGGAAGTTGGTACTTGGTATCAATATTTGTAATGTTCTAACTTACATTCCAAAGCGTATAAACTTGTTCAACTTGAGCTTTCTAGAGAGCTCTTTTCTCTTTCCTCTAAACCGGCGATAAACTCAGTACAAAATTGGTGTAACTCATGCAGAGGAAAACCTAAATTACTACATATATTGTGCAATTTGATATTTTTTTCTACTTTCTTTCTTTATCTGCAATCTATATACAGATAAAATTGATTGATATGGTTTTCCTTTCTTTTAATCACTAGGTATGGCTCGAAATGCAAGAGGGTTGCTTGGAATTGGAGCGGTTTGCCTTTTTTCATAGCAATCAGATAATTTCTGTAGACATGGCTGTACTTTTGATTCACTCATTGCACGCGTTGATTATTCTATTACTGGCTAGTTATGAGTTCTTGAATATGGTGTTTCAGAGGATTTTCAACAGGTGTATGACACTCACAGATGGAAAAAGTGGCAGGGTTTTATTTTTAAAGATTTGCTTCCTCGTTATCTTCTCCAAAATATTTGTCTGTTCTGCTTTTGAGTTTACAATGGACTCAGAACTTATTCAAGTCCAAAACAAAATGGCATCTACTTCGATAGCGCATGACAGGATGGAGAGCGTTAAAAGAACCAAATATATCCTATGAAGATTTACTTCAAGGTGCACTGTAGTTCAAATATAGTTTTCTGGGAAAAGTTTACTCAGATAGAAAATTCTCAGTTAGTGACCTTGATAAAGAGTTGAAGAATCTTTGGCCAAAGAGCAAAGATATCTTCATTAAAAAAGAGGAAGACGAATCTTATCTTGTAAAATTCCATACACCGGAAGAATATGATGTGGTTATAAAGTTCAGACCCTGGTTTCTAGATGGAGATTTGTTTGTGTTGGTTCCATGGAATCCTCAAGTACCACAAAGCCTAGTGGATCTGACAAAGCAACTTTTTTGGGTACGACTCTACAACACATGCAGCCGAGCTTTGCAAGTGAAAAATAGTTCATGAGATAGCAGGAGTAATGTGAGAGGTTCAAGAGTTAGATCCGCCTGATTGTGTTGTCCCCAAAGGAAAGGTTCAAAGAGTATCAGTGGTAGTTGATGTCAGAGATCCACTCCGCAGAGGATTTTGGGTAAAAAATGCGGCAGCTGAAGAAGTATGGATTAGGTTGTTCTATGAAAAACAACATTTTAATATGTGCGATTTCTGCTATACTATAGATCATAAAGAGATTGAATGTGCCACAATAGCAGCTTATCTTCTTCAACAGCAAAGAGGCCATCTCTCATCAACTTCGATATATGATCCACCATCATGGACAAATCCAGATGCAAGGAAGCACAAAATTGCCAAACAACTTGCATTAGAAGCTGATAAAAGTGTTCAGCAAGATGATCATGTAGATAATAGCAAAAAGAAGGATAAGCAAGTTATTGATGCTCAAGAAGATTGCATGCATGAAGTCCAACATAATCTGCAGAAATTTATTGTTGAACCGTCAAAGGAATTAGTAAGTTTAAAAGAACATGATAAGGACAACATGCTTAGAAATATTCCATTGTCTCCTCCTCATATTGTGCTGTTTGAAGATGACCAAGGTATGATACATATGCATACATATAAAAATATGAATGATAATGTATCGATCCAAAGACATGGGAAGAGAATAAGAATTGATGAGAGTGGTCCCAGTAATTTTAATAATATGAATGACAGTGCTTTTACAAATCTGAATAGTATTAATTTGTTAAGCAACATGTCTGAAGAAAATATAGAAAACCAATTAAGCGACTTTAATGCATCTCTGGGTCAGAAAAGTGGATACGGGTCAAATATGGAGTTACTTAGATCTTATATTGCTCTAGGAGAATTTGATGTTACTTTTGATGATTACAATGTGGATAATCTAGATCCAGATACATCTAATCTTCATCAAGTTTTAAAGGAACCATTCAGAGAACTCATTCATGAAGTAGGGGATAATCTTTCGGGTTTTCATTCCGCTGATTATAACCTAGATGGGTCAGGAAATGAGCATGTCAGTTTAGATGAACATTCACCATCTACTAATTCTCGCACTTCCTTCCATGGAACAGTTTCTGAGCAGAACCAATCCAAGAGACGTAAAGCAACCTCTTCTTGCATTGTGGTCCAGGTACCAATCTATTTGTTTTACTCTACTTACATTACGACTGTGTTTATTAAAGTTACTGTCATATATTTTGATTCTACCATTAGTTACCCCTGACATTACAAAACCAAGTGGTGTATTGTTGTGTATCTTTATTACTTTCTTAGAATCATGAAGATATTATCTGGAATATCCAGGATCGGCGTCTAAAGACACTAGGGACTTTCTCGATGCATATTATACATCATGATAATCCAGATATTGTCTTCCTAATGGAAACTAAAGTCACTGAGTCTAGAGCTAGAGTTTTAACACACCAACTCTGCTATCCAAATTTTTTCTCTGTGAGCTCAGTGGGTCTCTCCGGTGGTCTAGTTTTAATGTGGAAGGATGGATTTCCTTGTGACATAGCATGCAGTAATGATAATATGATCCACGTCATTTTAACTTCTAATGCTTCTAAACAAGAATGGTTTCTATCTTGCGTTTATGGATCAACTCATTATGAGATGAAACAAAGGCAGTGGGAGTTTATTAAGGATTTGAGTGATAATGTTTATCAACCCTGGGTAGTTATTGGAGATTTAAATATCCACCTAATTAATCAACATGCATCTACGAGTAAATATTTCTTAGATAATTGGATTTGCAATGTTATAGATAGTGCTGGATTAATGGATATGGGTTATATAGGCTCAAAACATACATGGTCAAACAGAGTTAATGGAAAGGGGTATAGAAGAGCAAGGATAGATCTAGCACTTCAAAATGGCAGTTGGGTCAGGGACTATCCAAACTAAAAAGTTCTGCACCTTCCTTTTGGGTTCAGATACTTGTCCTTTGTTATTGATTATTGAAAGTATAATGACATACAAAAAATAGTTGGAAGTTTTTCAGATGTTGGTTACAAGATTCGACATGTTTAGAATTAATATCTAATACGTGGAATTCTGCACCAACCAATGTTGATCTAAATACAAAGTTAGTGACAATGAGAAGAAGATTATCAAAATGGAAAAAACAACATTTTGGTTGTATACATTCTCATGTTCAACAACTTCTTCAACATCTTTCTCAGTTACAGGCACAACCGTTTAGTGACAGTATCTCAAATGAGATATGTGAAACTATTCAGAGGCTTGAATACTGGAAAAATATAGAAGCTGATTTTTGGAATAAAAAATCTGGTGATCATTGGATTCAGGATATGGATAATAACACGGCTTATTTCCATACTAAGACAAATCGCAGAAAGTCGAGGAACCACATATCGGATTTAAAGGACAATAATGGTCAATGGTGCCATTCCATGGAAGATCTTGAAAACCTTCTTACTTCTCATTTTACAAACATTGCTACTTCTACTAATCCAGTGTTACAAACAAAATTCTTTTGAATTAATAAATCCAGTTGTTACATTTGAAGAAAATCAAACTCTTATTTCCATTCCATCTGTGGAAGAGATTTATGAGGCTTTAAATACTATTCCTAGCTGGAACGCTCCAGGGCTGGATGGATTTCCAGCTGGCTTCTTTCAGACACAATGGTCAATTGTTGGTAATGATGTGGTTAAGCTTGTTCATTGATTTCTTTCGTACTAGGCATCTTCCTGCATATCAACCAAATTGTTACATGCTTGATTCCTAAAAATCAACATCCCTCAAGTCTTGGCTGATTCTGAGACCTATAGGGCTTTGTAATATTATCTATAAAATAATATCTAGTAATAAGAATGAAACCTCTCATGGAGAAAATCATTTCACCAACACAAGCAGCCTATGTCCCGAAAACATATATTAATGATAATATTGTGGTGGCGCATGAATTGATTCATTCCATGAAAAAATCTAAAAAGAAAATTGGGCTGGTAGCTCTTAAGCTTGATATGTCTAAGGCATTCGACAGAATCGAATGGCCTTTTGTTGACAAAATGTTAGACTCTTTGGGTTTTTGTGAAAAGTGGAGAATAATTATCCAACAGTGCATATCAACTACTTTTGTCTCAGTTCGTCTCAATGGTAACATGTACAAGCCATATCGACCTACAAGAGGGCTTAGGCAAGGGGACCCACTGTACCCATACTTATTCATCATCTCCATGGAATATTTAACAATATCTTTAATTCATGCAGAGGTAATGGGTCTAGTAAAAGGGATTCAGGCAGGGAATAAATCCAGAACCATCAATCATTTGTTATTTGCAGATGATTGCATGTTGTTTTTTCAGGCTACTAATGAGGGATCAATCAAGTACAGAGCATATTACATAATTTTAGTCTTTTATCAGGAGAAATGATTAACTTCAGTAAATCATCGGCATTTATCGCATGTGATATCTCTTCTAGTCAAAAGGAGTATATTCAAAACAGTCTTGGAGTTAAGCAATTAGAAACTTAAAGAAAAATATTTGGGTCTTCCAATTTTGTTGGGAAAATCAAAAATTGATTCATTCGCCTCAGTTAAGGATTCTTTTGAACACAGACGTCAAGGATGGCGGCTAGGACAACCTTAATAATGTCGGTTCTTAATGCTATGCCAACACATTATATGAGCAATTTCAAACTACCAAGACTATTATTACTAGACTAGAAATGATACAGAGGAGATTTTGGTGGGGTCGTAAAAAAATATGGGTTTCAACCCTGTTTCGTGGAACTCTCTCTGTATTCCTAAGGAAGAATGAGGGCTAGCTTTCAGAAATTTGAAGTTGTATAACAAGGCGCTTATGATCAAACTAGCATGGAGATTATGTACAGATGAGAACAAACCTTGGACTAAAATCATGAAAGCCAAGTATTCTCCACACTGTCACTTTCTTCATCTTCAGGAATCACATAACAATAGCTCTTGGGTTTGGAAAGGACTAGAACTCGGGCTACATTATGTTAGACAGTTTCACAGGTGGGATGTAAGATGTGGTACAAAATTTTTGGTTTGGTATGATAAATGGGTTAGAGGGCTAAACACACCGCCTCTCCCAAAAGAAAATTACACTGAATCAATTAGAATAGTTTATGTTTCAGATTTAATGTTGCAAAATCCCAGAAGATGGAACATAAATCTGATACATAAAGTGTTTTCGAGAGAAACAACAGACCTCATTCTTAAGATGCCTTTAGTGCAATGGGGTACGAATAAGCTGATCTGGGAACTAAATAGAATAGGAGATTTTACTATCAAGTCTATTTACAATGAATTAGTTAGGCAATCAAGAAACCCTAATAGGCGGAGAAATAGTGATGTTCCTAACAAGGTCTGGAAAACTCTACGGAAAATGAATGTTCCACATAAAGTTAAACTATTCATCCGGAAATGCATTAGAGACATTGTTCCCACAAAAGAAAAAATTACACAAGGTGAAATCGAAGTAAATCCTCTTTGTGGTAGATCTTTTGCCAAGAGGTGGAAACGCTAAAACATCTTTTTGATAGATTGTGACTACTCAAGATCAGTTTGGTGACTATGAATATAAATCTTTCTTTTTGCAACAACAAAGACATTCAAATTAAAGACAAGTTACTTGCTTGGTTTTCCAAAATAGATGAGAACTCTTCTGTTTGGGTCTATACAGTTATGATAACTGCTTGGTTCATTTGGAAAAATAGGTGCTTGAAAGAATTTGATAATAAAAATCAAAATATTCACTCGACAATTTATTCTATCAAACACATGATCAGTCAGTGTTCTATTAAGAAGCAACATAATAAAGATTTGCAGCTTATTCATTGGTCTCCACCACCACATGATATAACTAGTACAACCGTTGCCACGGTGGGACGGCCGACCGAAGAACTTATTAGAGAAATTTTAAAGCAAAGAGATGTTCAAACACAATAAGTGCTGCTGATTATAATTTGTCGAAGGAATATTCCGTCACGGTGTCGTCATAGTAAATAGTCAAGTTAGTCGAACCGTTAGTCAACTGGTCAAGGTAAAGAATGAGTTAGCTGACTCGGTATTATTCAGCTGAGTTAGGAGATGGATCGGGTCAGTGAGTTAACTCACCGAAGTAGAAATCCGGACAGAGTTTACTCTGTTTCAGGCCAATTCCAGGACAAATTCAGTCCTTTTCTTTTTTCAATTCCCTGTAACAAATCCTAGCATACATCTAAGCAGTTTCATACATTTACCAACACACAGCAGCCTCTTTATACTCGCAATGAACTGCAACTCATCCCCATGATCTTCCAGATTCAAATCCAAGCTCAACACTACTTTGAACACAACCACCAGTCTTAGTTCAAGCAATTTTGCAACCATTTGCTGAGCACCATGCAGTGATGTTGCTTCAAACTTTAACAACCACTTCTTCTTCTCCATCCAGGAACACACAACACCAGCAACAGCTCTGCCTTCACCCATCTTCAGTTGTATTGTAACTCCAGCTCCATCACCATATTTATCTTTATCAGCACCCCCATCTCCTTACTGCAGTTTCACTTATACCTGCAAAAACAACACCAACTTTGCCTCAATCCATTTCAACAGCACCAAACACATCAATTACTTCAAATCCATTTGCAACTCACTAATACCCTGTATCTTGTTGCAGTAACATCTTCATGGAAGCACCAACACATCCAAGACCGTTGCAGTATTACCAACTCCATCCCCTTGATCTTGAAATCAAAACATACCCTTCAGTATTAGCAAATATAATATCTGCTAAGATCGAGATTTTTGGAAAGGTGAAATTGCAGATGCAAAAACAGAAATATATTAGACCTCATAGCGCTCAAGTGCATTGGATATAGCAACATCATCAGCTTTACAGAGTTGGCAAAGACCAGCATTGAGAAGGTAACCTGTCACACTAGACTTCAAGGATTGCTTTGCAAAATCTTCATATATCACAATTGCGCTAGGATACCTATAAACACAACAGATGAGTTCTTCCTGTTCAAGGTTTACTAGAATTACACATAACTACAGCATTCAAGGGGTTTGAGGTAATGACACCATGTTGAGAAACGATTGTTGCATGGTGACTAAAAACCACTAAAAGAAGAAATGATGTATCAACACTGAGCATTGACAAATGAAATGTGACATACGAAATGATAAATCCATGACATGGGGTGACTTACTGCTCCAGTTGAGCAGAAAACTGTGCAACCTTCTGCTTGCACTGGTTGCACCGGTCTATCACGTCTGTGGATGTGAAGGATTCCTCACTTTGGTACATATCAGTAGCTCGCTCAAAATAAAGAATAGCTTTCTCAATATATTTCTCAACCTCGTATAACTCACCAATTTCCTGCAAACACGAACATCAATGGTCATAAACTGAACTGAAGTTTGCATACTGTACCCTAATTCAGTTAAACCACTATCCAAGAGAAAAATGGCATATTAATGATATTATTGACACAATGCAAACATACTCTTTGACATAAGGTGTTTAAAATAATTCACCTCACAACATAAACCAGCCTTATGAAAGCTTCCAATTTCTAAGAACTGGTACACTGCCTGATTATAGCATGATATTGCATCTAAGGAAATACAAAATACGATACGATATTTAGATATATAAAAAAAATACGAAGCAAATGAAAATACAAAATACGATATTTAGATATAAAAAAAAAAATCCCATCTAAGGAATTGGGAACCATTAAACTCAACTTTTCAGTTGAACATCTATACCATATTCACACCTTTAGTAGAGTTGTTTCTCAGGGATGTGTCTAGCATACACATAAGCAGTGGCAACTTCATGTTCGAAATCAATGAAATCCGTATCCTCCAACTACATGAAAGAGATATTGATCACTAAAGCATCAAAGATGTACACAGAAAGTGACTAAGGCATAATTAGCTAAATTTAATTCAACAACGTCTTACCTTCAAATAACAACCAACTTGTTTGAGATACATCTATGCCTTTTTTTTCTTGTAACACCAACAAGGAAATCCACCATTTCTCGATTAGAAAAGCAGAAGAATTTCATCAAGCTCAAAAGTATCACTATCCTTGGCTAATCTTTAAACTTACACTCAACACCTAAACTCAAATGTAACCTAATAATCGGAAATCAATCTAATAAACCCTAAAATTTTATCATTTGGATAACACCTAAACCCGAGATGATAAATTCTTACATGATTTTGACAATTTGTAACAATCAGCAGCTTTTCCGTATAATTCAGCAGCATCTTTGTATCTAGAACCAAATACATCCCATCCAAATACAGATCATCCAAATTCCACCGCAACTTGATTACAACTACCACCTGCAAATTCCTCTTCTTGTTCAAAACTTGCATCGATGTTTCCTCATTGATTCTCACAACCAACCAAAATACCACCATATTTGATTCAACTCAAAAACCTTTAATTCTCCACCATCACTTCTTCTTGATTCAAAAGTGAGAACCAAAATCACCATGAGCTCAAACACCAGAAGAACAGTGATTCTCCGAAAACCAACATCTCAAACTCTTGAACTCGAGAACTGACGATTACCCATTCCTCCATGAGATAAACAATTTCCAGATCTACTTTCTCATCCTCCTCATCAATTTCATCTTCTCGATTCATCATCAATTTCAATTTCATTTAAGAACATATGATGAACGTTCAATAGATCAAAGCAGGAAGAAATAAGATTGAAATCGTACCTTCAATCTCAAAACAATTTCAATTTCATGCCACCTCTTTTCCCTTGATCGCTACACAACATAACCCTCCTTCCTTGCTTGTGTTCAACTTTAATTCCACTCGATTTCGTAATCAAATCAAGAAACCCTAACCTTTATTTCTCACCGACTTGCTCTTCTTCAATCGATGAGAAATCGAACCCAATCAAAATCTCAATTTTACCAACACCTTCCTGATTCAATTAATTCACTCAATTTTTCCTTGATTGACATGAACGGTCACTCGGTTCCTTGATCTCAATCACCAACTCGAATCCTTCCTGTAAACCCTAATTGGATTTTGATTCGTATCTATAAATTGTTCGACGTTTACATAAACGCTTACATAAACCCTAATCAAATAGAGAAGATAGATTGATTGGTTGGAGTTTGGGGACGAGGGCGAGAGTTTCTCTGTTGGAGTTTCTCGTTACAACAAGAAAAGAAGAAAAAACAACGAAGGAGAAGGAAGGAGAAGGAAGAAGAAAAAGGAAGAAGAAAAAAAAAAAGAGGTGGCCGGGATTCGAACCCGCAACGTCCTTTGGGTCATTTTACCTCTGGTTTTACTAAACTGCCCCTAAACAATTAAACTATTTCCAACCTCCGTGTCCTTTTTTCTGCCCGTGAAATTTACTCCATTACCCTTCATTTTGTGTTGTATTTACTGTAGTTTCTGTGAGAAGTTGAAACATGGAGGGGCTCTTTAGTCATTTTATTGTCGATTTAAACCAATTTGGGACACCAAAATCCAATCTTTTTGTGTCAATTGATCACTTAGTATTGACAAAAAAGTGACCATATAAAGGTCCTCCCAAACCCGCTAAATTCGGCCCAATTAAAATCAATATGGATGCTTGTTTTGATGGAAACAACTATCTAACAGGCATTGGCTTAATTATTCGCAGTGCACTAGAAAGCGTCAAGGAATCGAGGAGGAGATTCATCAATGGAGGAATAGATCTGAGCAGGCGGAATGTCTAGCCTTCAAATAAGCTATCAACTGGGCTAGAGAAAAGAATCGACTAAAGTTATGTTTGAAGGTATTTGTGTAAATATGATCAACTCGTGAAGCATGCCAAATCTTCGAGTTCATTGGATGAGCAGAAGGCATTGTATGTGAAATAAGGCAACTTCTTTCTTGGTTTTCTTGGTTTGAAGTTAATTATGTTAAAAGACAAGCAAACAATGTAGCACATATAATAGCAAACAAAGCTAGAACCGGCAAAACATCTTTTGATTATAGTTGTAACATTCCCGAAATAATCATCGATGAAATCGGGAAGGACAAAACTAAAACGGTCTAAGTTATATGTAATACTCTTTGTTTAATTTAAAAAGTTGTTTTGCATCAAAAAAAAATAATAACTTACATTCCTGGTTGTAGGATTGAATTATGAGTTGATGGTGTCTGCAGGCAGCAATGGAAGACACACTTGTTTGAATATTAACTCCCAAATGCTTTATCGTTGTATTTCTGTTGCTATAAATGGAATCTTGAAGTCTACCAATCTTGTGTTGGTACCGAGGAAGGTATGAAGGTTTTGGGTCTTGAAGTTTGAAGTTTGAACACGAGGAAGGAAAAAACAAGGTGATTGTTATAATTATGATTGAATATATGATTATATGAGCCTCATTTTCGCAAGATTCTACTACTGATCTGTTTTAATCTTGGGATTAGTCTTAGAGTCTTCTATTTTATTTGTCACCTTATGGTGCCTGCATTACTTAGCTATGGTACTAGTAGCTATTGGTGTGGCTTTTTGTTCTATTTTTTTCTAAGTCCATTAGAGTATAACATGGTTCCAAATTAGTTCTCTAGGTATACATATCTCTAGTATAACATGATTCTGGCACCACTCTTTACTATTCATTATGTAACTCTTTACTATTCATATTTGGTTGTTATCTTGGTATACTCAATTAAGTTTTCACTTTTGGTTTACATAGATTCTGTCATTGGAGTCAAGCTTAGCCGCAATCTCACCCACAGTAGGATTCAAGGGTTAAGAGATGATTTTTGAATTTGAGAAAGAATAGCTACAAGGGTTTTACTAAACCGGAAGTGTTATTAGATTATTTTTTCAAATTGTCGAAGTTACGTAAAAACCGATCATCTTTACCAACAAACAATAGTGATAATAATTGGAAATCTGATCTTCTTTCATGGTTATTAAAGTATTACAGATTTAATTTTGTATTTAAATTCTCATTTTCTTTTCAAATCGAATATGTACCACAACTCAGAATTAGAGTTGTCAAAGAAATGACATGCAACTCTTCCCATAGTTATCAAAGAAGTGACATACAATTCAAACCAAAGTTGTCAAAGAAGTGACATACAACTAAAGCAGAAGTTGTCAATGAGATGACATACAACTCTTAACCATTGTTGTCAAATAAGTAACATACAACTCAAACAATTGTTGTCAAAGAATTCACGTACAACTCTAACCATAGTTGTCAAAGAAATTTCTACAATCCCAACAAGTGTTGCGTAGGAGTTATTTTCACAACCTGGTATGAGTTGTGTTAGGCATTAAGAGGAAATTTCAACGACATTCACAACTAAAAAAAGCGTGGTATACAATGGAACGACAACCGTTTTACGACTAGTATTGACAAGTTGCAAACAATTGAAGACTTTCTACAACCCCCTTGTGCAACCTATCGATAAACGTCGTCTTATGTGGTACCACAACTGATTTCCGGGGTAGTTAATCGTTGTTTTTCCCGTAGTGATGAGAAAAGCAGTTGGGTTTGAAAGGGGATATATAAAAGGTACTGTTACCATCAAGTTTTAGGTATTGGTCTGTTAGATCTGGTTAATTATCTTCGTGTACTTTTGTTAAGGTTTGTCTTGATTATTGGACTGTTAGCCTCTAACATCCTCCTGAACCAACTACAAGTTTGACTATCTATCTTCGTGTACTTTTGTTTGGGAATATTTCATTCCTAATTCTAGACAATGAAATATACATCTGGTTAATTATCTTTTCTATCCTAACTCTACTACCAAAATTTTATTTCTTTGGTTGGAGAAAATACCCAAATCTGGATGCCTAACAGAAAATGAATTTTCTCGGTGAAAATTGCTTATAACTCTCTTTACTATCATTTTTTTCTTAGCAATTCCCTATAATCAACAGTCCTAATAATGAAAGGCTCTTTGCACCAATAATACTATTATTTCTTGAATATTTATAAATGAAATACTCTTTACTTGCTAACGGTCTCTTTACGAATGATCAAGAAGGATAGATGTGCCATTACATTTAAGAATGTTTCTTCCAATAAAGATTTTTTAATAACCAGTGTGCAATTTTGTTATTATATATCTTAGACTCAGTCCCGGGATCCGTCGGATAGAGATCTTATAAAGTTCAACATGGATACATATTTTTTTTAAAGAAACAGATAAAATAGGAGTCGGACTAATAATTCGCGATTTTGTAGGTTTCTATCTTGGAGTTAAAAGGAAGTAGTATGAGAGAAGATGAATTACTGACCATGAAGTTGAGCAGTTGGAGTGTCTGGCGCTCAAAGTAGTTGTGATCTAGACGAATTTTATTAGATATGATAAAGTGGTGCTTAAGTCAGTTAATGAATTACTAATAAAATAGATTAATCTTCCACGTGTGTTTATTAGTTGAATAAAAATTTCACTTTAGACATTAAATTTTTGTTGTCATAGAAAAGATGAATTAGTTGGGTACGATCAGTTCCAACTCCAAGGATGAGAAATGGCGTTGGTGATTATTTGGTCAGTGGTTTTAATTTTGAGCATTATGGAAATTTGTTTGTTAACAAAAATTAGCAATCTACAAGTTGTAAGCCCAAAGTATAACTAGATTAACACGTGCGGGGATAGCTCAGTTGGGAGAGCGTCAGACTGAAGATCTGAAGGTCGCGTGTTCGATCCACGCTCACCGCATAATTTTTTTTTCCTATTTTTTTTTTTTTGAAAAACTTCTGTACACATCGTTTGGCTTGCCACCTCTTTTAGTCTTTTGCCTCTCTTGCAAGTTGCATCCTACAGGGTTCATAACATGGCAAGACCATTCTAGTTTTTGAAAAAGGGGAAATATGTCCAGCACTGCCCAACAATATGTGGCTTAACCTATCAAAAGCTTGTAAAAAGTATAGAAATGAACCTCGGACTACTCTGCTCTTGTTTAGGCACACTTCTGAACAAGGATACTACTCTGAATGGCACTCCACATGAGAGACAAAACAAGGATACCTGCACTTTTCGCTGGTAGCCTGGTAGTAGTAGATGGCAAATTTGTTATCTTTCCACAAAGCCCATAAACATTTGTTGTCGGCCCAAGGCCTGCTTATCACTTAAAGCTCATTTTAGTGATTGATTTTAGAGTTCCGTAAACTAAACATTTTTTCTTATTATGTGGAACGAACGATTATATAATTTTTTTACTTTATAAAGAGTCAGAAGCAAAAGTCATTACGAAATTTTGTACCCAAATTAACTTCTTACTTTGTTCTTCTAAAAGTCGTTCGAAATTTTATACCTAGTCTCAAAGTCCAATCCAAAAAAGGATTAGGAGGATTTGTTAGTGACCTAGCGTGGCACAGCGCGCAGTCTACGAGGGGGAGGGATATCTCTGCAAAGGGAAAACTCACGTGGGAGTCCCGGCGAAGAGTGTCAAGTGCAAAATGCTCTGTACATAGAACTACTACATATTAAAAAGCTAAAGGACATGTAAACACGACATCAATGTAGCTTTGGAAGCTACACCTAGACTAATGAAATACTTAAGACTCTGAATGGCTCTTATTTTCTTAATCTTTTCATTTGTTCCATTGCAATGTAGTTGAATGTTGTTGTCTGCATCAATACAATGTCGAAAAGTAATACTAAATGTTCATTCTTTTGCACATACCAATCTTCATTTCTTCTTTTCATACCATGATATCATATACTAACTTTATTAGTAATAATAGTTTTATCTAAGGGAGAATCTATCTACCTACCTTACAAAGACATGAATAAGACCTTGGAAGGAAATCAATAATAACCTAAATATAATAACATACCAACATAATTCTACAACTACTACAGCTACATCTACAACAACAATGAGAGCAAAATCTCTTTTTCTTTTACCTATCTACCAGGAGTAACCGGTGGCGTAATGCTCCGTTACAGCCATACTTCCTTCCTGCTCTATCTATACTTCGCTGATTTCGCCTTCTGCACATACGCCAACCTCAATCACCATTCTTCCTTTCTTGTTTGTAGGTAGAATCCGGCAACAGTTTCTTCTAGGACTCTGCAAATAGAACCAAACACCCAACATTTTTCTTAATAGAATTATAGGAAAATGTTCCGGACATTATTTTAAGTTTCTAGGACTCTGCAGGTTAGTTCAAGCCTCAAGGTTGTCCATGTTAGCTTAGTAGCAGGTACAATTTTACTAATGATATATGATTCTTTGATATCTAACACGTCGCCAAATGGACAGAATAAGCACCCAATTCAATGAATAATCTAATACCGGCACCATGATAAAGTACATAGCAGTAAGATTTAGTGATAATAATAATCTAGCACTGAGAATGACAGATGGAGCATAGAATACTTTAGATATACTAACAGCAGATTAGATATTGATAGTTTATTCGAAGTTGCAATGTAACTGGGACATATGGCAATGCTGTATTAATGTAATGCAAGATTAATACTAATAAATAAGCATTAAATGGTTGATTAAGTTACTAACTGAGATGTACTTTCGGAAGTTTGTGTAATAAGAAAACTAGACCAATGTACCTTATTTCTTCTAATTTTGTACACTTTCATATCGAGATACTACTATGTAAAAGACAACTCGACAAGCACAACTGAAAAATAGAAAAAAATATATAATGTTAGAGGATTACCTTGTCCCAAAGATGAGGGTCGGGTCTCTTGTAAACCAAAACGGTCTCTATGTCATCTGGACTCGTCATTTTCCATTTGCACGGTGGGTGTGGAGTTCGGTGCTTCACATACTCGGTCACCGTTTGGTTCAACGTAGAATCAAATCTAGCATTCGTCATGAAAAACACAAATGGTTTCTGACATGGGTTTCGAGCAACTGGTCTTGTATTGAAAGCATAAGCAGTATAATCTGCTCTTTTATACCAATTCAAAAAAAGTTCTCGAAGGCATTTCCATCTCACGTGGTGAGAAAACACCTCTAAAAATCTGAACTGCATAACCCCAAGAAACAGATACAGTCCACCGATTCTTTTTGTGATAACAAATTGACTGCTGCATTAATCCAGCCGAGTCAAGTTTCATCGGTACCATGAGCCTTTGTAACGCTTGTACACGCGTCACATTTGGAAATATTGGTTCAACTACATCTAAATGATGTAATGTTACCAAAGGTGTCACCGGATGCGCCGCGAGTAATCCAAATAAGTTACCATACACATCGTACTGCATCCATAAAAAACATTGAATACAAATCTAATGTCAAAATGTGAAAGAAAAAGCAAGAAACACAAATCCATAAACACAGGAAAATGGTGGTGGTCACCAGACTCATCACCACCACCACCGACTCATGCCGACAAATAATTCAGTTTTGTGGGTCCCACGCCTTGAAACACATCACCAATCTTTTTCAACATTTCCACAGTAGTACACTCACTATAAACTGAAAATTGAATTGAAATCACATGTTGTGTTGTTTACCTACATTTATGACTATACGGAAACTCACCCAAATCCGGGTTTACTCACCCATGTTGTGAACCCGTTACCTTACACGTGGTCCATTCTTAATGGGGACTGTAATATTATTTTTGTACCAAAAAGGTTGAGAGACACCACCAAGGTCACATCCTTTTGAATCAATCAATAAAAATAATCGAACCACCACCCAACAGAGATAATGAGATCTTTGCAGCTGTAGGGCCCTACCCTACCTACTAAAAGTGTTAAGAGTGCTATTCCTGTGGGTCCCACAATGGGTCCTACCCCTCCAGCAGAAGAAAAACAAATGATTAAAATGAAGATTACTCTAAACAGCACTAGTAAACAATTTTAGGAAACATAATCTTAAAGTCTAGTGTTTGTTGGAGAATGGAGACCGCAGAAATGAAAATTGCATCTAGACATTTTGGGTGCAAGTCCAGCTGGGAGGGGATCCAACTTTCCGCAGATCTAAAGGCTTTCCTCGAGGGCCGAGGCATCCGACTGGACCCACCGATTTGTGCCCTGTGTTGCTAGTTTAACCTCAATTATAACCTCAATCAACCAATGCTACTACCGTGATTTGTGCATTAGATGTATACAACTGAGTTCCACTGTGTCACTTGCCATCTACTCTACTGTACATTCTCATGGGGAGTAATATTTTTAACCAAAAAGTGACACCAGTCAAAACCTTTTGAATCAATCAATGAATAAGAAAACAACAAATCACTACAACCAAGATATGTCTGTGATCATCATTTTGCAGGTTCTAGCCCTACACACCTTTCACCATATTACCTACTGGTAAAAGTCACAGAATGCTGTTTATGTTGTCCCATCATAGTCCTCCTTGTGAAGAAAACCAATCCATAAAGAAAAGTTAAATGCAGTACAGTCTAGGAAACACAATCCAGGCACAAGGCATGGGTGAATGCAGGAAGACCACATAATTTTGTTGCAGAATTTACTACTAGCTATAAATTTGACTGTAAATTTCACCTATCCACATTTATATCAGCAGCATTCAATGCTACAGTACTCTTTATTCAGAAAATTGCATATGCATCACCTAGTGTCATTAGATGTGCAAGTGAGTTGCCACGGATTTACAATGTGTGATGTGAACAACTAGCTAAAAATGGAGGTGCAGTAGGAGGAGGAGAGTGGGTTACCTGATGGAAGCCAAGTTCTTTAGTAAGAGGAACACCAAGCTCAGACATGCAAGCTTGCATCCGGTCATCGGAACCGTAAAGCCCCGGGTATCGATGAATGCACCGGTCTTGAATCTTATCAAGTGCAACAGCCAATGGATAACTAATAGCAAAACCACCACCTCCATAAGCCATACCATAAGAGAAATAAATGTTCTGCAAATGACTTTCAGATAAGCTCCCAATGTAATAATACTGATTATGATCATACTTTGATAAAACCCTCACTAAATTCTCAGCAACAAAGAATGTATCATCATCTCCCATTACAAACCATCTAACATTTGTTAGACCAAGTCTCAATGTCTCCGATACAATCCTTGATATACGAATCGCTGACCGGTGACCTTGCCGGTTAGTGTAAGGAAACCTTGATGTGTCACCTGAGATTTTCACTTGTGGAATTCCACTTTGATCTCCTCTTAGTTTAACAGGTTTATCTAACCAGACAATCCCTCTCATTTCATTAGACTTCCACCATAATTTGATGTAGTTTTTTCTCATTTCCCAGAGCTTAGATGATGCTGCTATCCCAAATACAATGTGCTTCAACCCTGTTTTTGCTTCAACCCTTTGAATCAAAGAATTAGAAGAACTCCTAGTCTGATTCTGGTTTTGATTTTGGATTGAAATTGTTGTTGCAGTATCAGTACTAATGGAGGATGAAGAAGAATTGAGAAGATGATGAATGTGATTCAATGTAGGAATTTGTTCAATACAAGATGAAATAGAAGAAGAAGATGAAACTAATTTCAATGTATAAACTAAATAAGTTAATGAAATGAAAAGGATTAACCAAACCATTAACTTTTGCAGACCTCTAGTTGAAGATGAAGAAGAATTTCTTGGTGTACTCATGATTTGATCAGAAATTAGAAGCTCCTTTTGAGACCCTTTCATTTGTAATCTTGAATGAATCCTCTTAATAGCAAAAAGGGTTCTCAATCAAGAATTTATAAAAAACCCCAAACCCATTAAACACTTCAACCCATAAAACACTTCAAGACTTCATTATATAGACACAGCCAAAGGTGAACGAAACCCTCAAAAGTACTGTCGAATTTGGTGAATTTTTTTTCACCCCAGCTAAAATCTATGATCCAACATTCTTAAATATGTAATCTTAACAACATAATCTAAAATTTAATACAGATCTCACCCTCATTTAATTCTTCTGTTGAGCTGATTTCTTCTTCTTCTAAAAATAGTATACACAGAACAGAGTAAGCTTTTTCTGATCTTGTAAAACAAAATTTCAGCTGCAATTGAGAAATCTAACAAGAACCCAGATTCTAGTTCTAGATGAATTTCATGAATTCAGAGGAAAAAGATTCAAAAGAAGCAAGACATTTTTGAGAGAAATTTTTTTGTTGTGGATTGAGATTTGCTTTCCCAAAACCCTCTGTAAAAAGCACGCGCATGCAGCGTACGTGTCTAGAGGTGAGGGTTATTGTGGAGATGTGAAACCTGGAAGGACATGAGATTTTGACCTTATATCACCTTACACTTGTGCCTTATCTACTGTCGGTGTGCAGCCAAGTAGTAGTAGTAGTAAAAAAGTTTCCGTTTTGCTTCTTTGGATAAAATCCATGGCAACAGCCCTAAAAAGATAACGGTGGCAATTATTGTGTACACACTTGTTAGAAGAAAGGAACCTTGGGAGGTTAGTGAGAAAAGGTCGCAAGAAGAAATTATTGTAGTTGGTACATGATTGGGAAACTTAGGTAGGGGTAAAAGAATTTACGAAAATGTACAAAACAGTCCTAGTATTAGGACCCGATTCACAAAAACATCCTACTGACAAACTATTAATAAAATGATCATACTTCGGTTAAAAAGACAGTTAAGTGGTGATTCACAGTTAAATATGTTAATGAAATTACATATGTGTCCTTCATATTTATCCCTCCATACACAATTTTAACTTTTGCTTTCACTGTAATTTTTTTGATGGTGGTGTTATTTGTAGGTGGTGGTGGTGCCGCTTACATGTGTTACACCGCATTCAGGATCGTAAAACTGCATTCAGGTTCGTTACACCGCATTCAGGATCGTTACACTACATTCACCTAAAGGGTTCACTGCTTCCCCTTCGGGGTTTAGCAGAGATTCTTAAGCCTCTACCACCACCACCACCGCTTCATCACCACCACTTCAACCAATTAGTTAACTAGGAAGGGTATTTTGAAGGAGGGTATTTTCGGAAAAGATAACACCGTTTTATTCAAAAGTGTTAAATCGGATGGAAAAAGATCATTTTGTGACCGAATTACAAAAAGTATGACCATTTTGTGACCGAATTACAAAAAGTATGACCATTTTGTGACCGAATTACAAAAAGTATGACCATTCTGTAATTGGCCCAAGAATTTAATTTTGGGAAGAAGGTGAAAATGGATGATGGCATGAATTATGACATGTTAGCATGCTAGTTGCAGAATTAAAAAGCGCCCAACGCTGAATAGTTCAGCACAACCAATCTCAGCCATCAGATCAAAAAATAAATCTAAATGCGGTGAATCATTCCATGAAATGTGATTTTTGTTCGTTGCTAGTTCACATGCGAGCAAATGCTAGGAGAGGCAACTAGTGTTAACAAATAGACAACACTCTTTTTTTTGAATTGCAGCACTTTTTAGCTAATTTAGCGGCCGAATCTAGCCCATATGACTTAGCCTTAGTCAATGGAAACTCTTAATTGCAGCACTTTCTGAATTGCAGCACTTTTCAGCACTTTCTGAATTGCAGCACTTTTTTTTTTTTTTTAATACACAAAATCGTAAGCAAAGCAATGGAAACTCTTAAGAAATATCTTAGCAAAAGTAAGATTACAATTCATTGGAAGTTCCATTTTGCAAAACAAAATAATTAAGCATTTTTGCCTGGCTAAATTTGGGCCTATGCCACTTAATTGGGGCCTATGGATTTTTTCATCCACCCCATAAAGAATGATAAGGGGTATCTAAATTTGATGAAACTACCATTTTACCCTCTATCAAATATTAATACTACTAATTTGTCCCCATCAAATCCTAATCATAAAATTAAAAGCTAAAATTAAAATCATAAAATTTAAAAACTAAAATCAAAATCAAAATCATAAAATTAAAAACTAAAATCAAAATCAAAATCATAAAATTAAAAACTAAAATCAAAATCAAATTCATTTCCACCTCCACTTCAACTGATTCTTCTTCTTGTTCTCAACACAATCCTATAAACTAGGTTTTAGTAACATAAAATTGCTCAAAAATTGAAAATTTTGAAATCAAATTTTTCCTGGTTTATCAGAATCGGTTAACGTTAATGTATATGTGATCCGATTGCAAATAGAAACGGTTTATGTTCATGCCCACAAAGACCGATTGTCCTTGATATGTTTTCTGGTTCGAGAAATTTGAACCAGAATCGGATTACATTAGCACTTATAAAAACCGATTGTTGATGTATAATGTTAGAATCGGATTTTATATGTGTGTCGAGTAAACCGATTGTTGTTCTCAATTTTTCTGTATCTTTTTTTTGTTAGAATCGGATTACATGAGCATTCTTATAAACCGATTCCTGTTGTGCAATGTCAGGAATCGGTTTTTACATATGTATCGTGTAAACCGATTCTGGTTGACCCATTTTTTTTTCAGTTAATACTCGATCATAAAATGAGTATGAAATCATACTCGATTTCATTTCGATTACAAATGAAAAATAAAATAGTTCCGTATGATTTTACCCAAGATGTTTGTAACTTCCTTCTTTGTTAATGAATGGTTGTTCAAAAAAAAAAAAAAAAAAAAAAAGCTCATCATATTATAGAAAATAACTGTACAAGCTTTTATGGTTCAGTGGATAATGTTTTTCTGTATTGTTTCAAATTTAAAGCAACGACTATCGACTTATATATTATTATTACCAAAAGTTCGGGCACAAATTGCCTTTTATTAAACACCAGGTGGAGATCCATAGTCCAGGGGCAGGGAGCTGGATTGGTAACGGTGGAGGTGGTCCATGTGTTGATTTTGGACCGGAAATAATGAGCTTTCACAGTCCTATCCTATACTATCGAGAAAATATGTTGTAGGGTTAGTGGAAAAGGGTGTTTTATCTAAGGGTGCACAGGAACCGAGCCGGAACCGGCACCGGCCGGAACCGGTGGAACCGTATCTGTTTTTGTACCGAACCGAGGTACAAGGTACAGGTACCGGTCCCAAAAATAGGAACCGAGGTCCGAGGGGTAGTGCAGTACACGGTCCAATATAAGTACCGTGACGTCTGGACCAAGAAAGTCCCGAGTAGTAATAGTTTGTAGAGTGAATAAGAGAGTGTTGGCTTGCTACCATCGTCTTCTTCACTTCCATATCATGACCAGTTCAGGGAGAGCGTTGGCTTGCTGCCATTTCTAAACAAAAAACTGAGAATAATGGTGATAGCCATTAATTAACGATGACAGTAGACCATCTCTTCATTTATTTTTTTTAGTTTGTCCAACTCTGTATCTCGACATAGTACTCAATGGTCAATACTTACCCGAGACATTGTCCCTTCTTTTGGTTTTGAAATAAACTTCATCCAACGAAGTCAACCAACCTAGTTTTTAGCCGGTAGTGAATAGAGCAGCCGACTTTTTCTCCACGAACCCATCTGTCAGTTCACCATCTCACGGCATCTGAAAAATCGACCAAGCTTTGTCCCTTCTTTTTCGGTCTCTAACTCTGTTCACGGTTTTTCTTCCTTCTCGTCACTTTCAAGCCTCACAAACATCCACAAAATCAGCCACTTAACCTCCAATAACTGCGATTGAGATCATCACCATAAACCCTTGATTATCAACAATTCAAATACCATCAGCAACTCCAATTCTTCTCGGTTTCAAACTCCACAAACAAGTTTCCTTTCTACAAAATGCCGAGTAAAACATAAAGTGATGGAGTAAGTTCAGGAGGCTGGTTCATGGATTTAGAGCTCGAATGGAAGTGATGGAAAGCTAACAGAAATTGATGGAGTTAGAGTTCAGGAGGTTGGTTCATGATTAGTCTCACGCGAATGGAACCGAGACTAGTAGGAACTGCACTGCACCGCAGGTGTCCGAATGGTACCGAACCGAGGTACAAGGTACAGGTACCGGTCCAAAATTTTGGAACCGAGGCTAGGGAGGTACAGGTACTCGGCCTTGGCAAGAACCGAGCCGAACCGTACCGTGTGCACCCTTAGTTTTATCAAAAGGAAACAGCCTAAATTACTATTATACCCTTATTATATTTTTAAGATATTTATTACTTGGATAAGATACGGGGGTAAAATGGTCAACCACAATTTACAGCTTGACAGTTCCCTTTATATAGTAGACTAGTGTCGTGCAAGCTTGATCTGGGTGAAAGAGTGAGTGTGTTAAAAAAAACAACTTAAATTATGATTATACCCTCGTTTTTGTTTATATCACATAAATTAGGTGCACAGTATATAAGGGCAATTTTGAGATTTCAAAATTTACAGTTTCAGGCACTGTTCATGAACAGTGCCTAAGGGGTGTTTTCTTTATATATAGGAATAGATAGATAGATAGATGTTTATCCATTAAAAGTAACGGTTACCCCTTTCACTGGTTTTTTAAGATCAAAACCAGAGATATATATATGAAGAAGGCTATTATTGGGACGTCACACTCCATTAGAGGGGCTTCACTTGGATATTTGGTGACCAAAAATCTGGTTAAGGGATATTTTGATTCCATAGCAATTTGTCAAAATTACCCTTCAATTAAAACTACTAAAAATAGATAAGGAAGAAGCAAACTGATCCTAGTGATGGTAATCAACAACTCAATCAACCTCAACTTCATCCTCAACTCATTCCACCGATTCAATCAATTGAAGAATCATGTTTTTAAACTCCTCAACAACAACCCATGGTGTATGTAAGGTAATAATCAAACAAACCCATCTTTTTGTACCCGTTTTTGTGCTTAAATCGAATGAAATCGAAGTAAAATTAATATTTTATTTACTTTCTGCTAGTGTTACGCCTGAGTACGGTATTAGATTTTTCAATTGTAATTTAGTTTTTGAAGAACTTACGCCAAGATTTAGTTCAATTCAAGCGTAAACTTTGATTTGCATGTCGTTTACGTCTAGGTTTAGTTGATTTCCAGGTGTAATTCCAATTTACGCCTAGGTTTAGTTGATTTCGTGCGTAATTCCAATTTTACGCCTAGGTTTAGTTGATTTCCAGGCGTAATTCCAATTTTACTCCTAGGTTTAGTTAGTTGTTTTCCAGGCGTAATTCCAATTTTACGCCTAGGTTTAGTTAGTTGTTTTCCAGGCGTAATTCCAATTTTACACCTAGGTTCAGTTGATTTCCAGGCGTAATTCCAATTTTACGCCTAGGTTTAGTTGATTTTCCAGGCGTAATTTAGGATGTAGCTAGGTTTAATTAATTAAACTAAAGCCAAACAAGGATTGTTTAGTCATTACACAATTATTTGAGATAAGGGATTTTTGAAATTACTTATGGGTGACCCGTTTTTGTCCTATTAGGTGATGCCCTCTAATAGAATGTGAGGCCCCAATAATAGCCTTCATATATATATATATATAGTCGAGTGGGTGTGTAAGTCCACCACCGACAGTTGAGTGTGAGTCAACCACTTTGATGCAGGGACGGACTTACGGTTCTTATTTTGGCAGGGCTCGAATGTTACTAATTGATAAAGGTAGATGAAGCCCGCGGCAAATGTTTAAAACACACCCGGCCAACAGTAAAAAGTGCTTACAGAAAGATAATATCTCTACAATATACAAGAAAAATGGTGAAAAATATGTTGAGAGAAAAAGGACGTTATTTCCTTTCAGCAAGATTTAAATTCTAATTTTCTTGTAGAAGCTAAAAATTATTTCGGCAGCATTTACATTAAGTTAATTACAAGTATAGGTGGACTAAGCGTAAAGTTTAACAAGAAAGTATTTTCTTTGTAAAATCATGTTTGTCTAAAAGCAAGGAATTGAAGTAGCCTTAGCTTGCTCTGATAAATTACGAGTATCAAAAGAAAAGAAAATTGAGGTAAGAGATTCAACATGGTTCGGCACATATTCACTGATGAAACCCCGTAGGGTAAAATATTATTGATCTCCACGCTAATTGTACTGGGATGATTTACAATAAATTTCTATTATTGGAGCCGCAAACCATTTGAGTTTGGGGCTTCATACGATTCAAATGTCCTAAATGTGGCTACGGGGACCATAGCAAAAGTCACAAATCTTCCTCTATAACTAATCTAAATCTCTTCTACTTCGTCTCCAGCTCTATCGCGTCACGCCTCCTCTCCAAAAAAAATTTGTTATCTTCATCAAACAGAATCATCACAGAATCGAAAATGAGGAGACGGTGAATGTAGAAGTTGAAATAGAAGTTAATATTTTAGAATTGATTGTTATAAGATAATAATTAAAAAACCCATCATTTATTTCAGCTTTTGATTAGTTAAAAAGTGAGATTCAATGAAGTTAATATTTAAATTTGGTTTTTCTGAAACTGTATACGGCTGGAAGTTCTTAGTTTTCCAATCGTAAATCAGCTATTATAGCTTGAAAAATAATGATCCTGAGCTGTAAAATAGGTTTACGGTTGGGATTTAGATTCCCCACCGTAAGTATTTGTCTATGTTCAGGACTTTCCTCACTGTACATAGTTCTGATCATCACAACAACAAAAAAATACACAGAGGTAAGATTTGAGGTTAGGTAATTTACAACCGTAAAAGCTAAATTTCCCAGCCGAAATAGTTATGTCATAGCCGTAAATAGCAAATTACAACTAGGAAATTCAAAGTTTCCGGCCGTATACGTGGCAGTTTTATTAATAAAACTGCCAGGTATCATAAAATCACACCCGACAGTTTTATTAAAAAATGGTTGGATATATGAAATCATACCCGACAGTTTTGTCAATGATGGATGGATATTAGGTTTGGCTTTGCAATTGGCATGAGTTACGACATGTTTGGATACAGGAAGCAGAATAATTTTGTTTTTTTATATTAGTCCATCCCTAACAAGTTATTCTTTTTTTGTTCTAGTGAAATTTGTTTTGAAATTAAGCTCTCGTGGGAAGGTGAAAATGCTCGAGAGCCGAATATAACATGATTTCAATAGTAAATTCAGAAAATGGGTCATTTATCCATATATTTTTAAAACATGGTTCTAAGACTAAGTCTTATGGGCTAGATTCGAGGTGCTAGATTAGCATTTAAGTGTTGAAATTCAAAAAAAAAAAAAGTGTGGCAAAAAAGTTAACACTAGTTCTCTCTCTACCAGTTGCTAGCATGTAAACTAGCATGCTAGATAGTTACGTGAATGATTCAGGCTTGAAAAACTACCTTTTTCGGGAATGGTTCAAGTTGAGAGATTTATTTTGATCGACGGCTGAGATTTAAAGCGCCGAATGGTTTAACGTTATTGAATTGGTTAACATTGGTCGATGTGGACTGCTAATCTAGGTGCTAGATCAGCAATCCCATAAGACTTAGGAGGTAGTTCTGAATGCTAATCTAGGTGCTAGACTAGCACCCCATAAGACTTAGTCTAATGGACGAGTAAAAATTAGTATGGGTGAAATGGACCCCAAAAAAATAGCAAGAATGAAACTGGATTCAGCCTGACTTAAACTTAAAAAAGAGTGAGGATGAAACTGGATGTATTCTGATGTAAATTAAAAATAAGAAAAAGTGTTTGAAAATGGGTAGGATGAAACTGTTTACATCCTGGCTATTTTTACATTCTCGTCCATTTAAACAGTATCAAATTTTACATGTCTTTTTCACCCAAAAATTGTTGATTTTGGTCTTTTTAACCAATTTTGTGTAGTAAACTTGGGCATCAAGTAAATACTAGGTGTCGATTCAATGATCAATCACATAATCAAACAGGGGCAGAGCCAGCTTGAGACATGGGTTGGCAATCGTCCTCCCATGCCATATAACTATCAAGTTTTTTTTTTTTGTTTTGTTTCTTTATTTTGTTTTTCATTTTGACTGTGTCATTTTCTTTTTAAAAATTTTAGCCTTTGTTTGCTAACGTCCATGGGAAGGTTTTTCCTCTTTGACAACCTCATTCTTTTTTAATAAAGAAAATCGTAAGAAAAGTAACCGGGTTTCATGACATGTTTATACCCAATTCTAAGAAAGAAATCGAAACTCTTAAGAAATTTATTAGCAAAAGTAAGATTGGAACTTACATTTTGCAAAGCAAACTAACAAAGCATTTTCTCTGTAAGGGGAAAATTGAAAAATAGTTGTGCAATAGCAGTATTCTTAGACATGGTGCTTGATTGTTGGTGTGGGAAGCCCACTAGTAGTATTCTCGTAATACCCATTGGAGAGAGGAAAATATCTAATAAGGGACACCTTTTACGTGCACTTCGTTCAAAGTCTTGTGTGGGATCAATAAGCTGTAGTAGTACCGTTGGTGGGAAACTAAATACGTAATGTTATTTCAGCTTTCGATTATTGACATAATTGACTAACAGTGAAGTTGAACCTAGATAGATCAAATTTGTTTATTCAATGATCCTTCTGTTATGATATAAGGTCACTCGAATTGATTCAAGGATTAACGATTTCAGATTTACTTTATGAAGTTAAGATCCGAAGATAGGACTTTTGATCATCCATTGTGAACAAACTCCGTTTTGTGTGTGATCGATCACTAATGGAATCAAGTTGTTTCTGTAGGTACCTTGAATACTATAGATTGATGACTAGAGTTTTTTTTTTTTTTTTTTTGGTTTTATGATCTTAGTCATATACTTCGTGCACACTCGTTTGCTGGGACCCGACATGAATCCGGTCTTAATTGACATCAGCTTGTTGTATAGATCGACAATCTATCTAGGTGTTTCTCTTTGTGAACTAAGATTGATTATTTCGGTAATTATTATCTTAGTTGATCTAAGAACGACAAAGGAGTTTATATTGATTAAATGGAAAAACCTTGGTATTCAACTATATTTCTAATTAAGAACGCGCAATTGGGGGATATAACTACATGACAAAATAGGGATCTAAATATCAAAGCTGGGTCACCCCTTATGTAATTATTTTTTTAATTCCTAATCTAGCCCTCACTAATCAGGTTTAGTGGTTAATAATAATTAGTAAAAATCTTAAGTATTTGGGGGATAAATTAGTGTGTATTTTTATTAGAATTTGTGTGAGTGAGGTGAGAGTAGAAGGATGGAAAAAATATTTGAGAGGGCATTTTTTTTTTTTTGTGAAAATGGAGGATGATTGTGAAGAGAGAATTGTTGCTAAGAGGTTGAAAATTTGATTTTTTTTTCTTTGAATCCATCATTGTTGCAGTTGAAAAAGCTCAGGTTAAAGCATGGTATTAAACCAAAAAACCATCTTAGGCATTTTTTCGGAAATTTTCATAAATTTTCTGGTTTTGATCTTGAAAACCTATTTTTTTTGTTCTAATCACTACACCAAATTCCCGGATTCGTAACAGGCATTCGTAACGGCTATGTGGCCGTTACAAAATTGCCGTTACAAATGGCCGTTACAAAATATTCGTAACAGGCAAGGGCCGTTACTAATTTTAAAAAATTCGAATAGCAGTGAAGCCGTTACGAATTTTTTTATAAGCGTGCGAGTCACACGCTTGGTCACACTTGGGTCGTAACACCTGTTGAATGTGCGTGTGCCATTCACATGTGTGGTATTATGTTTCCACCCCCTATGAGTTATACCAGAGGATATTTCCTCCCATGCGTGTGCGATTCACATGCATGCTTATGAGTTTATCTTAGATGTCGAGATGAGTTATCACTTTTTTTTTTTCTTTTCTTTCTTCGCTCCCGCTCTCCTCGTCTCTCCTCTCCTCTCGGCGTTGAAACTAGGTTTCATCTCGAAGTCTTATTATCAGAAACCATCACAAAAATATTTTCAATAGCCTTCAATAATCAACTGTGTAAGTATTAATCATTATAGGTTTCGATTTTTAGGGTTTCATCGTTTTTTCAATCGATCTGTTTTTTAAGGGTTCATTTCATCTATTTTTTTGGGGATTCATTTCAATCGATCTGTTTCATCTTAGTTTCGTTTTGTTAATCTTCTTCATATAAATCTGATTCGATTTATTTTTTCTAATTTTCTGTTAGGGTTTGAAGAAATTTGAAGACTTGAAGAACTCTGAAGAAATTTGAAGAGGTTTTGAATCTTGTGATAATCGGGTTTTGTTTATATATGGTTCTAGAGTATTGGGTCCTCATTATAATTGCTTCATTTATATAGACTGTTAGAGTCTTTAACTCTAATACTTCCTGTTCAACTGTTTGAATCTACCTGTACATCTTGTTGAATGATTTTACGAACCCTATTACTCTTGAATCTTGTCAATCCCTGGTTAGGAAGGATTTGGGTTTATCTTTTGAAATTGTTTACTGTGATGTCATTAGACTAGAAATAGTTAGGGGCTGGTTTTATGAATCTTTGAACCATGAAATTTGGGTTCTAGGAGGAGGTTGTTGGATTGAATTAAACAACATCTTTTTTTGAAGTATCTTGTGTTGTCCTGTGAATTTTGGCACGATCCTAAACATTTTAGAAAAAGATAGGAATTGAGTGTTCTTCTCAAATTTCAGTCCTATGAAAGACAAATCAAATGTGTTAATATGTGTTGTGACTCGAGCTACTTGATGTAAGAGATGCTTCTATTTTCGCAATATTTTTAGTGATCGGTACGTTTCTAAGGAAATGATGGAACTGCTCCTTGGTGGGTAGCGTTGTACTAAATTTTAACTTAAGATAGATCACATGTGTGCATGCTTATCGCTACGTTGTTATGAATTGGATTTGATGATGGTGAAAATGCTATTGAAATATGTTGAAGTAAAGTCCTGTTCGGTTTCTTACTTTCATTTCGGATTTTAGTTTGTACTTGAAGCCCTCTATCATTAAGTCTATAAAATGCTTCCGTACTTAGGGTTTTATTTTTTCCGGACTTACAATTTTATGGTGTTTTTATGAAAGATAGGTTATGGTTAATTTTTCGGACTTCAATGTATAAAATAACCATGAATTTCACCTTTAAGATGCATTATATGCAAGGGTATTTGCTGAATTAGTATTCTATTGTATATGAAAATTTTGTTGAATTTGGGGGCTTGGATGCTATGGAACATGTATATAGAGTAGAGTTGATGCTAAGCTTAGACGCCCGCATCAAGAGTTTAGGGAAAACCGAGAAACATTACATTTGGAGGAGGCTTAATGAGATGAGATGATTGGGGTTAGGAGGAGATTTGACGGGATGGGATGATTGGGGCAAGTCATGAGAGTTTTGGCTTCAAATGTAAGTATCTTGTATCGGCATAGGCCACGTTTGAGTTTGATACTAGCAATTGTAGGCCTTTGTTAACGGGGATGGTCATTTTACGCCAAGTAGATATTTGATATACCAAAAAAGGGATCAATTTCTTTTAAAATCAAACACAAACTAGGGAAACTTTAAGAATGTGAAGTTTAATGTAGCTGCTTGACTTGTTGGATCAAGAGTTGAATGGATTTTTGGTGGGAGATGTCACTATGGAAAGAATTAATGTTTAGATGTATGTCTTATCCGGTTTCTAAAGCTTTTGCTGTTGATGATTGTATGCAGGTCAAGAGCATTTGTGAGATTTAATGTCATCAACACTTATTGGTGCTGCAGAGGAGGGACGCATCGCTATTTCTTTAATGACTTCTTCTCCTTCTTTAGAGATCTCGGGATTCGAGAGCGTAACTACATGGGGTTATCCGATTTGTTGTTACGTTGACACTCAAACATTTCTAGCTTGTCCGAAGAAAAATAAAAGTACTTTCAATCTAAGTTCCACCGAATTAAGGCTCGGTCTTCCCGGTTCCCGATCTCCGTAACGTAGTCAAGAGCTTTCTTTGCCGAGTTCGGGTAGACTTGATGAGAAGCCTTTGTTTCCCTTGCTGCCTATGAAGGATTCTACTTACTTGTCATCGCAAAAGGCCGTGGTCTCCGGCAACAGAGAGGGTTTTCGACGCCATGGATGGGTTTTCAGAGGTAAAAGCACAGTGTACAATGAAGGAAATTGGATGTTTCTCGCATCGTGGTCCCGACTCAAACTTGCTCAATCGGGCACAAGGAAAACTACATGTTAGCTCGGCCAGTAAAGTCCGTTGCTCGAAAGAGCGCTCGGAGTCGAGAATGCCACCGTGAAAGAGATTACACATCCCAAGGTATCCAAGTGATGTCAACCAGTAACTAAATTTCTAGGCTAATAACACTAGTAATCAACCCGCTTTGCCAAGTAAGTTTAAGTTACAACAAAAGGGAGTTTTAGATAAGTGTATTTGGTTTACCATGAAGCTAGTTACTGACCTTCCTCACATGACAGGCACAGGTTGTCGGTTGGCCGCCAATAAGGTCATTCCGAAAAATACGTTGGCGACTACCACAAAGACCAGCGAGGAAGTAGATGGAAAACCCGGTCCTGCTTTGTATGTCAAGGTCGCATGGATGGCGCCCTTATTTGCGAAAGGTGGACTTGAATACTTATCGTGACTATCAGAGCTATCTTTGTCTCTTGAAAAGATGTTCATTTGCTTTATTATTGGTAAAAGAACCTTAACCAAGTATTCAATTTTGGCCGAACTTTAAAACGCCTTTGTTAGCATGGATTAGTGATTTCTTTGTATGCCACGGGTCCATGTGGGCCACATGGAGCTCCCTGGGAGAGAAAGCAAGCATAGGGATCTTCTACATGGATCAGAATATGTTCTCGCATATGAGGATAAGGATGGTGATTGGATGCAAGTGGGAGATGTGCCTTGGGAGTAAGTCTCTCTGATTTTGTGTTTGTCGCTTCTTATGTTTCCTTTAGTTTTAATCGAAAGGGGTGTCATGAATCCAATGTGTGCATAGGAAAGAATTTTCGCCCCATAAAAGGGTTTACCGGCACTTGTATACTTGATTGATTTCTGTTTCTTACAATTGTACTCGATTATGGTGAGACAACTAATGGACTTTAGTTTCTTTGTAGGACCAAAGATAGTGCCAACTTTATGAAGCTTCATCTTACCTAATTGCGGTTAACCGATTAAGTATCTTTTTCTTTCTTAATTTCATATTCTATTGCGCGAATATAAATGAATGAGAAGTATCTTAACGGTTGCACTCTGCAAAATCACGGGTAATTTACCAGGAATGTGGTGAATCTTATGACATGGGGGCCGAGATATTAATTCTCTGTAAAATGTGTAAACCTCCCGCCAAACACTTGGTATGTTGATCCAAGAACCATTCGTTTCATGGTTTCCGTTGTCTTTTCATACTAACGCCGCACTTGAATTTTGTTCGGGAATATCGTGTTGCAATTGTCTATCTTTGACTTACTTGAGGCTACCTACGAGTAGGTTAGAGTATACGAGTGCTATTTACTTGTCATAATAATGCTGTTGTATGTTGTATTTTGCGGGATTGCCTACATGAGTTTTCTGATGCCCAAGCTTTCAACAAAGCAAGCCTGCAAAGGATATAATGTACTAGTTGTTGTTATTTGAATGATGCTCTATTTCATCAGAAAGGGTGGAGAACAAAGGAGCTTCAAGATTTGTAAGTTGCATGTATTCAACTTTTGTAGGCAGTTAGTAAGTTTGTATTTGTTCCCTTAGAAGTTTGGAACCTTCCATGTATTCCTTTAGAAATTTGATACTTAACAAAAAAAAAAAAAATTTGGTACTTAAAGAAATTTCAGTTCTTTTGTTATATGAACCTGAGATAAATTGAATGAATGTGATTATGAATTGAATGAATGTTCTTTTGCATAGATTGAAGAAATTGTTGTTGAGTGTGGTTATGAATGTATTGAATTTAGAATTCCGTCTTATTTCCGGCAGAAAAATTATCGTAGGTCGGCCTTATTTTGGTCAAAATTGGTCAATATTGACCAATTTGGACCAGTCAAGCTTGACCGAGAATTTTTTTGATGTTACAAAAAAATTCGTAACGGCTCTAAGTCACATTATTCTATCGCCACGTAGTAACGGCTCTAAGCTGTTACAATCTGCCACGTAGTAACGGCTAGCTAACGTTACGACGGCTTTGTTACAAAAAAATTCGAACGCCCGTAATTTGTTACTACGTGGCAAAATCGCAACGCTCAGAGCTGTTACAAGGGTTACAACCAAAATTGTAACGGCTACAAAGCCGTTACAAAAAAATGTAACACCCTTTTTGCAACAAAAGAGAGCCGTTACAACCCATTTTAGTAACGGCTTGGTTCTGTTTCTAATCCCAGAATTTGGTGTAGTGAATCAGTCCACTTCCGGCACATCTATCTAATTTTCGAGCATTCCGCACCTTTGCTTAGGCATAATATGTTGCTTAAATTTTTGTCTTAGGCACATGATGAAAAGTATCGTAATTTTTTTTTCACTTGACTACCTAGGCATGGATAGAGTTATATCGAGCATGCCGGAACTCAGTACCGGCTTGGTCTTCATCCTAAATAACCATGCCGGAACTCAGTACCGGCGTGGTCTTCATCCTAAATAACTATGTCGGAACTCGCACTCTGGGCGTGGTCTTCATCCTAAATAACTATGCCGTGACCGAGGAACCCAAGATCGGCATGGTCTTCTTCATCATAAATAACTATGCCTAAGCACTAAGACTGACTGGCATGGTCCTCATCACTTTGGCGTGGTCTTCATCCCTACCGAATGTAAAAAAAAAAAAAATCAAAGTGAGGAGCCGACAGAGAAGGAAAATGGAATTCGAAAGGAAGTGAGAAATGTTTCGAATTTAAAAGGGAGTAGGGTATTTTTATGTTTGATTTATCTTTTATTGTTGTAAAGGGTAGTTTCGTATTTTCCCCCAAAAACACCCCTTAGCAGAAACTATTGGTTGGGGGAAGTAATTCATATCCCCCAATTAGTTTTGATATCCCCCAATTGTGGGTTCCTAATTAACTTGTTGATTTAAGAGAATGATTAAAGAGGTAAAACATGTTAATATTTTACTATTTCGGATTACGATCCAGGATGAGTTGAGTTTAAAGCTTTCAACAAGTGAAACAACTTTAGATCGTAGACTCTATTTAGGGATTCACGTGAGATTAACTAGATTAGTACTATTGGCGCAGGATACTTTGAAAAAACCGAGTAACGGGCGGTGTTCAACTATACGAATTTTTGTAGTCAATTTGTATAAATTAAAAGCTTAGTTTTGAGAGTATTGAATCTGGACCAAGACCTAGGGTTTTACGCCTTGCGGTTTTTCTCCTTAACAAAATCATGTGTCATATGATTTACTTTTCTTCCTGCATTATATTGCTTTCCATTTATAATTAAAGTAAATATACATGTACGTATATCATCAATTGGTGTGATCCCATAAGATTGTTTCAGTCACGAACTAAACCTACATATCAAGTGTACACCTTGTTGAAATAATCTTTTTGATGATTGTTGTGTATATAAGATTATACAACGTACGTATGTCCGGGAATAGGTTGATGTCGAAAAGATTGTGGTGTACTCAGTACCCTCGTCATTTCTACAATATAAAGCATGATTTGTTTTACGAGTGGTGGCCAGGATTTATTCTAGGCAAAGATAAATCTACGGTCGTGGTTGTGCGAGACCACACCCATAACCCGCACGTGCGCTAAGGCTAACTTTGCCTATATGAGTGGTGGTCGGGATTTATCCTTGCAAAGATAAATCAAAGGTTTGTGATCCTCCGTGCCACACACTACAACACGTGGTGTTCATTCCAATATTATGAATTAAAAATGAATACTCAAGTCAAGATATTGAATTTTAAAAATTATAACGGGAGGTTGAACTCATGACCTATTGTGTCATAAGAGTGGCCTCTAACCGTTGTTCCACCTTCGTTGGAATTGATAAAAAAGATAAATCAATAGTGGTTATTTGTTCAACTTAAATATTAATTAGTATAAGTATTTTATTAATTAGTATAAGTGATTTGTCTAGAGAGAAGATAAATCTATGGTTATGGTTTGTTCAACTTAAATACTATTAATTAGTATAAGTGTTTTATTAATTTAGGAAACATTAATTTCTCATGATAAATGATTTATTAATTTTACATCATAAATATCCCTTAATTAATATTAATACATATCTCCATAAATAAGTAATAATTTTGATAAAAGTTATTTCAATAGATATTAGTGGTGGTGGTGGTAGTAGAGGAAGAAGTAAGTGGTGGAAGCGATGGAATGTGTTACAAAGTGGTGGAGGCGGTAACATTAGTTTTGGTGGAAGAAATAGTGGTACTGGATGGTTTTAATGGCGGTGGTATTAGTTTTTCTTTTTGAATCAAAATAATAAATTTTTTTACATGAGTAACATTGTATTGTGAAAAGTATAGTTGGTTGTTTTTGACACGATCAAAAAGCGGATAACAAATACTTTTGGGATGATACCAAATCATATAAGACAAAATGGTTGTTTTTGGTGCCCTTTGCTATCTTTGGTAGTTCAGTACGCATGATTTTCGAGTATTAACAAAAAACATATAGTTGAATAAATTAATTGACGACCTAAGTTTGTTAAATCTAAACTTTATACATGACGTGTGAGATTAAAAGTTATAAGTGTGCCCAATATTCTATGAGGGATGGAAAATGGTGGTGGTGGAGAAAGAAGTAATATCTCGGTGGTTTGTGGTAATTGGCCGGTTTTGATGAGTAGTAATTGAGTATGTTAATTATGTCTTGCTACAAAAGGATAACACTATAAATTAGAAATGTGGTTGATCGTCTTAATGCTAATATAAACTTGGTTAAAATACATGAAAATTAAGAAGAAGAAAAAAACATTTGGATGTCACGTTATATAATAAATAACACTAAAAACTACATATTTAGTATCAAGGTTTCTCCGTCCAATAGATAAATCTAAGGTTGTATTGAGATCCCGTAAGCATAGGGCGAGTTGGTCTTGGATTTTACGAATGATAATGAATATAATGAAACGCTCCCTCTCGGTTTGTCCAATGAAACCGAAACCTTCTAAAAAAAATAATCAATCGAACAACACTTAGATGGAACGCATCACCACAAGTGTAAACTTCTCTGAATTGCTACATATCCAGTGAAATTTCTACAAATTAATCTGGTGATTTCCTCCTACCGTTGCGAGGCATGCAATTAAATCTCTAATAGTGATTTTAAAGGTATTTAATAATTATAAAATTCACTTATAAGTTTTGTTTATGCAAGTATTGATTTAACTTGGGTTCTTTTATATTTTTGTGTTAAGTTGATGACTTTTTAATTTGAATACATGTTTGGTTAACAAACTTTGATACATATAGGGTATTTTCTTTGTAGAACTGATGTTAGTCTCTCATTTTTCCCTGTTAGCACATTGTTTCGATCCCGTATTTGTAGACATTATTTGACTAATATTGGGGTATTTGTTTAATCTCAAGGCCGATTAAACCCAATGTGTGTTGTATACATTGAAGGCGACAGAAGTTTGTGTCGGCTCTACCTTGAAACTAATAATTTTTCTTCTAAGGTTAGTTGAATTTATGTAGATACAAATATCAATATGACTATGCTCTTTAAAACTCCAAATTACTTGAGTAACACTAGATGAGAACGTCATTCATGCACTACTTAGCATAGTTGGTGTGAAATCTTTTTATCCACGAATTTCTTCAATATTATGTTATCAATATGATTGAGAAAGAATCTTACACATGGTTTGATTTACTATTATAAGTTTATTTTTTCAACTCACATGTGTATATCTCACCTTCCAATAGCCAAGGGTTCTTCATTTTTATAACTCTCACATTTGCAAAAAAATAAATAAATAGTTTTTATCTATAGTAGGGAAAATATTATGGGTTTTTGCTTCACTCCTTAGAGCCTTAGTTATCAATAATTTGGAACAAATGTATTCATAAACATCATGGAGTTGGATTGGCGGTTTAGGTTTATGTCTTGTTAGATGAAATATTCTTTTTGAAGTTTGAAATTATGGTATGATGGAACAATAAATGGGGAAAAATTTTATTTTGTATTTTTTTATTTTATTTTCATGTTGGCACAACATTATTACTCCGTCCGGATAATAAATTGGAATAACATGCTTAAGTAAAAAATAAAAAAGATCAGGTAACCCATTTTGTTTCCCAAAACCTATTTGAATATCAAAATAATTACTCACGAATAAAATGAAGCAAGAGAAATGTGAACAATATCGTATTAGAGACAAAACATCCCGTGCCGTTACGGCACGGGTTAAGATCTAGTCATTATATATAGTACTTATATAAGGGTCAGAAATGCGCATGTTATGATTAGGGGTTTACTTACAATCGTTAATTTCAACTTTATTATTGTATTTAACATATGAGAAGCAATCCATGACTGACATCGTTTTTTTTGACTGAATTACTAATGTTGACGATTATGATTATGGAGGCTTATAAAGGAACGCGAAATTGGGGATATAAAAAGGAATTGGGGGATATTGATTACTTCTCCCAACCCATGGTGTCTGCTAAGAGGTGACTTTTGGGTTTGAAAATACTAAAATACCCTTCTCTCAAAATAAAAATTAAAAAACTGATAATCAAAAAACACAATCATATCTCCCATTTCCATCTCCACTTCTTATCTCTTTCAGGGTTAGAGGTTTGAAACCCAAATATTCCCCATTCCCTTTCAAATTCTAAACTCTCCCCACTCTCTTTCAAATTCTCTTCTCCTTCTCTACCGGCTCCTCACTTTGGAAACAAATTATTATTTTTTTTAATTCGGAAGTGATGAAGATCATGCTGCAAGTGATGAAGACCATGCCGGAATTGATGATGACCATGCCGGAAATTGGTGCCGGCATGCTTGGTAACTAACATTCAATGTCGTAACTAAGTGCTGGCATGCTCAATCGTTCTTCTATCAATGCCGGTAGTCAAGTGAAAAAAAAATCAATTTTCTGAATACTTTTCATCATGTGCCGGCATAGAAATTTAGGATGAAGACCACACCGGAAGTGAGTTCCGGCATGGTTATTTAGGCTGAAGACATGTGAATTGGTATTTTAATCTTTTATTTATTAAAAGTCCTAGGATACATTGATCGTAAATATATCCCGCTAATTTCCTGATTTCATCACAAACACATTAAAAGATGCACATGTGAATTCTACCTAGAAAGCAACCTAAAGTGTAAAAGCACAATTAAGTTTAACTCCTTAAGAGCAATAAGTTATATGAAATAGACTAATCAATGCAAACGAACGTGTAAAAGCACTAATCCGTTTTAAAAAAGGTTACGACTCATATGCAATTATAAAGATGTGTCACTACAAGTAATAACCACACTATGCTACTTACAATCACGAATTGACAACTTTTTCGTATTTGAAAATCCTAATCTACCGATAGAGATGAATGCAAATCCAATTGATTCCAGACTCAACCAAACAAACAATCAAATCATATGATAATATTAATAATGAATTATAAACAATAAACTTGAGACAAAACTAATGCATTGAATCAAATATCATGTTGAGAAATCAACTTTAAACCCAAAATAAATTCTTGGCACGAAACACGATGAATGGATAGTTTGGTGTGTATTTTGGGCTAGGAGACAAATTTAAGAAAAAATTAAAGAGACAAATGTTTAACGTGGTTCGGCATGGTTTTCCTACATCCACGGACGAATCCCCTTGGGGGTGATATTTTATTGATATGTAGAATTACAGTGTATGTTTTTCTCCTCTTCGCCCCCCTTCAAATGATTTCTGCTCCTCCTTATTTATACAGTTTAATATCTAATTTCAATATAAACTTAAATGGAATTAATTCTCATTCATGCCTCCATCATGATTTCTGCATGAAACTGATGGAATCAATATCGCATGCCTCCATAATGATTTCGCATGAAATCCGGCTGGAATCATTACCGTATGCCTCCATGATGATTTCTCGCATGAAAATCGTCAAATCAATACCGCATGCCTCCATGATGATTTCTCGCATGAAATCCGCACATTTATGCCTCCATCTTCAATTCTGCATGAAACTGTTCATTCATGCTTCCATGATAAATTCTGCATGCTGGAAAATTGGACTGGTGGTTGACAGGCATAATGGCTGACAGTATGGATGGATGATGGCTGGAAGACTGGATTGGCTGCACGGGTAGAAACTGGCAGGTAGTGCAATAGGGTACTTAGCTGGGAATTGGTTGGCAACATCGCTGGCAACAAGAGTGGAAATAAGATGGCAAAGACCATTGGCCACATGAGTGGAAATCGCATGGCAGCAGATCGGCAACACGGTCTTGACATTGACTGATGGTTGATTTTGACCATCGGCCGGTTGTTGACTTTGACCATTGACCATGCGTTGACTTTGACCATTTGCTGTGATCGTGGACCTGGACGTTGACTTTGACCACTGACCTGTTATTAACTTTATGAAATACCGGGCAAAGCCGGTGTCTTTGCCGGTTGACTGGTTAGCGGGCTTGGATGACAACAACAGTGGTTTAGGCAACGTTCGCCTAATATGTGGTATTTTTACTCATGGTACAAACATCGCCCATCTTAACCTCCAACTTGTTGGGGGTTAAGAAATTTTCGTTTTCCTTTAGTGAATGACAAAACTCGCCCCAAGTGTGGATTATTGATGTTGAGGCAACCTTCTCTGTCGCTTGCGGAAGTCAAGACGCCCTCAAGAGTAAATTTCACGATCTTTGAAGTGTAAAGAAAACCGTCTTCGTTGATTATGGAAATCGTAATCAAGTCGCCCCAAGTGAGGCTATTGTGTTCGGGGAAACAATTGAGTATGAACCATTGTTGTATGCAAAATCGGACCGGAAGGAATCAAGCTCAGAATTCAAGCGTGATGCTTGAGTGGAGTGGTGTTGTGGGTAGTGATAACCTCCCGATGTAAAATTGAATTGTGGTAGTTTCGTTGGACTTATGCTCACATGGCTACAAAAAACGGGTTTCTATAGTAATGAGGAAATCGGGTAGTAAAAGATTGAGCAAAATGGTTTGCAGCAGCTTTCAATCACCGGCTCCGCAAAACGAGTAAAACTTCTAGTGCAAAGTTGTACTACGATCACCGGACTCAGGATTTGGCGAACATAACGAAACCGCGGAAAGCTTCATCAATCGAATGCAGAACGATTTAGCAAGATCACAGTAAGCACAGATCGCGTAGCACTAGATCATAGAATCGCGAACTGATACCGGATCGCAAGAACTTCGATCACTGGACCTGCAAGAAGATATCGGCATATGAAGCATCGCGATCATCGATCGCAGGAGTTGCGTAACGGTCGATTGCAAGCAGCTTTTCGATCACTGGGTCTCGGCAGCAAAGATTTAGTATTGCAGCCACCGGCGCCACCGATCGTAGCGAGTTTAATGGTAGTAAAATCGTGATCGATCAAAGAGTCGCGATCGATCGGATCGCAGGAGTCATGAACGTAGCCGACTGGGCAGAGCTTCGATCACCGATCGCAGCAGAAGAATTCAGCAGTAATCGCATCGCAGCAAACATGATCACGCTGATCGCATGAGGTTAGTAGCATAGTGTATCGATCACCCGCGACGCTTTGAATGCAACAACAACTAACAAAGCTAAATCGGGCAGTTGAAATGCGATCAGCCGGATCTGCAGAGTCGCGATATAGCCGATGCAGTAGCAATTGCGATCAAAGAAGAATGCAGCAGCGATGAGCAAAGTTGTACCATACAGCCTGATCACTGACCGCAAAATCGCGAACATGGCCGAACTGGCAGAGCTTCGATCACTGGTTCAGAGAGTAACATCATTGCAAAGCAATGCTGATCACCGGATCATGGAGAGAGAACTATGCTGGATCGCAGAGTTTGATCAATCGATCGCAGTAGCTTGCCGAATCAAGCAAATGGGGCCGATAAAAACTAGAATGCATCCGCCTGCGCCCAACCGGTACGCATTGATGAGCAAATCGATCGATCATCTTGCATCCAACTGAGTGCAAAAGTTGCTTTTGAACAAGAATACAATAATTCGATCAACTTAACTGTAGCAGTTTAACATTACTGATTGTAATAATTGCGTCAAAATATTAGGGTGTATGCTCGCCCCCTCTTAATCCTGTAACTCGTTGGAGGATTAAGAAGTTTGGGTTACCTTTTGTTTCGATTTTAAGGAACTGAATTTCGCATTGCATTTAGGTGCTATGTAACTCGCCCCATACGTATGGAGTGTTACGCAACTCGCCCCAAAAGAGTTATTTTAGATCACGAGGTGTTACATATCTTGCCTCCAAGTGATAGTCAGTCACGTTGAAGTGATATGCAACTCGCCCCCAGAAGATAGTAATCGTCATGCTGCTCAATGCTCGCACAAGGGTGCACAACCTTGCTGTATCTTGCTCGCGCATGGAATGAGGTTGAAAGTTTTTCTGCTATCTTAAATTCGCGCAGGGGGCCAATCCCACTATTCCAGATTGCACAGAATTGACATGTGTGCATCTCCTCATGTCTTGACATGTGAAGATGCTCACCACATTGCAGGTTTCCCAGTGAACAGAGGTATGCATGATTATATGAAATGATGCGAAAATATGAAAATTGTATACGTACCGTATTAAAAGTGTTATTGCGACTTCGTTTTTGAGGTAATTAGGATGTCCATTGGCTATGTTGACGTTTTCAAGCGGTGATGACTAGTGCAGCTGCCTTAGCGAGGCTTGACTGGATTGAAGACAGTTGCCATGGAACTGTATTTCGGCAGCTTCGATCAGCTGTACTGTAACAGTTATACATAAAACTGGACTGAAGCAGTTGTGGGGAAAACTATATTGAAACAGTTTTTGGGGAAAATCGGACTACAATTAGTTCGACCAATCGGATCAGAGGAATTAAAAAGGATTGCGTAGTTCGATCAATCGACTGAACTCGTTCTTTGTGAAACTGGATTACATTAGTTCGATCAACTGGCTGTAGTAGTTATGTGGAAAAGGACTGCAGCAGTTCGATCAACTAGACTGCAGTATTACTGAGGAACTAGACGACATCATCTCGATCAACTAGACTGTAGTAAATATGCGAAAAGGACTACATCAGTTCGATCCACTGGACTGTAGCAGTTTCGACGGTGATTGAATGTGTCCGTTTCTGGTGCCGTCATTTTACATTCCTAAAAATTTAATTTTCTCCTAAAATTGAAATTTCACCTTCACGATGTTGGGAATTGACATACGATCTCATCGGGCCTAAGATCGCTCAGTTTGGATGCACGAAGAAGAAGTTATCGAAGAAACAAAATTGGTTGGTTAGCGCCTTGCTCCAAACATGTTAATGACGTGATTGTACCCAAAAAATATTATTCTCCAATTACAAAATTGTACCCTCATGTCGGAGGATATTTAAATGCGATCGCAACGAGCCAAAAATCATCCAATTCGGACGTGAGACGAAGAAGATATCAACGAAACAAATTTTCAAACCCAAGTGGGGTGTACATATCCCAAGGCAAGAGAAATGGGGAGGAATCATCCAAGGGCTACGGAATTAAACAGCGTCGCGCCACACCGAATAAGATGTATGATATTAAGTTGCACCGCGCTACACCGAATCGGATATACGGTATTAAGTTGCACCGCGCTACACCGAATCGGATTTACGATATTAAGTTGCACCGCGCTACACCGAATCAGATTTACGATATTAAGTTGCACCGCGCTACACCGAATCGATTGCCGCCGCCGGTCGAGCCTTTGGCCCGTACGCCAAGCATTCTTTTTTCCGCCGTTGTCGGAGAAGATGAAGATTCTGGCCACCACTGCTGCTGCTGATGATGACGTCATGCCGACGTCATGATGGATCATCATAATGGCGTCAACAAACGGTAAATGTAATATTCTCAGATATTCTAACGACGTTAACCGTAACAGAATATTCCTGGTATATACTGACGGCGTTTCTAACGGTAACAGAATCTGCTGATGTGGCATTTTCTGAAAGGCCCAAACTACTGACGTGGCGATGCTGACGTGTCGTTACTGTCTGGGACACTTTGCTGACGTGGCTCTGCTGACTAGGCAACTTTGCTGCCGTGTCGTTGCTGACTGGACCACCTTGTCGACATGCGCCGCCGACTGGGCCATTTTTGTTGACGTGTCATTGCTGACTGGATCAGATGGATGGCATGGCAGTTGTTCAATTTTGATGTACCGCAGAGCATCGAAGTTTGATGTACCAAAGAACATCAATGGTCGGTATACTTGGCTCATCGGAGTTTGATGTAACTTGAAGCAGCGAAACTTCTACAGAGGGTTGAATTTTGGTGTACCGTGGAGCATCGAAGATTGATGTACTACCGAGCATCAACGGTTGGGATATGCAGAACATAGTCGAAATGCTCTGAAGTAGGTGAAGGAGACCCTGACGTGGGTGGAGGAAAATTAAGGTAGGTGAACGAAACCCTGAAGTGGGTGAACGGATCAGCCGCCGGGTAGGCCGCCGGCTTCGCTGCATTTTTTTTTTTTTTTTTTGCTTCCGAAACTTTTCGCCACACTTTTCTCGAACTGTGATCTTTCCCCTCGAGCTTTCGTAACAGTTTTGTGAACTGTTGTATTTTATTGCCTTGCAACGGTTGGTGTAATGATTTTATGTTTTCTTCATTTCCTTTGTCAGTTCCTGCCTCGGGATCTTTGTTTCTCACGGACCTTTCACCATGGTTTTGTTGCACTTTTGTGGCCCTTTCTCGGAACTTTCGAGATGCTTTTCAGAGGTTTTCCCCGAGGTATTCAAGCACCTTGAGATTTAGGCAACTTGACAACCTTGCGATCATGACAAGATTGATTTTGACGTTTTACAAACTCGAGCACGTAGACACTACGTTATTTGGGAAGAAAATTTTTCCAACTTTGGACTTGAATATACTGCATGATCGAACATCCGCCAAAGAATCTTAGCGAACTTTCCGATGAGCGATTTTGGTGGCCTCGACTATGAAGCGTGGATCTGCAGCAGCTTGCGATCAACTGGACTGCAGAATTTTTATTAATCGGAATGCAGCTGCGATCACTGGACTGCAGTGGATCAGTAATCAAAATCGACCCAACCATGTTGTGGATCGAATATCCAAACACCAATTTTGACGATGTTTTTACGCCATCTTTTACCGTGGACTCGAACGTCCTAGGGGTGATTTCATGGTCTTTGTAGTGATGCGGCTTTTGTAGTTTCCGAAGGTAATAGTTTTAGCAGATCTCGAACAACGACTGGATTGCAGCGATTGCGATCAACTTGACCAAGATTCTGCGATTACATGATCAGCAAGCAATTCGCGATCACCGGACCGCAACAATTGCGATCGATCGATCGCAGCAGATTACGTTCAACGGGATCGCAGCTAGGTGATATTCGGGACGTCCAAAACTGCTTTTTTGACGGACATGATTTTGAAGTATTTTGCATAATTTTTCTCAATGGGAAAACACGATTCCTTTTCTCGTATTCCCCTTAGTCGGCGCCAATGTTTGTACCCAAAATAAATTCTGGGCACGAAACACGATGAATGGATAGTTTGGTGTGTATTTTGGGCTAGGAGACAAATTGAAGAAAAAATAAAAGAGACAAAGGTTTAACGTGGTTCGGCATAGTTTGCCTAAATCCACGGGCGAATCCTCTTGGGGGTGATATTTTATTGATATGTAGAATTTACAGTGTATGTTTTTCTCCTCTTCTCCCCCCTTCAAATGATTTCTGCTCCTCCTTATTTATACAGTTTAATATCTAATTTCAATATAAACTTAAATGGCATTAATTCTCATTCATGCCTCCATCATGATTTCTGCATGAAACTACCGGAATCAATACGCATGCCTCCATGATGATTTACATGAAACTCATTGGAATTAATACCGCATGCCTCCATGATGATTTCGCATGAAACTGCAAATCAATACTGCATGTCTCCATGATGATTTCTGCATGAAACTGCACATTTATGCCTCCATCTTCAATTCTGCATGAAACTGTTCATTCATGCTTCCATGATAAATTCTGCATGCTGGCAAACTGGACTGGTGGTTGACAGGCATAATGGCTGACAATATGGATGGATGCTGGCTGGAAGACTGGATTGGCTGCACGGGTAGAGACTGGATGGTAGTGAAATTTGGTACTTAGCTGGGAATTGGTTGGCAACATCGCTGGCAACAAAAGTGGAAACTGTATGGCAAAGACACCATTGGCCACATGAGTGGAAATCGCATGGCAAAGACTACTTCGGCAACACGGTCTTGACATTGACTGATGGTTGATTTTGACCGTCGGCCGGTTGTTGATTTTGACCATTGACCGAGCGTTGACTTTGACCATTGACCGTGAATTGACTTTGACCATTTACCGTGACCGTTGACCGGGCGTTGACTTTGACCACTGACCGGTTGTTGACTTTATGAAATATTGGGCAAGCTGGTGGGATGCTTCGGTTGACTGGTTAGCGGGCTTGATGATAAATGTAATGACGATGGTTTGGGCAACGTTCTGGCCCAATATGTGGTATTTTTACTCATGGTACAAACAGATGGCTTCTCATTAGTCCAACCATCTGCATCTCATGTAACATGTCCTCTTGCATTTCTTCTTGCACTCTCAGCAAGCCCTGAATCCATCTTACCTGCTGTTCAGCTGCAGTGACCCACATAGAACCAGTACCACCTATTCCATCTCCATTAAACCATCAAAACCACTGCATCCATTTCTAACATCTTCTGCAACACACACCACCCCCAAAGAACCTACAACTCAAAACTGCATTGTAGCATCATCTGCAACTCCATAACCAGCTGCACATTCACCATTTCTGGCAATACCATCTCAGCTTCAGTGACCGCAACCACCAATTACCACCTACAACAACTTGAACTGCATCTCAATCTCAATACCATGAACATCATCTATTACTCCTTTCTTTCTGTGTTGTTCTCTATAGCATCAGCACAACCACCTCCAATTCGAAGTACCAGCACCATCTGAGACTGCAATTGTACCACCACCTGAACCTAGGCATCCATCTAAATAGCATCACTACCAGATTCCACGTGCCATCATCCACCAACAGCTCCAACAACTCTTTCCTGCAATGTCTGCAATGCTCAAATGACACCAAGTCCTTTGGCTTCTCAAATTCCTGCAATGCTTCATCTCAAGCTCAGTTTCATCTTTGCAGACAAGAACATAGCAACACCTTCGATTCTTAGCTGTGTACAACCATTATAGATTCATTCCGAACTGCAATCCATGCTATTCTGCAACACATAACCACTACAACCTAATTTGCAGCTTCAATCACCTGCCGTCCATCCAAATACAGACCAGCACACATCCAACCTTCTCTGCAATCTCCCATCTATCCTCAGATCACAAACAGCTTGAACTGCAAACCACTAGTTTTAGATCCTTCATTGCAGAGCAGCCATTCCCATGACAATCAACATATATTGTTCTCATTTCATTGCCAGTCCATACCCTATACACAATCAAGCACATTCATCTCCTAAAACATTCATCTAAACTCTGCAAACTTCTTAATTTCATCACTACCGGCAACAGATTTATCTCCTTTCCCTTCTTAAACACAGAATCATATCCAATCTCTTGCTCTTACCGCAATCAGTTCAACAGTACCAGCAATACCTCAATCTCCATCTTTGTCACCTATCCTTCCATTCCATGTTTACACATCAACCATTAGTTGCAGCTTCACAACTTCAGTAAACCCATCTCCGATTTCTTCCTCTTCCTCCTAAATTCACAAACCCTTGTTTCTCTGTCAAACCATGATTTCAAGCACAACCCAACTTCCTTGTTCAGCTCGAGCCCTCAATTATTCAAGAACAACGCTAGAACTCATCAACTTAATCATCTATAGAAAACCCTAAAATTTTTTTTTATTGAAAACCTAAATCATTATCACTCTCTCGATTCAACTCAGCTCAGAACCTTCTTATCATATCTCGAATTCCTTCTCGATATGTAGCAGCAACTACTCATCCTTTAATTCCACCATGACTTCGGTAAGTAGGTAAGAGGAAATAATAAGAGAAAATGATAACAACTTGTTTCCATTCTTCAATATGGGCCACCAAAATTTGTCTTCTTTTTTCTACCGCGGTTATTTTTCACCTTCTTCTCGTGCATCAGCTCCAAGTATAGCCATGTGAATGACATTTCTCCAAATAGACGTTTTCTTATTCTTTTGCTCAATGTGACTCAATTTCAGGTCAAAAGCAAACATAAGATAATAATTTACAAGAAAAGTAGCAAAAAAGCATAAAAATAGATAAGTTCTATCAAATTCCCCACATTAGACAAGGGCAAATCAAACAAAACTTATTCTAAAGGTAATATCCAAACATGTATAACAAGCCTAAATAGGGCACGAGTTTTAGTCCGTGAGGGTTTACAAGAGAGTTTTCCAACTTACTAGTTCTGAAATGGCCACCTAAGAAACTCACTAGTGTTGGAACACAATCTCATCCTTGTTGAGAGAGAAATAACCATTTATCGAAATAATCCGAGGTTCGAGAGGATCAAAGGCCTCACCGTAAAGGGGGTTTTTTGCTCCCAATAATAAACAACTTTTTTATGGGTCACACATGTGTCCACGTAGGAATGAAGAGAATCTGTGTTAGGTTGATGATTCTTCATATTTTATTCATTTTGTATGTCTCGAAATATCATAAACTTCTTGAACTCTCATCTTGATAACTCTTGATGATGAAATCTTGAACTTTTTGTACTTTGAAAATAGTCTTCAACTTTATTGTAAAAATTATGCTTCCTTGTTTTTCTTTTCCTTTTTCTTTTTTTTTCTTGCTTTTTTTTTTTGCTTTAAACTTGAATATGTAAACTTTACCGCTTGATTCTTCATAACTTTTCTCGATATCATAAACTTCTTGAACTCATCTTGATAATCTTCACTTTTGTAAACCTTGATTATGCTCCTTGTCGACTTCAACTTTCCTTCGAATTTGTGATGCTCCTCTTGTTGATGATGATGGTGTTTCTATGCACCTGTTGGTGTATAGAGAGATAAAGTGGATGGTACTAACTGCGAACAAGATTACAAGTGGTATGTAAGTTAGAAATTCGATGTCACCATCATGATTGATAAAATAGCACTCAAGAGATCAAATTAGTGCTTCTATTGGTGGGAGGTTGGGTAGCTCACCATTCTACCCGGAGTTTACGTACGGTGACACACACTCTAAAACCACAAATTTAGACACGTACAAAGAAGTGAAGGTCGGTGCCTCTCATGGTGTAACATGGGTAGTCTCCACTATAGGTGATCGGAACTCTAATACTGAATTCAGTCTGCACCTCATTTTCCACTGGCATGGTTAAATCCAACTTTAACTCTCATACAACCAAGAAAACCGATTACATTCTCTGTCATCTTTAAGTTCAGTCACTCTTATGAGAATTTAGATGTAACCTTAGCGACATGTATACTATGTGACTCTAAACTAACTACAAGTTGGAGTTTTTAATGCACTAATTTACAGAAAAGTTGAAAAATCATGAAAAAATTATAATGCAAGCTTAACCACTCCCCCACACTTAAACTTTACATTGTCCTCAATGTAAATTGAGTCATCCAAGTAGAGTCAAGGTGGGAAATCCCACATGATATGTGACAAGAAATCAGAAAAAGTAAAAACAAAACAAGAAAAAACTAAAAACAAGAGAAGAAATACTCATCCTATGGGTTGCCTCCCATCTGGCGCTTAGTTTAAAGTCGTCAGCCCGACTATCTCCTTGCTTTCTATGACTCCTCCAGAGGGAGTGCTTCCAAAAAGTTAGCTCCTTCCACCACTTCGGAAGTGAAATTCTCATAATATGGTTTCAACCGGTGCCCATTAACTTTAAGTTCCTTGCCTGTAGCTATGCTACCAATTTCTACTGCACCTTGAGAAAACGCATTAGTAACAATAAAAGGTCCAATCCAACGTGACCTTAATTTACCTGGAAATAATTTCAAGCGAGAATTAAACAAAAGCACTTTCTGTCGAATGCAGAATTGTTTCCTAGAAATCATATTATCATGAAAGGCCTTCGTTTTCTCCTTGTAAATGCGTGAGCTTTTAAATGCATCATTGCGAAGCTCCTTTAGCTCTTGGAGTTGTAGCTTCCTTTGATTTCCAGCACCATCCACGTCCATATTGCATTGCTTAATAGCGCAAAACGCCTTATGCTCAATTTCAACGGGTAAGTGACAAGGTTTACCATACACAAGCCTAAATGGAGACATCCGGCTGATAGGTGTTTTGTATGCGGTTCTATAAGCCTACAAAGCATCATTAAGTCGCATGATCCAATCTTTCCTTGTTGGATTCACCGTCTTCACTAGTATGGACTTCACCTTGCGATTAGAAACCTTGGCTAGTCCATTTGTTTGGGGATGATAAGGTGTTGCAATCTTGTGTGACACATTGTACTTCTTCAACAAGCTTTGTAAGACCCTGTTTTTGAAGTGAGAACCCCCATCGCTAATTATGACCACTACGGGAAAATTAGTAATCTACAATTGTAGATTGACAACTCGTAGATTAAAAGTTGTAAAATGTAGTATGTTTTACAACTTTTTCCAACAAAAGCGTTGTCAAAGTAAAATATGTCCAACTCTTAGGACCTACGAGTTCCTAAGAGTAGTGACGAGAATCATAACCACAACTTGTTGTGTGAAAAGGGTTGCAGAGAGAAGTGACCACCTTTAGAATTTACGACTCATATCCTAAAGGTAGTGAATGATTTTAAAACAACACTAATAAGAATCGTTGAAGATAAGAAAAAAAGAAAATTTAAAAATGTTCTTGTAGAGAATCGAACCCAAGCTTACTAGGTGTTAGTACAAGACGTCAACCATCCTGCCAGATTCACAATACTGGTAGATTTGTGCTTTTTCTTTTAATCAACATTCGCAACCTTTATAAGGGTTGTAAAATGAAAATTGACTAGGAAAAAAATTAGGCTAGGGTGAGATTCGAACTCGGGCCTCCTCTGTGTAGGACTGGGATTCCAACCACCATTCCACAGTTACATGTATGATTATCAAAGGACATCTACATTAATATTTAACAATAATTTCAATCGAGCCTTAAAAAATGGCCAGCAAGTGCGCCATTTTGCCCGAAACATACAAGGCTTTCTCGAATTATACAAGGACGAATGCAATCTCATTTCAATCAACACTCACAAAGACCAAAGTTGTATATCTCAAAATGTAAATGAATGAAACAAGTGGAGGTGTATATTTATATGCTCAAAGTAGCGGATTCATGCAAATTTTGGTAAAGCAAACACAATGATCATGAAGAAGTCAGTAAATGCTCAAAGTTTCAGATATTATAGGAATGTGTTACCTGCTTTTTCGCCAACCGCTCGAATTAGAGACCAACTCAATAAATCCCCTTTTCTCTCCTCCTTTATCCGGGCTTGAGACCGCAATGAAATTATTCAATGGCGGAGTTAAAAGGGGGGTTCATCCGAAGAGAAACATTCAATATATCATACAAACAATATTATAAGTCATCAACATAGCATAATTTTAATTATAAAACAAGTCCGGACAATTCATACTACACATAAAATGAAATCTTATTACATATGACTTTTTCCTAGATTTGTAATTAGATCAGCTATTTGATTTGCGAAACTCTAACTTTTTCCTTTGCAAAGAATGAAGATAGCATCTCGAGGCCCATGTAAAAGCTCCACATTCTTCACATACCAGGTAAGCTATGTGCTTATTGTGTTGATTGTTGCATATTTTTAGGTTGAGTTTGTTATTGCAGGTTGAAGAGAAGCACAACTGACAGTGTAGTGGACAATTTTTAAAAGAGTGATCATCTTCTCCACAAGCATCACAGCTTTTCTCTGATGGTAACAATAACAACTTGGATTTACAAGGGTTAGAAGCATCAGTAAACCATTCAAAATAGGTGTAGGTAGGTATGGTGCACTTGAAAAACATTTTTCCATAGGTTTCAGTTGTTTTAGATTGCAGAAATGCCCTCACACCATTACAAGGAACATGCTTACACCTAGAATAGAGCCAAGGACACACTTTTGTCTCATGAAACCCTTGTTCACACATAGCACACTCAGTTAGTTTTTTTTTCATTCTCATGTTACTATTGCTGCTACTATCAAGCTACTCCTGAGAATCTTTCACACCTCCACCCATGACTAATTCAGTGTTTTTAAAGCCTAATTGAAGAAAATTTCTCCACATGAGGCCTAATTTCTCGAAAATTTCGAACCCTAAGTGTTTTTAAAGCCTAATTCGGTGATGGCTAATTTACACATGATTGATTAGTGTTGATTAATAGATCTATTGAAGCTAGGACTAATTTTAACTGTATCATCATTCTCGAGATCAATAGCGATTAAAACGAACGGAAATCAAAAAAATAATAAAACCCTAAAATGGGTTATAGAATCAAACCTTCTTTTCCTTAACACATACCGAGAAGGTGTTGGTGGTGAAGAAATCTTCACTCAATCTATTAATGGGTTTTAAATTTTCGTGGTTAAGGAGATGAAGGAGGAGGTTCTGCGGGAGATGGAGGAGAAAAAGAAAAAAACGACGGAAAAGAAGATAAGTGGAGGAGATTAACTGATGGGGAGATTGAATAGATAAGAAGAAAAAGATAAATAGATCTTCTGCAACCCTTAGAAGAGTTGTAAAATGAAAAATAACTATGAAAAAAAAAAAGAGCCTGGTGAGAGTCGAACATGAGTCTCCGCTGGCCCAATATGACATTCCAACCATCCTGCCACATTTATACATGTAATTATATATACATTCTTTTATATATTAGACCAAATTTTTAAATTAGCCTTAAAAAAATGCCAAAAATGCACCATTTTTCCGAAGCAAATAAGGAAGTCTCGCCCAATGCCTCGCAATCACATTTCAATCAACAATCACAAGATTGCATTCATGGAAGTTTTAGTGAATTGTACAAGGCCTGCAATCACATTTCAAATTCCATTAAGAAGCCGCAAATGCTTAAAGTTGTGAAGTATATTAACTGGAATAGAAGTAAGACATTGATCGCAAAATAAGTAAAGACATTCCAGGAAAAGCAAGCTATGCAACATCGAGATACCAAAAGACACATGATTATATGTAACCAATTTCAAAAAAATATGCATTTAGAACTCAATAAATCCCATTTTCTCTCCTCCTTTACCCGGGCTTGAGACCGGCATTGAAATGATGGCGGAGTTAAAAAGGGGAGTTCATCTCCAGAGAAACATATAGCATATCATACCAACAGTATTTCAAGTCATAATTAAAGACAAATAAATAGCATGTCATTTTAAAAGAAAAAATACAATCTGAAGCAAAATGAAAGAAACAAAATAGGTTCAGAGCATCTGTGGAAATGAAAAGAGTAATTAAACCCACCATCAGCGGCACTTCTTTTTGTTTTTCTTATTCTTCTTGTTTTTCTTCTTTGTCGGAACCACTAAGATAGGTTCAACATCAGTTCTTGCATAAATCTCAGTCTCATCATCCATTTGTAAGCCAAGAGTTAAAGGTTCCTTTGGATGGCAACTTGTGTCTTCCCTGTTCATTGTATTCCTCTAATTCATGGAAACCCCTTGGTGGTGGTTTCAACATCACAAACCAATTCGATGTATCTGACTCTCAAGAATAGAAAACTTGTCGGGCTTGTGACGCTAAAATGAATGGATCATTTTGATATTGGTTCTTATGCTGACGTAAGTTGACCAATGTAAAACCTTTTTCTATCTTGACACCAAAATAGGTGTGAGCCCAGTCACATTTGAATAAGGGAATTTGAAAATTTGTTGGTAGTCCAACACGAGAATTTGTTCTAAAACGCCATAGAAACCACTACTTATTTGTGATGATGCAACTAAAGATTTTGATTCAATTGAAACACCAGTGTTTTGCGTGACTCTTTGAATATCCTTAGTAACAAACCTTGACCCATTTATTTGCAAGCCTTTATATGATACACATTTTTTTAAAGGCCTATGTGACAACCACCGTCATCGTATTTGATACTGACATGCCTTGACCAATTTGCATTTTAACCTATCAATAAAATTTAGTTAGCAGAACACAAGTGACCACAGTAATGGGCGCAAGCTCTATGTTTTGGCTTGGTAAGATCTAATTAAGAAGTGAATGACAGATTCATCTCTAGTAGTGAAATATAACTATTGTTTTGTGGGTAATGCTAAAAAGAGGTACTACGTACTCAGGAAAAATGAATCTAATAAATTGAAAACATATATAACAAATAACCAAGTGGCGTTGCACGTACCTTTTGCTTTAACCAATCTGCAAATGTTTCCGAGTGTATGGAAAGGAGTTGGTCTTCACTGGAAGTTTCGGAAGATCTTAACTCATCCATATGCATTCTAATAAGAAAAATTTTAATGTGGACAAGATTCGTAAAACACAAGTGCTTATACTGTTAACAATTTTAAATGAACATATAACAGTCATACTTACGTTATATATGGTTCAATTGTTGTGCCGTGTTAAAAAGCACATATCTATGAGCAATCTTTAGCATATCACTACCAATATACACTTGAACGCCTCTAGAAAGAGGACGCCCCGCCGGTGTGGAATCATGTTGAATGTCTTCATTATGGCTTTGATTTACTCCTCCTTCGTAATGTTTGTCCCCATGAACATCAAAATACCCGACGCACTCCATTCCTGTGCAACACTCGCTATACATGCTTCGGGTTGTGCGTAATTATTTACGTATTCTTTGAATGTCTTCATATACCGCGACAAACCAAACTTCTAATTATTAGCACCAAACTCCCATTTACACAGAACAAAACTATAACATTGTACTTAAAATAACTAAAAAAATATTCATACTAATGAAACAATTACCTTTCAAATGGATACAAGCAACGATATTGTACGGGTCCACCTAACCGCACTTCTCGAGCTAGGTGAATTGTCAAGTGTACCATCACATCAAAAAATGATGGAGGGAAGTACATCTCCAACATACACAAAGTCTCAGCAATTTCATCTTCAAGTTATAACAATCTAGTGAGATCAACTGCCCTTTGGCATATTTCGTTAAAATAAGAACATAACCGATTTATGGCATTACTTGGCCCATCAGGTAAAAGTCCTTTCAAAGCTACAGGTAATATTTGTTGCATCATAACATGGTAATCATGAGCCTTAAGGACACCCAAGCAACCATCTTTCGAGAAATGCCTCCTAAGATCGAACTATACCCATATGGAACCTTGATTTCTCATCCTATTATAGAATACATGACCTTTCCCTTATCGCTTAAGTTACATGGTGCTGGAGGAAGCCAAGTTTTGCCATTTTTGACTATTAAATGCAATTCTTCTTTGATTCCCATACTTTTCAGATCATTACGGGACTTTAAGCCATCTTTTGTTTTGTTCTTTATATTCAATAGAGTACCAATGACACTCTCACAGACGTTTTTTCCCGTATGCATAACATCAATATTGTGTCGTAATAACAATTCCTAGGAAGGAAGGAATAACATAAAAAGTATGAGCAAGTCACTTGAGTTGTACATTTCATAAATGAGATTTAACATGCAGATAGGAATATAAGACTGAAAAGAAGATAATCTGAGGTTATAAGTTACCTTCCAAAGAAGGCAAGTCGAAAAATATTGACCGTTTATTGAATATCGGATGGTCATCATCCCGTGCACCGTAACTAGCACCAAGCACTCATACCGGCATCGGTAGCAACTTGCCTTTTCCGCTTCCCCGCATTAGATTTACCGTCATTTGCACTGTGGACGCACTACTCGACCCTTTTTCTCGCTTCTTCTTCTTCTTCTTCTTCTTCTTTTTTCCTCTTTCTCTTTCCTTTCTCCACCTCGTTCTGCTTCGCTTTTCCAAAGTCATTTACAATACTGCTCTGACGTTCAAAAGCCTCAGCACTAGACATAGTAGGTGGCTTTTCCTTCGTCTCAATCTCTCCATTGAAACATGCTTTCTTCTTAGTCGATCGAAGAGGATGATTATGAGGTAGAAATCTCCTATGATTCATGTAAACAGTTTTACGACTAAACGGCAACCAGGTTGAAAGAGTATTATCACCACAAAGAGGGCAGGATGACTTCCCTTTATATGTACATCCAGATAGGTTACCATAAGCAGGAAAATCATTTATCGTCCACATTAATAATGCCTTCAAATTGAACATTGTCTTACTAAATGCATCATAAACCTCCACGCCGTTTTCCCATAACTTAATCGGATCATCAATCGGTGGTTGCAAGTATATATCGATGTCTCTACCGGGGTTGTTTCTTTCCCGGAATCAGCAAGCTTAAAATAATATTGTCGCCTTGCATACACTGTTGAGGGGGAAGATTATATACCACAATCATCACCGGCCAACAACTGTGGGTTGGGGAAAGATCGCCAAATGGATTAAATCCATCAGCAGCAATACCAAGTCGCAAATTACGCGATTCTGAAGCAAACTCGGGGAACTTTGTGTCTATGTGCTTCCAAGCCAAAGAATCCGTTGGATGACGCATCTTACCATCTTTACTCTTATGAGTCGCGTGCCATATCAACTCGCTGAGCTAGCTCTGTGATTTATACATTCTCCTTAATCTCAGTACAATGGGGAAGTATCTAAGCACCTTCATTTGGTATCTTCTTTTTGGGCTTGTCTACCATGTCAAGCATCATCCATGTTAGATGTGTCTTCCTTCCACCTAGAATAGTGACATTTAGGACATTCATCCTCGTCTTTCAAATCATTTCTAAACAAACAACAATCATTCGACATGCGTGTATTTTCTCATAAGTGAGTTGGAAAGCTTTCAAAGAACTTCTTCACTTCATAAGTTGATTTAGGAAGACAATGACCTGGGGGCAACACAGTAACCAATTGTCTTGAGAAGATCATCAAAAGCCCTTCGAGATAAACCATTTACCGTCTTGTGCCTATACAACTCGTAGTCATGCTTAGCTTTGTGTGTGTAGTACAACCAGGGTATAAAGGGAAGTCGGCCTCTTCAATCTCGTTTATCAGCAACTCTTCGTCGTGGTTTGGAAACCCTTCGTCCTGCCTAGGTTCACAAACCCCTTTCCTTGGTTCAACATCACCTTCAACATTAGCATCTGTCCACATCTGGTAGAAAGTACGTTGACGTGTTGCTCCCTCTTCATGAACATTATTAAAATTGCTAATCTTCTCCCCGTGAAGAACCCACTCGGTGTAAGTAGGATCCATACCCCGTTTTAGCAAGTGCATATGTATTGTACCAGGAGGAAGTGGCGCAGCAAGATTCTTACAATCCACACAAGGACAACTAAACTTAGAAGGATTTCCAAGTTTCTCATGAGCCAACTCTACGAACTTCTTTACTGCATCCTGGTATGGAACTTCCCCCTACATTAATCTCATTATGAGATATATATACCCTGTAGAGACAGTTATGACTTGGCTTTACCTTGGCCAACGAACCAAATCCTTATTCATCATTTTACAAGTCAAGAGTCAGTCCTGGTTGCAGTTCAATATGAATCTTTATTTCCTTCCCACTGTCAATGAAAAACATTCTCTTATTAAAACATATATAAACTTTTTCCTTTGTTATTTTCTTGCCAGGAAGGATTGAGCAATCTCGCAATTATTAGGCATCTGAATGACAACAAATGGACGCAAACGATGGTACAAACAATGACACAATTTTGCAGGATGCACTATCAAAAAGATAAGTCATAAAACCTATGCAGGCATCTCATTTTGGAGCCATCACCACCAATAACGAATAATTTTATCAAAGATTCAAAATGGGCACCAAGTTGAAATTATCTGGACGAGAAAACTATACCAATTACACACATAAATATAATCCCGCATAGTTGCGGGGGTGGCATTTGGTCGTAACGGTACATATAATGGCCAACTAGTGCATACATACCATCGTTAGCTAGACTTATTTTCAAAGAAAATTTGTACTTCACCTGCTCCCTATACGATTAGCTGAATCCGCAAAAATCAAACAACCCCAAAAACTTAATTTCAACCATTTGCGAATTGAATGCATCTAAACATGAATTAAATTCGAACAACACCCAAAAAAAATTAATGTAACGGTTTGAAATGATTGAAATTAAATGCAACCCTAAAAATTTGATCCAGGCCAATCATCAAAATTTAATGCTACCAAATCATCAAACATATTAAATGCAATGATTGATTTTTTTTTTTAAAACGAATTTAATGCAACCCAATCATGAAACCCTAAATTTAATGCAAATTGAGATGAAACTATTATAAAATTTTTTTTTAAAGCAATCAGTTACAGACCCAATTACAAGATCGATCTGTTGATGGAGAAGCTCGATTTGTTGATGATGTTAACAGAGCTTAAGAAACTCGATCTGTTGATGGAGAAAAAAACGATATGTTGATGAAAAAAACTCCTTTTCATAGATCTGTTCGCTCGATTTGTTGATGATCTTGACTTGTAATGGTTTGATTGATTGTGTTTCGGCAGATGGAGGAGCTGTTTTTCTGTGGTTCGAAGAAAGATAAAAGAAGAGACGAAAGACGAAAAAGAAAAGAAGTGGTGGAAGAAAGAAAAAACAAAAGGATAAAAAGGAAAAAAATTTAAAAACAATGGACGATTAGAGATCGATGTAAGGTTGAAATAGACGGTTGGAGATTGAAATGGAAGTTGTGATGCAGAATTTTTTTTCTTGGCCCTTTCACAACTGTTAGAAATAGTCGTCATAGGGGTTTTTTGGTCTTTCGAAACTTTTTAACTTCTGCTAAAATTTTTTCACTTCTGCTAAGTTTTTGCACTTCTAAAAAGGTTTTTAACTTCTGCTAAATTTTTTTAACTTCCGCTAAATTTTTTCACTTCTCGAAGTTTGCGAATTCGTGTGTGTTTAGGGGTTCATGAGAATATTCTCATGGAATCTTACGCGTAAACAGCTAAAGAAACATCGTTCATGCGAAGTTCTCGTCTCATAGTAGTCCACTCCGGGCCAGGTATCGTTCTCCGGACAAGTTCACTCCTCGAAGTTTGCGAATTCGTGTGTGTTTAGTGGTTCATGAGAATATTCTCATGGAATCTTACGGGTAAACTGCTAAAGATCCATCGTTCATGCGAACCTGATGAAATCTAGGGTTTGGTTACGGTATCGGCGAGTATCTACATGGAATCTTACACTCATCTTTGTTGGACTCGCTGTTCATACGAAGGAATCTTATCTATATTGGCCCAGTTTTCGATCTCCGAGCAAGATTCTTTCTCGAAACTGATGAAATCTAGGGTTTGGTTACGGTATCGACGAGTATCTACATGGAATCTTACACTCATACTGTTGGACTCGTCGTTCATATGAAGGAATATTATCTATATTGGCCCAGTTTTCGATCTCCGAGCAAGATTCTTTCTCGAACCTGATGAAATCTAGGGTTTGGTTACGGTATCGGCGAGTATCTACATGGAATCTTACACTCATACTGTTGGACTCGTCGTTCATACGAAGGAATATTATCTATATTGGCCCAGTTTTCGATCTCCGAGCAAGATTCTTTCTCGAACCTGATGAAACCAAGGGTTTGGTTACAGATCGGCGAGTATCTACATGGAATCTTACACTCATACTATTGGACTCGCTCGTTTATACGAATGAATCTTATCTATATTGGTCCAGGTTTTCGATCTCCGAGCAAGATTCTTTCTCGAACTCGATGAAATCTAAGGTTTGGTTACTAGTATCGGCGAGTATCTACATGGAATCTTACACTCATCTTTGTTGGACTCGTAGTTTATACGAAGGAATCTTATCTATATTGGTCCAGATTTTCGATCTCCGAGCAAGATTCTTTCTCGAACTCCGATGAAATCTAGGGTTTGGTTACGGTATCGGCGAGTATCTACATGGAATCTTACACTCATACTTTGTTGGACTCGCTCGTTCATACAAAGGAATCTTATCTATATTAGCCTGATTTTCGATCTCCGAGCAAGATTCTTTCTCGAACCTCGATGAAATCTAGGGTTGGTTACGGTATCGCGCGAGTATCTACATGAAATCTTACACCCATACTTTGTTGGACTCGCTCGTTTATACGAAGGAATCTTATCTATATTGGTCCAGTTTTTCGATCTCCGAGCAAGATTCTTTCTCGGACTCGATGAAATCTAGGGTTTGGTTACGGTATCGCGAGTATCTACATGGAATCTTACACTCATCTCGTTGGACTCGCTCGTTCATACGAAGGAATCTTATCTATATTGACCTAGTTTTCGATCTCCGAGCAAGATTCTTTCGAACTTCGATGAAATCTAGGGTTTGGTTACGGTATCGGCGAGTATCTACATGGAATCTTACACTCATACTGTTGGACTCGTCGTTCATACGAAGGAATCTTATCTATATTGGTCCAGTTTTCGATCTCCGAGCAAGATTCTTTATCGAACCTGATGAAATCTAGGGTTTGGTTACGGTATCGGTGAGTATCTACATGGAATCTTACACTCATACCGATGGACTCGCTGCGTTCATACGAAGGAATCTTATCTATATTGGCCCGATTTTTTCGATCTCCGAGCAAGATTCTTTCTAACCTAATGAAATCTAGGGTTTGGTTACGGTATTTTGAGTATCTACATGGAATCTTACACTCATATTGTTGGACTCATCGTTCATACGAAGGAATCTTATCTATATTGGTCGAGTTTTCGATCTCCGAGCAAGATTCTTTTCTAAACCGATGAAATCTAGGGTTTGGTTACGGTATCGGCGAGTATCTACATGGAATCTTACACTCATACCGTTGGACTCGCTGCTCATACGAAGGAATCTTATCTATATTGGCCAGATTTTCGATCTCCGAGCAAGATTCTTTCTCGAACTCGATGAAATCTAGGGTTTGGTTACAGTGATCGGCGAGTATCTACATGGAATCTTACACTCATACTGTTGGACTCGTCGTTCATACGAAGGAATCTTATCTATATTGGCCTAGTTTTCGATCTCCGAGCAAGATTCTTTCTCGAACCTGATGAAACCTAGGGTTTGGTTACGGTATCGGCGAGTATCTACATGGAATCTTACACTCATACTATTGGACTCGTCGTTTATACGAATGAATCTTATCTATATTGGTCCAGTTTTCGATCTCCGAGCAAGATTCTTTCTCGAACCTGATGAAATCTAAGGTTTGGTTACGGTATCGGCGAGTATCTACATGGAATCTTACACTCATACTGTTGGACTCGTAGTTTATACGAAGGAATCTTATCTATATTGGTCCAGTTTTCGATCTCCGAGCAAGATTCTTTCTCGAACCCGATGAAATCTAGGGTTTGGTTACTAGTATCGGCGAGTATCTACATGGAATCTTACACTCATACTGTTGGACTCGTCGTTCATACGAAGGAATCTTATCTATATTAGCCCAGTTTTCGATCTCCGAGCAAGATTCTTTCTCGAACCTGATGAAATCTAGGGTTGGTTACGGTATCGGCGAGTATCTACATGGAATCTTACACCCATACTGTTGGACTCGTCGTTTATACGAAGGAATCTTATCTATATTGGTCCAATTTTCGATCTCCGAGCAAGATTCTTTCTCGAACCTGATGAAATCTAGGGTTTGGTTACGGTATCGGCGAGTATCTACATGGAATCTTACACTCATACTGTTGGACTCGTCGTTCATACGAAGGAATCTTATCTATATTGGCCCAGTTTTCGATCTCCGAGCAAGATTCTTTCTCGAACCTGATGAAATCTAGGGTTTGGTTCGGCGAGTATCTACATGGAATCTTACACTCCTTTGTTGGATGTTCATACGAAGGAATCTTATCTATATTGGGATTTTCGATCTCCGAGCAAGATTCTTTATCGAACCTGATGAAATCTAGGGTTTGGTTACGGTATCGGCGAGTATCTACATGGAATCTTACACTCATACTGATGGACTCGTCGTTCATACGAAGGAATCTTATCTATATTGGCCCAGTTTTCGATCTCCGAGCAAGATTCTTTCTCGAACCTGATGAAATCTAGGGTTTGGTTACGGTATCGGCGAGTATCTACATGGAATCTTACACTCATACTGTTGGACTCATCGTTCATACGAAGGAATCTTATCTATATTGGCCTAGTTTTCGATCTCCGAGCAAGATTCTTTCTCGAACCTGATGAATTCTAGGGTTTGGTTACGGTATCGGCGAGTATCTACATGGAATCTTACATTCATACTTTGGACTCGTCGTTTATACGAAGGAATCTTATCTATATTGGTCCAGTTTTCGATCTCCGAGCAAGATTCTTTCTCGAACCTGATGAAATCTAGGGTTTGGTTACGGTATCGGCGAGTATCTACATGGAATCTTACACTCATACTGTTGGACTCGTCGTTTATACGAATGAATCTTATCTATATTGGTCCAGTTTTCGATCTCCGAGCAAGATTCTTTCTCGAACCTGATGAAATCTAGGGTTTGGTTACGGTATCGGCGAGTATCTACATGGAATCTTACACTCATACTGTTGGACTCGTCGTTCATACGAAGGAATCTTATCTATATTGGCCCAGTTTTCGATCTCCGAGCAAGATTCTTTCTCGAACCTGATGAAATCTAGGGTTTGGTTACGGTATCGGCGAGTATCTACATGGAATCTTACACCATATCCTGTTGGACTCGTCGTTGATACGAAGGAATCTTATCTATATTGGTCCAGTTTTCGATCTCCGAGCAAGATTCTTTCTCGAACCTGATGAAATCTAGGGTTTGGTTACGGTATCGGCGAGTATCTACATGGAATCTTACACTCATACTGTTGGACTCGTTGTTCATACGAAGGAATCTTATCTATATTGGCCCAGTTTTCGATCTCCGAGCAAGATTCTTTCTCGAACCTGATGAAATCTAGGGTTTGGTTACGGTATAGGCGAGTATCTACATGGAATCTTACACCCATACTGTTGGACTCGTCGTTTATACGAAGGAATCTTATCTATATTGGTCCAGTTTTCGATCTCCGAGCAAGATTCTTTCTCGAACCTGATGAAATCTAGGGTTTGGTTACGGTATCGGCGAGTATCTACATGGAATCTTACACTCATACTGTTGGACTCGTCGTTCATACGAAGGAATCTTATCTATATTGGCCCAGTTTTCGATCTCCGAGCAAGATTCTTTCTCGAACCTGATGAAATCTAGGGTTTGGTTACGGTATCGGCGAGTATCTACATGGAATCTTACACTCATACTGTTGGACTCGTTGTTCATACGAAGGAATCTTATCTATATTGGTCCAGTTTTCGATCTCCGAGCAAGATTCTTTCTCGAACCTGATGAAATCTAGGGTTTGGTTACGGTATAGGAGAGTATCTACATGGAATCTTACACTCATACTGTTGGACTCGTCGTTCATACGAAGGAATCTTATCTATATTGGTCCAGTTTTCGATCTCCGAGCAAGATTCTTTCTCGAACCTGATGAAATCTAGGGTTTGGTTACGGTATCGGCGAGTATCTACATGGAATCTTACACTCATACTTTTGGACTCGTCGTTCATACGAAGGAATCTTATCTATATTGGCCCAGTTTTCGATCTCCGAGCAAGATTCTTTCTCGAACCTGATGAAATCTAGGGTTTGGTTACGGTATCGGCGAGTATCTACATGGAATCTTACACTCATACCGTTGGACTCATCGTGCTCATACGAAGGAATCTTATCTATATTGGCCCAGTTTTCGATCTCCGAGCAAGATTCTTTCTCGAACCTGATGAAATCTAGGGTTTGTTTACGGATCGGCGAGTATCTACATGGAATCTTACACTCATACTTTGTTGGACTCGCTGTTCATACGAAGGAATCTTATCTATATTGGCCCAGTTTTCGATCTCCGAGCAAGATTCTTTCTCGAACCTGATGAAATCTAGGGTTTGGTTATGGTATCGGCGAGTATCTACATGGAATCTTACACTCATACTGTTGGACTCGTCGTTAGAATTTTGAGTTTATACCTAACAAATGGTTTTATTGTAATTGTTTGTAATCCAACGAACCAAATTTAAGGAAATCAAATCACAAGCCAATCTAACGGTGAGGAAGCCTTGTTTGGTTTACCAAATTTTGTGTTTTCTTCTCAATCCGTATGCTTTGTTTCAACCAATGGGATTGTCCAGATTTTAATCTAACGGCTACAAAAAGTACCATGCGGATTGTGTGTTTCCCACCCAAACAGCCCGCCTAAATTTGGGCACACCCTTCTAGATTTTTAACCAAATTTGGTTTCCCACCCAAACAACCCCTAAAGAGAAGACTTTTGACCAAAAATTTCCTCTCATTTCTCTCATTTTTTCTCTCTCTTTCTCGCTTTTTTCTCTCTCGTCTCTCGAGAAGATTTTTCTCGCATCAAACCCTAACTTCATACAACACCGATCTTGACATCTCAAGAAACCCAACTTCACCTCAAACCCTAACTTCATCTCAAACTCTGATCGATATCTCAAGAAACACAACTTCACCCCAATCTCTGATATCAAACCGTAGCTTCAACTGCGCCGATTTACATCTTAACTCAAACTCAGGTATAAATCTCACCTGTAAAGATGAATTTATTATTTTCAATTGGTTTGATTTCTGATTTGAATTTGTTTTTCATTATCTTCGTGATTTCCTGATTAGGGTTTTATTTTCTAAACCGAGTTAGGGTTTATATTTTGAACCGATTCATATGATTTCTTTCGTTTTGTTTGGTTATAGCAAATACCCTTTGTAATAGGTTGTATAATCGTCAGAGAAAATTTGATTTATTCCTGAAAACATCTCGAAATTCTGTGACTCGGACGAGTCAGAACCAATTCATGCTTGTTCTTCAATCTTGTTTACTGATTGTTATGTTTTCTGACCTGATTCTTGACATGCAATATGTGAGTTTTCAATTAAATTTAATTTTCATAACATGTAGTAGTTTCATTTTTGAATAAATTACCAAAATTGTGTTTTCTTCTAACTCTATAAACATGATGCTTGTTTTTGAAACCATCAAGTGAATCAGATTGCCGGGCTGGTTGAGTACCGAACTCCTGGCTCATTCTCAACCGAGAATTGCGCAGGGCTTCGGTATCCCAACCAATGGTTGTCAGTTGCTTGGTGGTTATTTTAAGTTTGATTTATAACATTATAGTTTGTTTTTGATACCTTGATTCAAATGTGGATTGCTTTAGGGTTAATATTTTTAACATGATTGTTTGATTTTTTAAGAAATTTTTAAGTTGTTTGTAACATGAATTCCCTTTTAGGTTGATGGTTTCTTAATAACATGTAGTAGTTTCATTTTTGAATAAATTACCAAAATTGTGTTTTCTTCTAACTCTATAAACATGATGCTTGTTTTTGAAACCATCAAGTGAATCAGAATTGCTGTTGGTTGAGTACCGAACTCTGGCTCATTCTCAACCGAGAATTGCGCAGGCTTCGGTATCCCAACCAATGGTTGTCGATTGCTTGGTGGTTATTTTAAGTTTGATTCATAACATTATAGTTTGTTTTTGATACCTTGATTCAAATGTGGATTGCTTTAGGGTTAATATTTTTAACATGATTGTTTGATTTTTTAAGACCAAAATTTTTAAGTTGTTTGTAACATGACTTCCCTTTTGGGTTGATGGTTTCTTAATAACATGCTAGGTTCATTCAATATGTTGTTTGATTTTGCTAAAGTCTTATATATTTTTGCAAGGTTTGATGAGAGCTAGAGCACTCTCTTTCGTATGAGCAAAGCAATTGCTTAAGTTCTCAATCAATGGATTTGCTCATAAGAAAGAGAGTGCACCAGCTCTTTCAGCCTCAGTGATTCACATGTGGTGATTTGTCATGTACAATGGTGATTTTTTATCCGATGAGATATGGTGCAATATTTAGAGTTTGACTTTTTGGTTAAGTTTTTGTTGTAGATGCATAGTGTGGAAGGAGGTGAAGATCCAATTTGTCTGCAATGGTGAAGAATAATAAGGTGAAGACTTATATATCTTATGGTTCAGTTTAATTTTACGTATTTAGTGTAAGTGATGTTCTTTCAATCCTTTTGATTAACTTATTTTACTTTATGTTACAGGTTAACGATGAAGCAAAGACCAAGAATCCAGTCCCATCTCCCAAAAAGGTAGTAAGCAAGAATTTGGTAATATCTCCCAAAAAGGTAGCAAGTAAGCAAGCAAAAAGCGTCCGAGCCAAAACTGTCAGTTATGTCGCGGCTGCTATGAGGGTACGTAGTAACAAATATCTTATGATTCGGTTTATTTTTTACTTGTTTCAATCACTTTATTTACCATCTCCTTTTGATTAACATAGTTATGTTTATTTTGCAGATCATTTTGAAAGATAAGAGTAAAAAGTCTCATGGAAAACAAACTCCTAAGAAGAAGAATAAGAGTTCAGAGCTTCTTGAAAGTGAAAAGCTTCCAAGGCGATCATCCCCTAGGTTTAAGAACAACTCAGAGGATTCACAGACTGCTGAAAAGACTACTCCAACACAATCACCAATAAAGAAAACTCAAAGTGCAGTTGAACCACCCGCTGAAAAGCCTACTCCAACACGATCATCACTGAGGAAAAGGAAAAGTTCAGTTGAATTGGAACAATCTCAACCAGGAGCATCTCAAGATGCACCTTCTACTGAACCATCTGTTGAACAGTCCAGGCCATTAGAATCTCCAGCTGCACCCTTAACTGAGGAAGTCGTTCCCAAGCGAAGAGTTGCAAAGCGGAAATTGTACACAGGGCCATGTCCGAATGTGCAACTCAGAATGCCGATGATACTTTATCAGATTTTGAAGAGGAAGAACAAGAAGATGAAGAACTTGAACAAGAGAGAGATGTTGAGGTGGAAAAAGAAAACACGGAAAATGATAATGATGTTGATGTGAATGATGCAAGAACTAAAAATGAAACTGAAGCTCATTAGGTATATGACTCTTTTGCTTATGTTACTTTTCCATCCTTAAGTATTTTCACTCGAATTATCTCGATAAAATATGAGCAAGTCACCCGAGTTGTATCCTTATTTAGTTTTTCCATCCTTAACTCTTTTGTAGGCAAAACCCAAAAGCAAGTACGTTCCTCGCGGCCCCACAAGGATGACAGCACTAGGGATAACATCTAATAAGAATGGCAAGGAAGCTGTGAGCTTTAACAATAAGGATCAGCCTGTTGGTGATCCTTCGGTGCAGCTTGCTAGTGTGTTGGGTGTTTTAGTTAGGCGTAACATCCCATTAAAGCACAAGGACTCGGAGACTTGTCCCTAGAGAGGCCAAAGATAACATATGGGCGATTATCATGGTAATTTCTTGACTCTTCAACTCTTTTACTTTTATAATGTATTTAGAAGTTTTATACACCATCCATTATCTCTTTAACTCTTGTAACTATTTTGCTTGTATTTGCAAAGAAAGGTTTATTGTCGATGATTTTTACAAAGACTATTATCTTGGGAAGATGGGAAGTTATCCGAAAAGAGGCTAGGTCTAGGAAAGTTGGTAAAATCCTCGCCTTGGATGGGCTAGAGGAAGAAGAAAGACAGATGAAGTCGCGTAATCGAAACCAGAGAATGATACCGTGAATGAGTGGGAAGAGTTTGTGGCACATGTTTGCTCGGAGGGATTCAAGAGTAAGTGTTCATATCGCAATAAGTTAAATTATTTTTGTGTTCAGCCCTTGTACATTCACCGTTGTTTAGTTAATGATATTCCGTTACTTTATCAGCAAAAAGATTGCAGATGCAACAAGTTAGAGAGAAATACTCCACTCCACACACTCTCGGAGAGAGGTGGTTATGCGAGACTCGAGGCTAAAATGGTAAGTTGTGTATTTTTATTCCTATGTTCATTATAGGGTAATTGTATTCAAATTATATGCTAACTAGCTGGATAACATATTGTTTGCGTAAAAAAAGCTTGAATACAAAAGAAGACATTGATAGAGTCGAACTTTGGATAACAGTGTCACAAACCGAAGGAAGGGAATGAACCTAATCCCGGAAATATGGAGGCTTTAGTGAGAACTCAACTCATATTTCTCTTATATTTTTTGTTAATTTATTTGCTTAATATATATGTGTTCGAATAATGCAAAAATGTGACTAATTGGGTTGCTTTTGCACTAATGCAGAAAGAATTGATAGAGCCGCACAAGAGCATGGTGCCGATGTTGGATCATCCGTGATGACGATCTTCTCTCCAAAGCTCTTGGTGACGACAAACCAGGGAGACCGAGAGGTATTGGCTATGGAGCGACAAAGACAAAGATGGTTGTCAAGAGCCATTACAAAAGATCATCAAAGAGTGCAAGGATAGTATGAGTGAAATGAATACGAGACTTGCACTGTTAGAAGGTGAGATTATAATAATCGCTTTTGTTTCTTTTAGTTGAAAAATTTAAACTCGCGTCTCATACCGCTTGGTTTGATGTTGGTATAGGAAAAAACCTCGAGATGCGTCTCGTGCCATGATGGCTCACACTTGAACAAGGCCACCCAATTATAAGTGTGTTTATGTTTCTATAAAACTCTTTGGTTAGTCTCTATTGCTCCCATTATGAGTTTCTGATGTTGCTGTTGTATTTTTCCTGTAGTCTGGAAATGCTAGCAACACCCATGGTTTTGCTAGATCAAGTAGGACTGTTCCCCAGTTTGCAAATGACAGTCCAGTTAGCAGACCAAGGGTGGAGGAAGCGCTAGGGAAGGGTAAAGCTTGCAGATTGCTCAGTTGGTACAATGAGAACGAGGTTGTTGCTGACGCAATTATTGCTGAAACAGATCCAAAGATGGAGTGCCAATAGGTTTCGGCGCATATAAAGTGACTGTGACTACTTTTCGTGTTGATGATGCTCATCTCTACAAGCCATCGGGTGACTTGAAGCGTGTTATACATGCTGTAGGAACTTATGTCACATGGTCCAAGGATCTGATAATGCCTGCCATCTGATAATCTGTTAATTTGTTTGGGGTGTGTTTCATGAGACAATGGTTATTTTTGTGTTGCATTCATCAGTTTAAAACAATGACAATGAGTGTTTCAGGAAACAATGATGATCTGTTAACTTGTTTATATGTTGATCTCTGTTACATTTTAATGGTTTTTATCTGAATGAATGGAAGTATATTTATATATATTTGTGTGAATCGAAAAGCAATTATATATACAAGCATCTAACCCGGTGCATACGCACCGGCTTTTTCGAGAGTGTCTACATCGCAGGTGGTCAAAATTGGATCAATAGATGTACGTATCTTATCATTTTTCTTTATCAGAATCTTCAGACCTTCTCTTGATGCCGTTTTACACACTTCCATGTCCATGAGTAATTTTGGATACATGAAATTTTGGATACATGATGGACGCAATTTGTTACCTAGGCTCTTGTTGATTGTCATACCATATGTATGTCGAGAAATTTTGGATACATGATGGACACAATTTGTTTCACGCAATCCTCAAGTTGGGTTTTTCATATCGGTAAATGCAATTGCTGAAAGATGTCCATTTCCAAGTTTGAGTACCCATTTACCGAATTCTTCTTTTTCTTTCGTTGCAGACGAAACTCCAAAAATTAGTCGCATGTTCTCATCAAGGCTGACTGACGATTCTGAAATCTCTCATTTGTCTATTTATCGGTGCATCAATAGTCATTTACCTGGTTGCTTTGGGAGTCATCAGTAACATCTTCCTGAAATCTCCACCAAAGACTATAGTTTTTCTTCCAAATAACTTGATCGGATTTCTCATCAAATCCTTGATATCCTATCCACCGATTCGAGGCATGTTTATGCACCACTATTGCTTCATCCCATATTATTAGGTCTACTCTACCCTACACATTAACTTTTTCAAATATGTTCTGTTTTCGTATGCCAGGTATTTTGAATGTTGAATGTCTTGTCCTCCTTCCGCACAATGAGAGTGATGTTATTCCTGATTAAGCTCTTTGTTAAAATAATTTCCGAACTCGATCTTAATCTGGCCTAAACAGATTGAATAAAAATGTTTTCCCATCCCACTACTTCCAAAGACAACGTTCCCCTTTTTTAGCCTCCGCCGCCTCTTTCTGTAAAAATCTTCAGAAAGCTAGTGTTTTGTTAGTCTGAATAAACACACTAAAAAGTTGTGTTTTGTTGTAAATTATACCCGATTAATTGTATTATGATTAGATTTGATACGGCTTTATCATTCGTACAATTTTGCTATAAAGCTTCCAAACAGAATTATCATGATTGAAGAACCATTCTCGCTTTTAGCAATTCATCAAACACCCTGGGTCGTGTATCCCACTAATATTGGGGTTTGAAATGACTGAAATCATATACTCCTAAATATCAGTTAATCGCTCAACATAACAAACGGACGAAACCAAAAAAAAATAAAAATGGATCGGAGTTTTACCAAAATGGCTGGCTAGAGAATTTATTGTTGGCTGACTAAATAATTTATTGTCACAGTAGTTCATAACCGATTAATAGGATTCCAAAATCCAAGTTGCGATGTTTCAAATAACCAGTATTAAAATCTCTTACCAAAAGAGACTTTCATGGAACATGGTTGTATTTAGTTTCGGACCATTTGTTCCAAAACGTTGTGTCCTTTGGCATAGGCGCCGTTTGCAAAGGGTGGTTGTTGAACAGGAAAATCATGATTCTGTTAAACCAAAATTGTATAATCCGTGAATTGTTATCAACGGGAAAATTTTGTTAATAATATAAAAGAGATTAATTAAAAGAATTTGAACCGCAAGTTGTTAGTAATCCTCAAAAAAGTTAGTGTTACCAAATACCAAAGATTAGAGGAGAGTTGAAATTGGCAGAGAGATTGGGGAGATATTGTATCAATGTGATCGGCCCGCTCGGGTTTTGTGCATCCATTGCAAGTTTTCTCTTGCTCCTCGCCTCGACTTTTGCTTGTTAGTTTTGTGTATCAATTTGCGGCATATCGGAATTCGAAGTTTATGATTGGATCGGTGAATAATCGGAATCAACTACTGAAATATTTGAGAATTTTTTGTTGGCGGCTAGCGGTAATACTGATTAGGCGGTTAGCATGAAATAGAATTAATTAGGATATTGTGGACTTCTCTGTAAATTCTTTGTAGACTATAGCTTGATCACTCTGCAGTAATATCTCTATTCTTCGTTTTTTCATCATAGAATTTTGAAAGGATATTGTGGCTTCTCTTTTTATTCCATTGGTCTTGAATATCATTCCCCCTCTCTACATACTCTTACCATCAGGTCCATTACTACTACGAAGATCCAATAAAACATATATCTAGTATAAGTTACTTGCTTGTTTGGCCATCTCCATTTTCATAATGCGCCATCTTACAATCTCATTGTCGGCTTCATTTACTCATATCAATTTGTACCTGCAAAGATGCATGCACCATGCACAAACTTACGATCTCGCGGAAGTCATTCTCGCTCCGGTTAAAATAAGAAAAATATTTCTCGATTTATAGGTGACTTTTGGTATTTGTTTCCTTTCGGGGGGTTAAAGATCGTCTAAAAGATGCGACTGTTGTTACTTAACGGTGGTGACATATCTTTTCTTAAGTGTTTTGTTAGTTATGAGTCTGGGCAAAGAGGTGCTTTAGTCAAGCTACCACAAATAGGTGCCAAAAACATATACATGTATCTTTTTTTAGTGACTGTTGGGGCTAAGTAGTTGATCATTGTGTCTTAAACTGAAACCTTAAGTGACCTTTGGGGTTGCCTACTAGATTGCGTTTTATATGGGTAGCCAATTAGATAGCAATGACATGGATAGTTAGTGATGACATGGCTTCACCAAAATCAAGAATGATTTTGGCGGCGACATGTGGCGACTTGGGAGTCCCTTATTATAAAGAAAGATATTTTTTTAAAATGTAAAAGAATCACAACTGCTAAACATGGTTGGAAAAAAAGGTGATCACTACACAGGATATGGGTTGTGAAACAATAATTATACAACACAAACAAGTACTGTGAAATATTTTTATGCTACACAGGATATGGGTTGTGAAACAGTAATTATACAACATAAAAAAACATTGTGATACATTTTTATGCTACAGAGTAAGGGTTGTGATATGAAAATAATGGTTGTCATACTTGTTTCTGCTACACATCGTATTTGTTGTGAAACAATGCACTGGATTGTGGAAACAAACTTCTACTACACATACAAAGGTTGTCATACACGTTTCTGCTACACAAGTTAAGGGTTGTGAATAACATATCTTACTACTATAATCTTGGTTGTCATACGAGTTTCTGCTACACAAGTAAACTGTTGTGAATATGATGTCATACTACTATGAACTTGGTTGTGATACGAGTTTCTCCTATACATATTTTTGTTGTGTAATAAGTACTTACAACCCAAGTAATAATTGTGAAACACGTCTTAGACTACGCTTCCATAAGTTGTGATATGGGTTTCTGCTACACTACCCTCTTGTTGTGAAACATTGGTTGGGAAAGTCCTACAACCATAATAATAGTTGGGAGAATGGTATATACACAACCATTATATTGGTTGTGTTAGATATTTCTAAGACTTATAACTTTGTTGTGAAACAAATTATTACAACCTCTTGATGAGTTGTGTGAGATGTTGCCCAGTAATTTGGATTAAGTATCACAACCGAAGCAAGTGTTGTATAATATTGAACCACAACCAAGTTTACGACTCTAGCTTACGAGTTGCAAACAATTGAAGACTTTCTACAACCCCCCCTTGTGAAACCTATCGATAAACGTCGTCTTATATGGTACCACAACTGATTTTCGGGGTAGTTAATCGCTGTTTTTCCCGTAGTGGAATGATCTTACACTTTGAATAGTTATTTAGAGTCGACTCTTGGAATTCCAAACCTTGCAAAGATATTAGCTTGCACAAAATTTGAAACCACTTTAGAATCATTAGTTGGGATGGCCTTAGCTTCCACCCATTTCGAGACATAATCATCAGCAAGTAAGATATAAAAATTCCCATGAGTGTTGACAAAAGGACCCATAAAATCAATACTCCATACATCAAAAACTTCAACAAATTGAATAAAAATTTGTGGCATTTGATTTCGAGCACCTAGATTGCCTGTTCTTTGGCACCTATCACAAGTTGTACAAAATGTATACGCATCCTTGAACAAGGTTGGCCAATAAAAACCGCTTTGAAGTACCTTGTGAGAGGTCCTCTTACTTCCAAAATGTCCTCCGCAAGCATAAGAGTGACAAAAAAGCAAGATAGAATGAAATTAATATTCGGGAACGCACTTCGTATTACTTGGTCACTGCAATGTTTTCATAGGTATGGATCATCCCATATGTATATATTGCTTTCCTAACTTCTTAAGTTTGTCCCTCTCAGCACGAGACAAGTTTTTTGGGATTTTTTTAGACACCAAGTAATTGACAATATCGGCATACCATGGTTCTCCAAAGGCAATTGAGAATAGTTGCTCATCTGGGAAACATTCACGCAATGGGATAAATTCTTTGTCCATAGCAAGACGGCTCAAATGATCCGCAACGGTGTTCTCAATTCCTTTCTTGTCCTTGATTTCAATATCAAACTATTGTAAGAGTAGAATCCAACGTATGAGCCTTGGTTTAGATTCTTTCTTCATTATAAAGTACCCAAGTGTTGCATGATCAGAAAAGACAACAACTTTTGTACCAATTTTCTCCAATACAAATACAATAGCTAACAACTCTTTTTCAGTGGTTGTGTAGTTTTTTTGGGCCTCATTTAACGTTCTAGAAGCATAATAAATAACATGAGGTATCTTTCCCACACGTTGCCCAAGCACCGTACCAACCGCATAGTCACTTGCATCACACATGAGCTCAAAAGCTTGCTTCAATCCGGTAGTTTGATGATAGGGGATAAAATCAAAAGTTCTTTTAAACGGTTGAATGACGCCACACACTTTTCATCAAAGTTAAAAAACACATCTTTTTGCAATAAGTTGCAAAGTGGTGATGCTATCTTGGAAAAATCCTTGATAAATCTACGATAAAAACCTGCATGACCAAGAAAAGAGCGTATCTTCCTCACCGTAGTGGGAGGGTTTAAAGCACGAATAAGGTCTATCTTAGTGTTAGAGCATATCTCGGTGGAACCCACCAAGCGTTGGTATGTCAAGTTTGGTTGTCATATTTTAGTGAACCAAAACTCATTTAAAGAGTCGCTTGATTATTTACGAGAGTCAACTTCGTATAGGTTAGCTTAAAAGTATTAGGATATGAGACATTACAAGTATTACGTGAAGACTTGAAGAATGTGAAGAAGTAAGGAGCTACAACGACGACATCATCCTTCCACTTGAGGTTAGTAATATTTGACTTGAACTGTTTCATTCCCCAACCTATCTTTTAAGTCGTGCATATTGAAAACATAACTACGAAGATGTGAATGATTATACTCTAGTTAGACATAGTAATATGGAATTACAATACTAAGTATAAGGTCTATTTTTGAACTTCGTATATAATATATCGACATAATCGTATGAATGCTATTGTGATTATGTATGGGTATGGGTGAAGATTTCATCCCAGGAAACAATGTTTTACATTTGTTTAAAGGAAAGTACAATTCATAAACTTGTTTTATGAATCGAAAGGGAAATCACTAGGCTTATTGGTATTGTTATTCATTGCAAATCTTTGGATTACCAATATGTGTGTTTAGTATAACCCCTCATAACTTGTTTATGTATCTTGGTAAAACTATTCACAAGGCCTGAATTTTGTATTGGTATGACTTTTATTTGTGAATCCGATCTTAAGTAATCACCTGAGATGGTATGATCTATTTGTTGTAATTGGTATGACCAACTCTAGACATTGGGGAACCGATCCTAATAATAGGTGCAACAAATCACAAGAAAATGGGAATCGATCCTTGTAAGAGGCACAACAAGTCTTAGATATTGGTAACCGGTCCTATGACTTGTGAAACCGAATACAAGTTAGATACCATAAATATGTGGTAGCCGATCCTAGTACCTAGTCAACCAAATTTTGGAAAGCTAGTGTGACTGATCCTAGTACCCACATGGAGGTAGAACCGAAACTTGTGTTGGTAGAACCGTGAAACCCATGATTGGTGATTTGATAGGATAATCAATCACATAGTTCTTGGAAGTCACATGAACCAATTCTAAACTTGTTTGGAAGTGTGGCAAATCGGTTCCAAGATTGTAAATATGAAAAAGGATTTATGAAGTAAAGATGTCGACATACTTTGAACATGTGCAGCAAGGCTTATCTTTTATTGTTCAAAGATAATCCTTAATAGCTAAAGGAGAATCCCGGATCGAAATAAATTGAGAATCTTTTAATTAAGATTTTTAGTTTTATATGCTTTTAATTTCCAGCAATTAAAACGCATATCTTTAGAAAATAAAAATTGGTAATGTGCATTTACTAATTGGAGATTTTCTACTGAGATTTCGGTCAATATTTGGACAAAGCATTTCCAGGAATCATGGAAACCGAATTTGGAAATATATTGCATATCTTGAGAATATTTTCAGTTGTGGAAATTTCTTGGTGTCCAAACTTCCTTGGTCTAAAAATATTGAAGTTTGCATTTCAAGCAAACTAATCCTCAGAGCCAGCAAAACTACCTTGTTGTGTTGTTACTAGTGGAGCCGTCTATTCGGAGAGGCTAGTACCCTAATTAGGCGAAATCTCTTATGAGCGCTCGTTTCAAAAACTTCTTTGGGATTGGGAAGCTCTACGAGTACCGTTGGTGGGAAACTAGATAATTGCAGTTTGTTATTAGTTTTCAATTGATTTGATTGACTAACGGTTATTTAACTTTGATTGCACCTAGTTTGTTTATGCTTGAGAATCTTCTCTTCTGGTATAAGATTCACTCAAACTAGATCGAAGTTTCGACTATTGATACCCTGCCGACCGTGACCCAAATAATATCAAAATATCTTCAAAACTCAATCCAAATGTAATGAAATCAAAAATCAATAAAAAATCGAAAATCAAAGCGAAACTTAAAAGAAAAAAAAAAAAAAATGGCTTCGGGATTTGAGATTGGGTATGATATTCATACCCAATCTCAAACCATGTATGATTCAAAATCCGGCAGGGTATCTATTTGTCGAACTTGCCGACTAGTATCAGTCGGCAGGGTATTTTTTTGTCGAACTTTCCGACTTTTCATCTCTGAAATTAGCATGTATAGGGTCGGCACGTTATTCATCCTTATACCTTGCCGACTATAGTTTAGTCGGCAGGTTACGAAAATAATACCTTGCCGACTAGTGAAGCATTTAGAATAGTCTCCTGTGTGTCAAAAATAATAAAGTCGGCATCTTCTTCATTCACCGACCTTGCCGTCCGGATATAGTCGGCATGTTATTCATCCTTAGACCTTGCCGGCCAAATATCGGCATGTTCTTCATTTGTCGACCCTGCCGACTTTTCATAGTTTCAGAACTGAAAGTGTTGATTTCTTCTTTAATTTTGAGTATGATTTCATACATTAGCTTTGCAATCCCCTTTTTAGAATTATTTGGGTAATATGTTTTCATTTCCGTTGCAAAAAAAAATTCTGTAAACAAATTTTTTCCATAAAAAATCTTCCCACATGAGTTCAATTAAAAACAAAATTTCATAACTTAAATTCATAAGTTTTAATCTACTTAATTAATTCTTCTAAACTCAATTAAGTAACCTAATCAGAATTTGTAGTGTTAATTAAACAAAGGTATATTAGCCATTTAGAAAATACAAGGTTAAGGGGTGGCTTGTTTTACTTCAAAATGACCTGGCTTTTATCTCATTAGGTATACCCCAATTAATTTTGGTATACCCCAATCAAGCCAGGTTTCTAATAACTTATTTGTTTAGTCTAGAGAAATATTGAGGCATTCACCTAATTACCAACACAAATGTGGTGACAACATTTTTTCTAGCCGATTGGTGGTTCTTTATCGTATCCATTTTAGATCATAAACGGAAAAAAAGACAAAAAGGAATTGACAGAATTTGGCACCACTTCGTAATTTAGGTTCGTGGTGATAGGAGGTAAGATGCCGTACAGTAACATCAAGCGGGGATAGCTCAGTTGGGAGAGCGTCAGACTAAAGATCTGAAGGTCGCGTGTTCGATCCACGCTCACCGCACTTTTTTTTTTTTTGTTGGGTGCTTAATTTCATTTAATCAGTAGACTTCAAATACATGTTCATTTATTACCATTTTCCTATACAAGGAATCAAAAGATAAAAACAACAACAATCCAATGAAAATGATGCAGAAACGATAAACAAATCAAATTCGTTTTGTGTGTGATTGATCACTAGTGGAATCAAGTTATTTCTGTAGGTACCTTGAATACTAAAGATTGATGACTAGAGTTTTTTTTTTGGTTTTATGATCTTAGTCATATACTTCGTGCACACTTGTTTGACCGGGACCCGACATAAATCCGGTCTTAATTGACATCAGCTTGTTGTATAGATCGACAATCTATCTAGGTGTTTCTCTTTGTGAACTAAGATTGATTATTTCGGTAATTATTATCTTAGATGTATATGCTTTGAAAAGAAAACCGCTGATTTTTGAAAGTTGATTTGCTGCCCTGACACTTTACTGAAATTGTTAATAACATCCAGTAGAGCATTTACATTCTGAATATCAGCTTTGGCGAAGAGTAGAAATCATCTGCGAATAAAAGATGCGTCACCTGTGGTGCTTTCTTGGATATCTTAATGCCTTGTAGCTTTTTGTTGTGTTCTGCTTGAGCTAGTGATCTTGTGAGTACTTCCATAGTGATAAGAAACAAATATGGTGATAAAGGGTCGCCTTGACGGATACCTCTTGTTGGATTGAAGGATCTACATGGTGAACCATTCATTAGAAGATGTATATCTGTAGTGCTTATACATTCCTGAACCAGCTGGCACCACTTGCTGTTGAAGCCCAATTTTGTCATAACATTTTGCAGAAAGCTCCACTCTACACGGTCAAAGGCTTTACTCATATCTAGTTTAAGAGCCATATAGCCTTTTTTTTTTTGTTTTCTTCCTCTTCATACAATGGATTATCTCTTGAGCTAAGATGATATTATCACCTATCTGACGACCAGGAACATACGCAGCCTGCATTGGGGATATAATCTTCTCGAGATGCTGTTTAAGCCTGTTAGCCATCCATTTTAGATCATAAACGGGAAAAAAAAAAAGACAAAAAGGAATTGACAGAATTTGGCATCACTTCGTAATTTAGGTTTAAGGTGATAGGTAAGATTCCGTACGGTATACGTCAAGC